>CABFKC020000020.1:0-80396 GCA_901699155.2 Streptopelia turtur
TGGGCTGGCCTTTCTGAGATGGAGGCTGATCACACTCCCATGTTACCCTGAAAAGCTACCAGGCACTGCTGAGAGCAGAGGGATCCACCTGAGACCATGACATGTCTCACCCTTTACTAAGGTCTCAGCACCCAACGTTTAGCCCAGGACACAGCTCATTCCCCAGCCCCACAGACTGCATTGCCCACAGCCCACAGCTCAGAGCAAAGCTGGGACACGTGTGCCCATGGACACACCTGCAGGAAAGGACCCACAAGATCAGGCTGTGACTCTGCAGCTGAAACTGCCATCCCCAGAGAGCCTGACAGCAAGAACAAGATCCCACCAGCAGTGACCCAAAGCAGGGGAGCAAGAAGGAAAATGCGGTGAGGGTGGGTGTGAGAGAGGCCAGGGCAGAGGCAGCCGGGCACTCAGACAGCGTCACCCTTCCCCAGCTGTGCAGCCACCTCCCGGACACCAACACTGCCGGGCAGCTGCTCTCAGCCCCTGTGCTCTGCAGAGGAACTGCAGCTCTGGCTGCACAGGAGCTGCTTCATGCCCTTGGAGCCCCCGGCCCTGAGGGCAGAGGCTTTGCTGGGTGGGAGAGGAGGCCAGGGGGCTGCTCACAGGAGGGATCTGACCTGCAGGGGGTCACAGGGACTTTTCTCTCTTCTCCCTCCCATAATCATTCCGGGTTCAGTTTCCTCTCATTTCTGATCATTTCCCTGCTGCCTGGAGATTCTCCCCTGGGAGGTGTTTCCCTGTCCATGTCTCTTCCCTGTCAGTGCTCACAGACCATCCCACCCTCTGTGCCCTCCCCCTGGCCCCTACAGATCCTGCCTGTTCACAGGGCACTGCCTGGGGGCATCTTCCTGTCTGCAGGCTGGAAAACAGGACAGGTCAGACTAAGGCTGATGGGTCCAGCCAAGGTGATGCAGGTGCTGTGCACAGGCAGAGGGGTGGGGAAGGGATGTCATGAGCCTTCTGGCAGATGTACTGATCACTCACTGTTGCAGTTCAGGAGTCTCACTGACTTGTTTCAGCATGAGAGCTCATTTTCATTTTATCCTTTCCTGCACCCCCCCACCCCTTGGGAGAGGAAACTGAAAAGACAGGCTCAGGAAAGCTCCTTATCTGTCTGCTAATCCTTACATTGATCTTGTCATTGGGGCATTGCCTTAGAAAAATCCTGCAGGTGATTTGGAGCTGTGAGCAGCCCTGACCCCCTCAGCACCCTCTCCACAGCAGAAGCACCTTTCCTGCCCTTATCGGGGATGCTCCTTCCCCCCACAGCTTGTCCCCACAGCACCGTGGGGATCTCCCCCAAACAGGGACCCTGCTCTGCAGGACAGCCCTGGGCACCCCTGGGTGCTCTCCCTGCAGTCACCCTCAGCAGAAGTTGTCGTCATTCCCTGTCCCTCTCACAGTGCAGCAGGGAAGCCCTGCTCTGGAGTGTGTTCTTCCCTACAACAGAGATACTGTGAGAGAGACCTGACAGATCCTGTAAATCATGGAATGTACCAGCTTAGGGTCTCCCTCCAGGAAATGCAGCTGCATTGTCCTACAGCCAGAGACTTACCGTGTTACAGCTGTGACTTGTCTCATTGAATCCTCAGCATCCAACCACCCCACATTGCCTTTAATCTCCCTCTGCCTGGCTGCTCTCCCGTCAGCATCTACAGGCAGAGCCCTCAGCCCTGCTGCGTGTGCAGAGGAGCTGCTCCTAGGCAGAGCTGTCTCTCTGCAGCGCTGCCGCTGCCATGAGCTCCCTGTGTCCCAGGAGCCCAGCCCAGTTCAGCAGCATAGGAGCAGCCCATGATGTCCCTTTCTCTGTCCCCTCTGGGCTCCTCCAGGTGTCCCTGGGGCTCCAGGGGCACACCCTTTCAAACAACCTGATGTAATCAGTGATGCTGATTATCTTCTCTGAAGAGACACATCATTGTGTTCTTTGTATTAAACAATGAATTAGTATGAGAATCAACTTTTCTTGTCCCATCATTAGACAGGACACCAGCAATACTAGAGCAAAGGATCTAATTTCTCCAGGCTAGGGGAGGAATGTCTTCAGTTGAATGACTTTAGGGATTTTGTTCTGGTTTTACACTCCCAGGTCTAGAGAGACATTCATCAATCTTGGCCATGTCATGTCTGTGCTCTGATTCAAAGCCTTTGCACACATGGGCTCTTGGACACTTGGTACCAGGTTTCTTGTGCAGGTCAGAGCTGGGCTGGTGCCACAGCTGTGGTGGCTCAGCCCAGATGTGAGGCAATGTCCTCAGCCAGGGACCTGACTGGGGAGCTGGAGCTGTCAGTGCTGCAGACAGAGCTGTGACACGGATGGAATGAACTGCCAGGCAGGGTGGCAGCGGTGAGTTCATCTGCTCTGCAAGGACAGCAGCCTCCAAGCACAGCAAGAGTCCAGATCAAAACTTGGTCTAGATCTGTGAGGCAATTCAAGGGTCCAAAATGAGCTGTTACTACGGCAGGAACAGTTAAAGGAGAAACCAAGACACTGTGTGGCTACTGATGAATTTAATAAGAGGTGAGAATCCCTGTGTCCTCTTGTTCTCCCTCTTCTCCAGCAAGAAATCCCAGGCCTCTTTGACTGGAGTCAGAACAACCATGGGGATCAAGTCAGGGGTCACTGGAACTAACACAATCCTCTCCAGTCTGTGGGACAGCAGGGGCAGCATCCCAGGAGCTTGGACAGCAGGACCATGTCACAGTGAGGCCACTCTCCACCATCTTGGAAAGCTCATGGAGACTGGGGGGACTCCCTGACCACTGGCAGCTCTCACACAGTGTGTGCACTTCTCAAAATGGCCAATGGGTGAGCAGGGGAACTAAGGGCTGTGCCCCAGAGGATGTCCACTGGGACCCCATTTCTGGGTGTCTGGAAGAGAAGGTGACGGGGTTTGCCCAGGGCAGGTTGTGCCTGTCCATCCTCTTTGCTTTCTGTGAGGAAAGCAAAGGGTTGTGGATGTGGGGAGAACATTGATGGTCTGTTACCTTGAAGTCAGCAAGCCATTCAGCATCTTCCCCCACAATATTCTTGTGTCCAAGGTAGGATATTATGATCTGTGTCAGTGTGCAAGTAGATGAGTAAAAAGCAATGTGGATGGTTGGGCTTGGAAAGGTGCTTTAGAAAGGGAGAAACTTTCCAGTCATGAGGACAGTCCAGCACTGGCAGCTGTTTCCCAGGAGTGCGCACTCACTCTGTCCCAGAAAGTGACCAAGATGTGTTTGGATTAAGCCCTGAGTAATCTGGTCTGACCCTGCTGTGAGCAGGAGGTTGGTCAAGACACCTCCCGAGGTCCCATCCAGCCTGAATGACGCTGTCATTCCTTCCCCTTCATGTTTTCAATTTAGACAAAGCTCTCAGGTTCTCTCTGACCACAGGAATAATTCACATGAGGTGCAGGGCTGCTTTACAAGTGCCCCTGAACAGTCCTGACCACAACTTTTGCATCTCTTTTCATTTGCCCCAATCCAGGGTCTTTTTTGCTGTCCTAATACCCTTCCAGAAAGAACTGCCCACCTTGTTCGTCCTTTCAGAGCAGGTTGTTCAAGAGGTGTCAGCATCCATGTACAGAGTCTGCACATCAGCCAGGCAGCAAAGCCATCATTACAGAAATGGAAACGAGACACTTGACTAGCTCCTTGCACGCAGATATCAGCGTGACGTTTCTGCTCAGATTCCTGGGAACACCTGAACTGTAAGAGCAGAGCATGTGAGTCCTGGTTGGGTATCCTGTCTGGTCTCCTGACCCATGTGGTGCTTCAGGCTGTGAAGAGAATCAAAACCAGCCATTGGACTGGGGTAGTTCATTTTACACGTGTCACACAGGGCAGATGAGGGAGCTCAGAACTCCAGACTCTGCTACTGGTTGGGACTGCAGAGACTGGAAGTGCAGGTGACAGCGTGTGTCAGTGCACACACATAAAGATTCAGGCTTCCTTTGGGCCTTTGCACTGACCTGGGATCTGTTCCTTGGCATCTTTGTCTCAAAAAGAAACTATTCCCCTACACCACCTCCACCTCACAGCAGGGAGAAATCATTGTTCTAAGAGCTTCTTTCAAGACACAACTACTGAGGTATAGGAGATGTTTTGAAAAGCAAGAATGACTGTTAGGAATGAAATTAAAGAGTTTTAGTTCATCATCATCATCAGTGAGAATGAGGAGTTCCCTGTTACTGTTACTAGTGACAGCACCACTGTTCACAAACATCCTTCAGAGCATCTCCATTTTTCCTGGGCTCCAAAGCTCAGCCTCCTCAGAGTTTGACAAGATTGCTGCAAACCCCTATGACCCAAATCTCTACAACTGTCTCTGCTCAACAGCCTTTTACCCCAGGAAGGGCAAAACTGCCAATGCAGGCACCAAACCAGTGCCCGACCTGCCTGGAGAGCCAGGACAGTTGTGCCACACAACAGCCGCCTCTGAGGGAACCTGGAGGTGATGGGATTGAAATGGTTTTAACCCAAATCAGAGAATCATGGAATCATTTAGGCTGGAAAACAGCCTTAAGAACGCGGAGTCCAACCGTAAATCAAACAGTGCCAAGTCCACCGCTAAACCATGTCCCAAAGCGCCACATCTCCACATCTTTTAAACCCCTCCAGCAATGGAAGCTCCAATGCTGAGCTGGCAGGACATAACTGGCTGCAGTTGGACATAAGATACTGGTCATGGCTGTGAGTTCAGCCCTCGCTGCAGAATGTCTCACACCCTCACTGAGGAGGGCAGGGGGCTGGGAGATGGGAGCACGGTTCAGTTTCCAGATCCCAGCACAGAGCCCAAACCATCCTGCCCTTGGACTCTGGATCCCATTTCCTGAGATGCAAAGCTGGTGGCCTTCTGAGGATAATCATATTAAAAGGCATCAATAATCCTTCAAGTGTTTGTGTAATTTGTCTAGGAATGTCATTTGTATATGCTTATATTTACATATCTGTAAAATAGTACACTGCATCAGTAGTCGTCCCTCTGGCAATGACAACTAAATAGGTATTTCTAGTGCCCTTCAACTCCTCATCCTGGTATCTTGGGAGAGAAACCCTTATCAGGATAAGCCGTCTGCATGCGAACATTAAGAGCTGAACAAATGGAGCTTCAGTCACGGGAGAGTCCAGACCTTGAGAAAATCTGGTGTTCGCCCATCAGAAAGCTCTGAAGATTTAAAAAGGGAAGTGACCAGTTCTGTATCGGGGCAGGAGAACAACCCCATCGATCAAGACAGAGCATGACCTGACATGCTGAGCAGTGACCCTGAGGAGAAGGGCCTGGGCACTACAAGGTCCCCACACCAGCCCCGTGGTGCACGCTCACCATGAACAAGGCAGCTGCACACAGGGCTGCATGAGGAGGAGCGTGGGGACCCAGACACCTGCAGTTCTCATCCCATTCGGTTCAGCACTGGTGTGACCCACACACACGGGTGTGTGCCAGTGTGCGGCTTCCCAGTTTGGAGCAGCAGGGAGGAACTGGAGAGTGCAGGGTGTGCCAAGGCAGGCTCAGCACCTTGTGCACATGGTGTGGGGTGCTGGGGACCTGGGCTGCTTTGGTCCAGCAGCGCTGGGGAGGCTGCAGCAGTGCAGGAGTAGCCTGAGAGTGCTTGAAGGGCGGTTTCAGAGGTGGTGGAGGTTTCTGCATAGTGGGAAAGAGCTTGAGAAAGAAATAATGGCCCAAAGTGCAGCTGGGGAGGTCCAGGCTGGACATGAGCAGAAAGGAATGTGATGGAAGGGCAGTGCTGTGGGGGAGCAGGTCAGCAGAGGGAGTCTGCATCAGCCCAAGGCTTTGTGCTTCAAGGACCAGCTGGGGAGGATGGAGAGAGCTCAGCAAAGGAAGGAAGATGCTCAGACAAGAGCAAGGTGGGGCAGCAGGGGGGATGTCTCCAGCCTGCAGGGACAGAGGTGCAGGGGATGCCACAGCACAGGACAGGCTGTCGTGGAGATGATCAAGGGATGTAAAGAGGCTGAAAGCCCCACCAGACATGAGCTCCTTCTCCCCTTGGCTATGGCTGTTGTCTGCACCTCTGATGCCTGTGAGGAGACACCTTGTCCTTGCAGCACAGGGGCCTCATGGCTCCTTGTCCCCAGCCAGGAACCTGGGAGGTGTGGGACCATAGTCCTGCCCATGGCCTTGCACAGCCCCACATCACACTGTCCCAGGAAGGGCCCTGGGCAATGTGGGAGGGACAGGATCTGACTTCCCATGTTACAAGGTCAGGCCTTGGCCTTTTAGTTAAAGAAACACAACCAGGTTTACTGAGCATCAGAGCCACCTTTACTGTGCTTTTCCTGACCGCCAGTTTTCTTCTCTAACCGAACCTGGATATTGTTTCTCAGTAGGTTCCCTCAGTGGGACCCATTAACATTACAAGAAACTTTGGAGTTTGAATCTGACTTTGACTTCTTGAGAAGTTTCATCACCTTCCTCCAGGGTCTGAAGTTCATGGACTCAGCACCAAACCCACCAGAGGGGTCATTAAAGCGCCTTGGGCTGCTCCTGTGCTGCTGAGCTGGGCTGGGCTCCTGGGACACAGGGAGCTCATGGCAGCGGCAGCGCTGCAGAGAGACAGCTCTGCCCAGGAGCAGCTCCTCTGCACACGCAGCAGGGCTGAGGGCTCTGCCTGCAGCACCGAGGGCACGGGAGCCAGGCACAGAGAGATTAAAGGCAATGTGGGGTGGTTGGTTGCTGAGGATTCAATGAGACAAATCACAGTTCTAACACGGTAAGTCTCTGGCTGTAGGACAATGCAACTGCATTTCCTGGAGGGAGACCCTAAGCTGGTATATGCCATGATGTACAGGATCTGTCAGGTCTCTCTCACAGTATCTCTGTTGTAGAGGAGAAGAACACACTCCAGAGCAGGGCTTCCCTGCTGCACTGTCAGAGGAACAGGGAATGACGACAACTTCTGCTGAGGGTGACTGCAGGGAGAGCACCCAGGGGTGCCCAGGGCTGTCCTGCAGAGCAGGGTCCCTGTCTGGGGGAGATCCCCACGGTGTTGTGGGGACAAGCTGTGGGGGGAAGGAGCATCCCCGATAAGGGCAGGAAAGGTGATTCTGCTGTGGAGAGGGTGCTGTGTGGGTCAGGGCTGCTCACAGCTCCAGATCACCTGCAGGATTTTTCTAAGGCGATGCCCCAATGACAAGATCAATGCAAGGATTAACAGACAGATAAGGAGCTTTCCTGAGCCTGTCTTTTCAGTTTCCTCTCCCAAGGGGTGGGGGGTGCAGGAAAGGATAAAATGAAAATGAGCTCTCATGCTGAAACAAGTCAGTGAGACTCCTGAACTGCAACAGTGAGTGATCAGTACATCTGCCAGAAGGCTCGTGCCATCCCTTCCCCACCCCTCTGCCTGTGCACAGCACCTGCATCACCTTGGCTGGACCCGTCAGCCTTAGTCTGACCTGTCCTGTTTTCCAGCCTGCAGACAGGAAGATGCCCCCAGGCAGTGCCCTGTGAACAGGCAGGATCTGTAGGGCCAGGGGGAGGACACAGAGGGTGGGATGGTCTGTGAGCACTGACAGGGAAGAGACATGGACAGGGAAACACCTCCCAGGGGAGAATCTCCAGGCAGCAGGGAAATGATCAGAAATGAGAGGAAACCAAACCTGGAATTGTTATGGGAGGGAGAAGAGAGAAAAGTCCCTGTGACCCCCTGCAGGTCAGATCCCTCCTGTGAGCAGCCCCCTGGCCTCCTGTCCCACCCAGCAAAGCCTCTGCCCTCAGGACCGGGGGCTCCAAGGCATGAAGCAGCTCCTGTGCAGCCAGAGCTGCAGTTCCTCTGCAGAGCACAGGGGCTGAGAGCAGCTGCCCGGCAGTGTTGGTGTCTGGGAGGTGGCTGCACAGCTGGGGAAGGGTGATGCTGTCTGAGTGCCCGGCTGCCTCTGCCCTGGCCTCTCTCACACCCACCCTCACCGCATTTTCCTTCTTGCTCTCCTGCTCTGGGTCACTGTTGTTGGGATCTTGTTCTTGCTGTCAGGCTCTCTGGGGATGGCAGTTTCAGCTGCAGAGTCACATCCTGAATTGTGGGTCCTTTCCTGCAGGTGTGTCCATGGGCACAGGTGTCCCAGCTTTGCTCTGACCTGTGGGCTGTGGGCAATGCAGTCTGCGGGGCTGGGGAATGAGCCGCGTGTGTATTGGGCTAAATGTGGAGTGCTGAGACCTTAGGAAAGGGTGAGACCTGTCATGGTGTGAGGTGGGTCCCTCTGCTCTCAGCAGTGCCTGGTGGCTTTTCAGGGTAACATGGGAGTGTGATCAGCCCCCATCTCAGAAAGGTGCCAGCCCAGGGCAGCTGGAGCAAGACAGAGGGACAGAGCAGCTGCCCTCACTCTGCACTGACCCACAGGCACCCTCTGGTCTCTCAGGACTCGCTCTGTTCTCCCTGAGTGCAGCAGAAATGCTGAGGGTTTCTGACACCCAACAACACTCTGCAGTGAATATGGAGGTAGCTGTAAAAAAAACTGGAACTCCTAAACTGCCTTCACCTTCTCTGTTCCCTATCACTGGGAAAGCAAGTGCTGACAGCCCTTCTGTGTTAGCAGAACCAGGACAGTCCCCACTGTTCCCGTGGCCCCACTTCTGCAGAGATGGGCTGACTTCTCGACGGCCCATGGGCACAGGCCCTGCTCTTGGTTGCACATTGTCCAGCCCAGCAGGGCTGCAGCCACAGTGCTGAAAAAGGTTCTCCTAGAAAAACACAGCAGTCCCTTAGTTTTACAGGGGAGGGTCTATGAGAGTTGGTTTGATTTTTGTCAGAGAACTCTGCCCTGGATTCTCACTGTCTTTTTTTTTCTCATGACATCGCCCCGTGCTCAGGAAAAGCAAATGTTCAACAGCAGCTCCATCACCCAGTTCCTCCTCCTGCCGTTCACAGACACACGGGAGCTGCAGCTCTTGCACTTCTGGCTCTTCCTGGGCATCTACCTGGCTGCCCTCCTGGGCAACGGCCTCATCATCACCACCATAGCCTGGGACCAGCACCTGCACACCCCCATGTACTTCTTCCTGCTCAACCTCGCCCTCCTTGACGTGGGCTCCATCTCCACCATTGTCCCCAAGTCAATGGCCAACTCTTTGTTGGACACCAGGGTCATTTCCTATGCAGGGTGTGCTACACAAGTCTTTCTGTTTTTCTTTTTAGCTTCAGCAGAGTTGTGTCTCCTCACTGTCATGTTGTACGACCGCTATGTTGCCATCTGCAAACCCCTGCACTACGGAACCCTCCTGGGCAGCAGAGCTTGTGTCCACATGGCAGCAGCTGCCTGGGCCACTGGGTTTCTCAATGTTCTGCTGCACACGGCCAATACATTTTCACTGCCCCTGTGCAAGGGCAATGCCCTGGGCCAGTTCTTCTGTGAAATCCCCCAGATCCTCAAGCTCTCCTGCTCACACTCCTACCTCAGGGAACTTGGGCTTCTTGCAGTCAGTGCCTGTTTAGCATTTGTGTGTTTTGTGTTCATTGTGGTGTCCTATGTGCAGATCTTGAGGGCTGTGCTGAGGATCCCCTCTGAGCAGGGACGGCACAAAGCCTTTTCCACCTGCCTCCCTCACCTGGCCGTGGTCTCCCTGTTCATCAACACTGGCTTGTTTACCTACCTGAAACCCCCCTCCATCTCCTCCCCATCCCTGGACATGGTGGTGTCTGTTCTGTACTCAGTGGTGCCTCCAGCAGTGAACCCCCTCATCTACAGCATGAGGAACCAGGAGCTCAAGGAAGACATGAGGAAACTATTTCAACACTCACTCCTTCAGGTTAATAAGGTTCACTTTATCTCACTAGGGCTGCAATAGAAATAGCCAGGACTAACTTTTCTTCATATGTATCTCTATTTTTCCATAGTGCTTTTGCTGGGCTTTGTTTTTTGGTTCATGTCTGTAATAATAAAGTTCTTGACCTCCTATGTGTCTTTACTTGAACCAAAGACCTCATGTACATATGTATATGCTCTCATTTGTTTTTTATAAACTCAATAAATAAAGCAGTAGAAAACATTTTGTCTCAGGTCCCATCTCTTCACTCTTCTCTGGGGCTGGGGGAGCAGCCCCAGGATGCAGGAGGGTCCAGGAGGCAAATGCTGCCCCATGGAGGAGCAGCGCTGGTGGCCTTGGGGCTGCTCATGGGCACCCAGGTAGTCGCTCCCTCTCTGCTGCCTGTGACTCAAGGCTGCTGCTTCCCTGGAGCCATGGCCAAGGGCAACAGCAGGATGCTGCCTTTTCAGTGCTGGTGTTTTCTCACAGAGACACCGGCTTTGTCAAACCTGCAGTGGAGCTGGAGCACAGGACTGATGTCAAGCTCAAGGAAGGTCTCGTGGAGAGCAGATACTGGTCCGCAGCCACGTCCCACACTGCCTACTGGTCATCTATGGATATCACTCTTGTCCTTCTAATCTTCATGTGCAAACATGACCAAGAACACACTGACACATCCAGTTTATATACTCTTTGAATTTTGAACTGGGGATGGGGCAGGATGGGAAAGGCAATTTTAAAACAAATGTCTGTGCCCTTGGATTTGTGGGGCTCCTAAGGTCTCATGTAACTTGAGACAGTCCTGTTGTCCCCACAGTGGCATCCCTGAGGCTGCAGACAGGAGCAAGCCATGGGAACCACTTGATCAGAGCTGTGTCTGTGCAAACAGCACCACAAACACAGGGGCTCCTCAGGGCAGGGCAGAAGACTGGACGCCTCTTCCAAAGCTGGTGTCAGGAATACAGCCCAGGTGCTGCTCCCTCAGGAGGACTCCTGCTCTCTTGGGGTTCTTGATGGATTCAGGGGGACAATCTCAGAGTCCCAGGGAGGTGTGTTAGGGACCAAGGACTGGACTAAGAGCTTCCTTCTTGTTTGCACATGTCCAAGAAGGCTGTAACAGGTCTTGGAAGAATGGGAAGGCCGTGCAGAAGGATCTGGACCGGCTGGATCATTGGCCTGAGGTCTGTTGTCTGAGTTTTAACAAGTGCCGGGTGCAGCACGTGGGTCACAACAACCCCAGGCAGCGCTACAGGCTCAGGGACGAGTGCCTTGAAAATTGCCTGGTGCAAAGGGATCTGGGAATGTTGAATGACAGCGGCTGAACATGAGCCAGCACGTGCCCAGGTGGGCAAAAAGGCCACCAACAGTATCCTGGATTGTATCAGGAATGGTTTTGCCAGCAGGTCTACAGAAGTGATTGTGCCGCTGTACTCTGCACTGGTGAGGTCCCACCTTGAATCCTGTGTTCAGTTTTGGGTCCCTCTTCATTAGAAGGACATTGAGGCACTAGAGGGAGTGCAGAGGAGGCAACGAAACTGCTGAGGGGCTGGAGCACAAGTGTGGTGAGGAGCAGTTGAGGGAGCTGGGGCTGTTCAGCCTGGAGAACAGGAGGCTGAGGGGAGACCTTATCTCTGTCTACAACTATCTGAAAGTAGGTTGGAACATGGAGGGGGTTGATTTCTTCTCCCAAGTAGCAAGTGATAGGACAAGAGGAAATGGCCCCAAATTGCACCAGAGGAGGTTTAGGTTGAATATTAGGAAAAAAAGTCTTCCTGGAAAGCGTTGTCATGTGGTGGAACAGGCTGCCCAGGGCAGGGGTGGAGTCACCATCTCTGTAGGTGTTTTAAAGGCATTTAGAGGAGGTTCTTAGGGACACAGATAAGTGCTAGATTTAGGTTGTGCTTGGATTCAATGGTCCTGAGGGTCTTTTCCAACTGAAATAATTCTATGATTCTATATTATCAATTAGGATACTCTTCTATCACATCTTCTAAGTGCTCTTCACATATCTGCCTCTTCACCTACAGTCCTGAAATTGATCTAATTAGATGCACAAGTGTTGAATACTAATTGTAAATGAGGAAAACACCATCGCTCTATCAGTCTGGTCTGATACCTGCCCGTCCCAGCAAACACCTCAGGCACACGGGGCCTCTCGAGGTTTGCACTGGGTGGTTATAGTGAGACCATGGAGCTCAGCCCGAAAACCTGAGAACTCCCCTCAAAACTGAAAACCAAATCCAACCAAATTAAACCAAAGCAACAACAACAACAAGAACAAGAAGCCCACACTTTTTAAATCAGATGAAATAATTCAATATTTCTAATAAAACATCTGCGGAATTTCTATTCTGCCAAAACATGAATTTTCAGAATGTGTATGGACTGTGGGAGATGAAACGTTGGCCTTTCCCTGTGCTTGCAGTGCCAGAACTCTGTCTATCACTACGTGTATTTCATCCCCTGGACATCCAGGAGTTTCCACCTGTCCTTACCCAGCTCACCGTGTCTGAACTCATCTCTTCAGAAGCCTGTCTGGACATTTGCACTTTCCACCGCTCCCCAGAGGTTCTTCACCTCTCACTCTTGGCTCATTCAGAGCCTCTCAGCTCTCACTCTGCTTTGAGCTTCAGGCAGGTAAAGTCTTTCAGCAGTTGCTCTCGCACTCCCTACAGGCAACTCTTCAATTATGGCAATGGACCTCGCTGGAAACTACTTAATTTGACCACAGAACTGAGAAACATCATTAAGTTCTATTGTGTTTTCTTTTTTTTTTTCTCCTTTTTTGTTTCCTCTAATTAAAAATTCCCCGGTGCCTGTTTACATCCAGTTCTCTAAGGAAACATGAAGCAATTCCTGCGAAGAAGCTGTAACAATCATTGCAAACTTCAGTGCAGAATCTGATGTAAAGAAATGTGCTGGAAATCCCAGGGGCCAATGGGCAGAACAGGGAGTTTGGGGAGCTGGTTATAGATTTCCTGCTAACAATCTGAGCAGAGAAACATTCTTCACAGAACTGCTCTGTTTATTTGACACCTTTTAGATCTCTTCCTCTGCCTGTATTTTTTATTTTCCTGTTCCTCCACCTCTTCCTTCTCCAAAACCTTTCCAAGGGAAAGATCCCTTGAATCACAGAGCAACTCAGGTGTGAACATCATCTTGTCTCACTGTCCTGCTCAGGGCAGGGTGACCCAGGTGAGCTTGTCCAAGGCCTCTGCCCAGCTTTGCACCATCCACTAAGGAGCTGAAGGTTCACTGTGTCACATCATACAGGGGAGAATAGAGACGTTCAACAGTGTTGGCCCAAGTGCTGGTCCCTGAGGGATCCCACTGGTAACTGTCTCTGTGGGCACTTCTACCACTGGTGACATTTGGGCTCTACGGGGGACTACAGATGCTATATAAAATGCTATGTAAAAAGATGTGCTCATGCTTTTGTGACACTAGTGTATTGAAAAATTACAATGTCATGAGTTTGCCTGTTTAAGAGTTGGGGTGTTCAGCTGGAGAAGAGAGGCTCCTGGGAGATCTTATTGCAGCCTTTCTGAACCAAAAAGGGGCTGATAAGAACAATGGGGACAGACTTTTGAGCAGGGGCTGTTGCGATAAGACAAAGGGTGATGGTTTAAACTAGAAGAGGGGAGAGTCAAGGAATGAAATGAGGAAGAGATTTTTTACACTGAGGGTGGTAAAACACTGGGACAGGCTTCCCAGAGAGGGGGTGGATGACCCATCCCGGAGACATCCCAGGCCAGGCTGGATGGGGCTCTGAGCAACCTGAGCTGCTGAAGATGTCCCTGATCGCCGAGGGGAGTTGGACCAGACGGTCTGTGAATGTCACTTCCAACTCAAACTACTTTGTGATTCTAAGATTCAGTGACAGGAAAGACTGGATGCATCGATGCTTGATAAGCAGAAAAGGTCTTGTCTGGCTTGTGCGAGCCAGGCCAGCAGCTTCACCCAGCAGCTCTCCCCACCCGAGTGGAGAGCTGACCCACTTCTGTAAAACCGACCCTGCCCCTGCCCCACGGTGCCCAGAGGATGCTGCCCAGGGCCCCAGATGGACATTTGTGGGGGAGTATTGGGAGCACTGATAGGTTTACTGGGAACACTGGGGGTTTACTGGGAGTCCTTGCAGGATTACTGGGAACAATGGGGGTTGCTGTGAGCACTGGAGGGGTTAGTGGGGGCCACTGGCTGCTTGGGGAGGTGTCTGGGAACACTGGAGGTTGCTGGGGAGTTACTGGGAGCACTAGGTGGTTACTGGGAGCACTGGGAAGGTTACTGGGAACAGTAGGTTTATTAGTGGGGGGTTTCTGGGAACACTGGGAGGGTTACTGGGAGCACTGGGGGTTTCCTGGGAGTTCTTGCAGGATTACTGGGAACATTGGGGGTTGCTGGGGCTTTACTGGGAGGGTTATTGGGAGTGTAACTGGGAACATTAGAAGGATTAGTGCGGGGTTATTGGGAACATTGTGGGGGTTACTGGGAACATTCCAGTTGGTGGGGGTTTACTGGGAGCACTAGGTGGTTGCTGGGAGCACTGGGGGGGGTTATTGGGAGCACTGAGGATTTATTGGGAATTTTTGGAGGATTACTGGGAACAAAGGGGGTTGCTGGGAGCACTGGAGGGTTTAGTGGGGGGTTACTGGGAGCACTGGGAGGGGTTACTGGGAACAGTGGGGGTTGCTGAGGGCTCACATGAAAGCACTAGGTGGTCACTGGGATCACTGGGAGGGCTAGCGGGGGGTTACTGGGGGCAATGAGGGGGTTGCTGGGGCTCACTGAGAGCACTGGGGGGGTTGCTGGGAGCACTGGGAGGTTGACTGAGAGCACTGGGAGGTTTACTGGGAGGATTACTGGAAACAGTAGGACGATTAGTGGGGGGGTTAATGGGAACACAACATGGTTACTGGGAGCACTGTGGGGGCCTGCTTGGGGCACAAGGACAGTTAGTGGGAGCACTGGGGGTTAACTGGGAGTTCTTGGAGGATTACTGTGAACAATGGGGGCTGCTGGAAACACAGGAAAGGTTAGTTGGGGGCTACTGGGAGCACTGGAGGGGTTAGTGGGAGGGTTACTGGGAGCACTGGAAGGATCAGTGGGAGGGTTACTGGGAGCACTGGAAGGATCAGTGGGAGGGTTACTGGGAGTACTGGGAGCATTAGGGTGATACTGCTGTGGGTGTCCATCACAACCCACCTGCTCAGGGTGAGGACGTTGCCGAGGCCTCTCCAGCAGCTGAGAGCGGCCTCAGTCACAGGCCCTGCTTGTCGTGGGGGTTTGAACTGCCCTGATGTTTCTGGAAGGACGACTCAGCCAGACACAGTCCAGGAGGTTCACCAAGTGCATCCATGGGAACTTCCTGATGCAAAGAGTGGAGGAGCCGACCAGGAGAGGAGCTGCTGGACCTCATCCTCACTAACAAGGAGGGGCTGGTTGAGGCGGTAAAGGTTGAGGGCTGCCTGCGCTGCAGCGACCATGAGATGGTGGAGTTCAGGCTCTCGTGTGGCAGGAACAGAATACCCAGCAGAATTGCAACCCTGGATTTCAGGAGGGCAAACTTTGGCCTTTTCAGGCAATTGCTGGGGGAAATCCTATGGGCAAGGCTGCTTGAAGGTAAATCCATAAATCCATGGGTCCGAATGCACCTGCGGGTGCTGAGGGAGCTGGCTGAGGTGATTGCTGGGCCGCTCTCCATCATCTTTGCTAAGTTGTGGCAAATGAGAGAGATGCCTGAGGACTGGAGGAAAGCAAATGTCACTGCAGTCTTCAAAAAGGGCAGGAAGGAGGACCCGGGGAACTCTAGACCGGTCAGCCTCACCTCCATCCCTGGGAAACTGATGGAACGACTTCTCCTTGGTGCCATCTCAAGGCATATCAGGGATAAGAGGGTCATTAGGGGCAGTCAACATGGCTTCACCAAGGGGAAGTCGTGCTTGACCAACCTCGTTGACTGTTATGAAGACATAACGAGGTGGATACATGATGACAAAACAGTGGATGTGGTCTACCTTGACTTCAGTAAAGCCTTTGACACAGTCTCCCACAGCATCCTCACAGCTAAACTGAGGGAGTGGGGTCTGGATGATCGGGTCATGAGGTGGACTGAGAACTGGCTGAAGGGAAGAAGCCAGAGGGTCGTGGTCAGTGGTCAGAGTCCAGTTGAGGCCTGGATCTAGTGCAGTGCCTCAGGGGGCAGTGCTGGGGCCAGTACTATTCAATAAATTCATCAGTGACTTGGATGAGGGAATAGAGTGACTGTCAGCAAGTTTGCTGGTGACACCAAGCTGGGAGGAGTGGGTGACACTGGAAGCTGTGCTGCCATCCAGAGACCCGGACAGGCTGGAGAGCTGGGCAGGGAAAATGTAATGAAATAGAACAAGGGCAAGTGTAGAGTCTTGAATCTGGGCAAGAAGAACCCCAGCTTCCAGTATAAGTTGGGGAAGGACCTGTTGGAGAGCAGTGTAGGGGAAAGGGACCTGGGGGTCCTGGGGACAGCAGGGTCACCATGAGCCAGCACTGGGCCCTTGTGGCCAGGAAGGCCAATGGTACCTGGGGCGGGTTAGAAGGGGGTGGTCAGTAACTCAGAGAGGTTCTCCTGCCCCTCTGCTCTGCCCTGGGGAGACCACACCTGGAATATTCTCATACCAATTTATTTTTTACTAGCAAGAATACAATGCTGGCAAGAAGTATCTCTGCAGAGCAGACACAACTAACATCATTGATTACTTGAGGTTGTCTCAAAGGATGTGCCCCTGGAGCCCCAGGGACACCTGGTGGAGCCCAGAGGAGACAGAGAAAGGGACATCATGGGCTGCTCCTGTGCTGCTGAGCTGGGCTGGGCTCCTGGGACACAGGGAGCTCATGGCAAGTGGCGGCGCTGCAGAGAGACAGCTCTGCCCAGGAGCAGCTCCTCTGCACACGCAGCAGGGCTGAGGGCTCTGCCTGCAGCACCGAGGGCACAGGAGACAGGCACAGAGCGGGAAACGCAGTCTGGGCTGGGAGGATGCTGAGAGATCGGCAGAAATCAAATCCTCTCAGATATGAAGTCTGTGGCTGCAGGGCATTGCATCTGCAAATCATGGTAGGATCTCAGAAAGCTGTCACATTGCAGAGCTTGCGAGAGATGTAAGTACAGCTCTCAGAGATTCCCTGATGCAGAGGGGAGGATGTGCTGCAGAGCAGGGATTGCCTTCTGCACTGTCAGAGTGACAAGACGTGAATGCTGCGTTCTCCCCAGGATGGCTGTGGGGTGTAAATGTCAATGTGCAGGCAGGGGTGCCCAGGGCTGTCCTGCAGAGCAGGGTCCCTGCACCCCAGGGCTGTGCCGGGCAGGGACTCTGCTGCCTGCCAGGGTCAGCGCTCAGCCTGCCCGGGAGATCCCAACAACACTGAGGGGAGAAGCTGTAGCGGGAAGGAGTGACCCCCGGCAGGGCAGGGTCCTTCTGCTGCTGGGTTCTCCGTGGGTCGGGGCTGCTCACAGCTCCAGCTCATTCCAGAATATTGACAAGAGGAGGTTTCAAGGAGAAGAAGAAGACAAAGAGTACTACAAAATAAGGAACTTCACTGAGTTTGTGTTTTCAGTCTCCTACTCTGGGGAATGGGTGGTGATTAAGGCCGTTCTTAATTTCAAACAAATACTTGAGACACATGAACTGCAGTAGGCCTTCAAGAGAATCCTGACATGCCTTGCCTCTCCTCTGCCTATGCAGAAAAAGCATCACCTTTGCTGGACACCTTACACTTACAGGCAGGATCTCTAGGGCCAGGGGGAGGGCACAGAGGGTGGGATGGTGTGTGGGCACTGACAGGGAAGAGACATGGACAGGGAAACACCTCCTGGGGGAGAATCTCCAGGCAGCAGGGAAATGATCAGAAATGAGAGGAAACTGAACCTGGAATTGTTACGGGAGGGAGAAGAGAGGAAAGTCCCTGTGATCCCCTGCAGTGCAGATCCCTCCTGTGAGCAGCCCCCTGGCCTCCTGTCCCACCCAGCAAAGCCTCTGCCCTCAGGGCCGGGGGCTCCAAGGCATGAAGCAGCTCCTGTGCAGCCAGAGCTCCAGTTCCTCTGCAGAGCACAGGGGCTGAGAGCAGCTGCCCGGCAGTGTTGGTGTCTGGGAGGTGGCTGCACAGCTGGGGAAGGGTGACGCTGTCTGAGTGCCCGGCTGCCTCTGCCCTGGCCTCTCTCACACCCACCCTCACCGCATTGTCCTTCTTGCTCCCCTGCTCTGGGTCACTGCTGTTGGGATCTTGTTCTTGCTGTCAGGCTCTCTGGGGATGGCAGTTTCAGCTGCAGAGTCACAGCCTGATCTTGTGGGTCCTTTCCTGCAGGTGTGTCCATGGGCACACGTGTCCCAGCTTTGCTCTGACCTGTGGGCTGTGGGCAATGCAGTCTGTGGGGTTGGGGAATGAGCTGAGTCTCCCTCAATCCGATGCCATCATCTATCTTTATTATGGCCTTTAGGTTTCCTTCCAAGCTGTGAGCTTCCCTCCAGGATGCAAACTTGTCTTACAGCATCTTTGTTTTATTTGAAAGCCCCGTGGAGAAGCAAAGAGATGCTGTGCAGACAAAATAAAGTTGGGTTTTTGAAAGGAGTCGTGGGTGTCCTTGGCCAAACATGGGGTGCTTAGCCCTTAGGAAAGGTGATACATGTTGTGGCTCCATCTGACAAAGCTGAACCCCCGTTCTGTCCCCTGCCCCCCATTCCCATGCCCCCTGCTGCAGAGCAGGGCTGACTCCTCGGCAGTCAGCAGGCACAGGCCCTGCTCCTCATGGCACCTCCAGCCAGCACCACCCAGGGCTCAGACACCGAGCTGGAGGAAGGTCTGGAAAAGGACAAGGGGTGTGGAGCAGGGGAGTGTGTGTGAGAAATGGCTTTGATTTTCCTCAGAGAGTTCTCCCCTAACATGTCACTGTCTCTTCTTCTTTGTTCAGTGCTCTGTGTCCAGAGGCTGCAGATGTCCAACAGCAGCTCCATCAGCCAGTTCCTCCTCCTGCCGTTCACAGACACACAGGAGCTGCAGCTCTTGCACTTCTGGCTCTTCCTGGGCATCTACCTGGCTGCCCTCCTGGGCAACAGCCTCATCATCAGCACCATAGCCTGGGACCAGCACCTCCACACCCCCATGTACTTCTTCCTGCTCAACCTCGCCCTCCTCGACCTGGGCTCCATCTCCACCACTGTGCCCAAGTCCATGGCCAATTCCCTCTGGAACACCAGGGCCATCTCCTACACAGGATGTGCTCCCCAAGTGTTTCTGGTTGTATTTTTAGCTTCAGCAGAGTTTTTTCTTCTCACCATCATGGCCTATGACCGCTACGTTGCCATCTGCAAACCCCTGCACTATGGGACCCTCCTGGGCAGCAGAGCTTGTGTCCACATGGCAGCAGCTGCCTGGGCCACTGGGTTTCTCACTGCTCTGCTGCACACGGCCAATACGTTTTCACTGCCCCTGTGCAAGGGCAATGCCCTGGGCCAGTTCTTCTGTGAAATCCCCCAGATCCTCAAGCTCTCCTGCTCAGACACCTACCTCAGGGAAGTCTGGGTTCTTGTGATTTCTTTCTCAGTGGCATTCAGCTGTTTTGATTTCATCTGTTTCTCCTATGTGCAGATCTTCAGGGCCGTGCTGAGGATCCCCTCTGAGCAGGGACGGCACAAAGCCTTTTCCACCTGCCTCCCTCACCTGGCCGTGGTCTCCCTGGTTGTCAGCACTGTTATATTTTCCCACCTGAAGCCCCCCTCCATCTCCTCCCCATCCCTGGATCTGGTGGTGTTTGTTCTGTACTCGGTGGTGCCTCCAGCAGTGAACCCCCTCATCTACAGTATGAGGAACAAGGAACTCAAGGATTCAGTGTGGCAACTAATGAATGGCTGTTTTATGAAGCAATAAACTGCCCATAATCTTGTGCATAGCATATATAATGTAAATCATTTTCTCACTGAGTGGTTGTGCCCATGTCCACTGGACACCTAGAGAACCTGCTGCAGGTCAATCATCATGGACTGGCCTCTCACAACCACCATTTCCAGCACTGGCTTCTCACTTCAGCTTGAAGAGGTTCTTTGTCCCTCCGTGGCAGCACAACTAATGAGTAGGTCAGGGCTGAGGTGCCACCCAGCCTCCTGGAGTGGCAGCAGGAGGTCAGAGAGACACAGTGACTCCTGCATCTGTGTGTACAAGGGAAACACTCTGTCTCTCAACATCCATGGGTGCATAAGGAGTCCATGGTGAGGTTACTTCTCTCTGATCAGGCTAAAGACCACAAGAAGTCTGACGGGTTGGGGTCCCTGCCTGCAGAGCAGTTTCTGAGATAGTCGAGCTTTCCATGGTAGTGGGAAGAGGCCGGAGAGGGGAAAAAATAATAACTGAAAAGGACAACTTGGGAGGTGCATTCTGGGTATCAGGAGGAAGAAATGTCAGTGGAAGGGCCGTGCTGCGGTGCAGGAGGTCACCCAGCGGCAGTCGGGATCAGCCCGTGGCTTTGTGTTTCAACAAACAGCCAGTGAGGGTGCAGTGAATGAGGCACGGACTCTCGGGAAGGTGCAAAGAGAGACATTTATTAGAAACTCAGGCTTGCATTTATACTTGCTATGATTCTTGCTCAAGCATTTGCTGATTTGCCAAGTGAGTTTTTACATAAGCGATCTATTTCGTGTTCCCACCAAAGTTACTGTCATAAAACCAGTTTTTGTCTATCCTAAGCTATCCCTCTGTCCTTGATGTAGCAATCCTGTATCAGTCCCTCTGTCCTTGATGTCTCACATAGCGTACGGTACTTGCTTCTTGTATTTTTCCACTAGCGCTTGTTCTCACACTGTCGACTCTTGCAGTTTCTCACAGGCCCAATCTTAGCACACTGCCACATCTCCCCTGAGTGTTTAATAAGTGCATAGCCATAGCAGTATGTAATTGCATAGCTATTACCTGATTAAACCTTTTTTCGATCATTTGTTGTAACTAGATGTCTCTTTGAGATGGTTTAAAAACCCAGTTGGAGATTCCTTACAATCCTGATTAATCTCAAAAAGTTTTGGTATATTTATAGCTGTAGGTATAGTGTGTCTAACCCTGTATAAAATCCGCTGTCAATAACAATTCAGCCTGTTGTTAGATTTAAGAATGTTATGATCCCACCCTGGATCGACCAAGGGACAATTTTGATCTAAGTTCCCTGTATATTCCCTGCCAATATCTGCCCTATACAACAGTGTTTCAATCTCTTTCCCTGATTATCCTGTTCAAGGGTCAAAACAGACGGATCTGAAGGGGATAAATATAATGCCTATGTATCCTCATTTATTGTGTAATATGCATTATGCAATAGGCAATATATGATTTAAAATACACTTCTTATGATATATTACATATAAGGCATTAGTATACTACACATCACAAAGTACACCCACCTAGATCTGTGCAGCATATTCATATTATTTACAGTGGCTTCCATTGATTACAAAATTCAATCAAATTCTCCCTGGTTGCTGTTCCCCAGGGAGTCAAACAATCTCTTTCCAACGTCACAAAATACAACCTGGGAAGGGGATTCCTTCCGAATCCCTCCTGTCGATTATCCACTACCTGTTTCACAATCACAATAACAGACAATTGGTTAACCATAAGTATTGGACTGGAAAATCACCGAAGACACAAGTAACAACAGCAACAAATCACTAAAGATGCAAACAACAATGCAATTACTAAGGCATGGACAACAAAATCACTAAATCTACCTTTATCAAATTACTCTTTTCTTGTTTTTCTCCTTTATTTAATGTTTTCTCATTTTTCTCTAACTTCCTTATTTTTCTTTTTTATTTTTCTTTTCTTTTTCCCTTTTTTTAAAGTTATCCAAGTTACCAAAGCTTCCAAAATGCAAAGGCCCAATGCACTGGTATCCCTCTGAAAGACAGACAAGTTCCACATGTGTCACTTGGGTCACCAAAGTATCAATAACCAAAATGCAAAGACTCAATGTGCTGGCAATAAAACCACGATAGCTACTCAGTCCCCCCCTTCCCTCGAAAGGGAAAGGAGAAACTTGGATTGAGATAAACAGAGTTTAATAAAATAACAAAATGCTAATACACTGCTAGTAAGTATATATATAATATAGCGATAAAAGCTACGCAGTGCAATTCCTCACAAACTCTGTCTGCACACAGACAGTCCCAGGAAGCAGCACCCTGGTCCCAACAGCTGATCCCAAAGAGAGAAAAAACGCAGAAAAGCTCAGAGGCCTCTCCAAAATGGCAAAAGGCCAAATTAAACGTCCTGAACTGAATTCCCCTGCTCCGATAAAAAAAACTAAGGAAGAACTCACAAGAGAAAAAAAAATGCCCAAGAGCAAGAACGCCTGAGAGAGAGAGGCCGGAAGATCCCAACTCTCCTAAAGATGAAGCGTGAGGCTAATGGGATGGAACACTCTCATTGATCAGCCTGGATGTCAGTCAAGCTCTGCCCCGTCCCTCCCCCCTTCCTTGATGCCTCACACCTGTGGGCAGAGCACTCAGAGAGTCCTTGGCTCTCAGAACAGAGCAATTGCAAACATCAACTCTGTGCTGGGCTGTTCTCTCTTGTTCTCAAACTAAACCCAAATAATGACCATGCTAGCTATGAAAAAGTAAGGTTTCTAACTGCATGAGGAAAATTAACTCATTTTCAGTCAAACCAGCACAGACCTGAAGCTCTCACATGACAGACCAACAAAACTAGAGAAGTAGTAAAGAAATTATTGAAGGGAAACAGTCTCAGCACAGCAGCTCTGCCAGGGAGCACCAGCCTTGTCCTTTCCAGAGCTGTTCTCCTTCCACTTCCCCACTGTCCTGTGAGCCCTTGTGTTGGTGTAAGATCTGAGCACTCCTGACCCTTGGTTACAGTCCCGCTGCGTGTCAGTCCTGTGACCACAGGCAGGGACAGGCAATGGGCACTTCTGTGACAGAGCTGCCTCCAGAACAGCATCTCCATCGGCAAGGGGATCTCCTTAGCACAGTGCTCGAAGGCTTAGCTCTTTTTCCATAGTCTCTCTCAAGAATATGTGTAAGGAATAGACCCTCAAAAGGCTTTGTTTTCTGTGGGCTCAGTGGGATGAGATCAGGGTCCCAGTTTGGCTTTTGAGGGACGTAGAGCTGGTGGTTCAGGTTTGGGTTGTTGGTGGCCAGCACCCAGGCAGATGGTGGATAAAGCAGGGCAGCTCTGAGCACCCTCCATGGCCACCTCAGAGCTCGTGTGGGAGGCCGTCACAGTGACAGTGACCAACATCAGCTGGGTCTGTCTCTCAACCTGACCAGTATGTCCCCGCAGAGTCACCACAGCCTGGGCATCACAGCTCACTCACTGCACAGAGCAAAAGCCCCAGTTTGGGGGCTGTGGGGAGTGTGGGAACAGGGTGCAGGAACAGCTGGCCAGGCCAGTGCAGATGTGCTCTCCTTGGGGAAAGGCTCTGTGGGGAGATGGGATGTCCCAGGAGAAGAGCAGGGCACCGTGTGTGTGCAGGCACAGAAAGAGAAACCCTTTTCTGCCGTGGGTGCCAGTTTGGGGCAGGCTGCCCTGTCCATGGGGCAGCAGGAGCTGCCTGAAGAGCGCCGGGGCCAGGACTCGGTGCTGTCCTGGGGAGCGGGGCTGGCACAGGGTGCTGAAGGCTGATGGGCATTGGGACATCCCGAGCGTGGCAGCCAGAGAGACACTGTCACTGACCTGTTTCTTCCATCTCACTCTACAGGGCCTGCCCAGACTGGGCTTTCCTGCTGGGCTGGGCTGGGCTGGAGTGAGAGCAGGATGTGGGGAGAGCTGGGGAGGAGCTGGGCTGGAAAGTGCCCCAGAGAGGAAACCACCTGTGAAAAGATGGAGTGTGCACGGTGGGGGCACACAGCAATGTTCTCACACAGCCAGGCCTCCTGGCAGAGACATGAAAGACCAGCAGAGCAGGGTCTGGCCTGTCCCCACGCTCCTGGACAACATGGGGCACCTACCCCAGGACAATTGTCACAGACAAGAGCCATCTGGTCCTCCCACCTCACCAGTGCCACTGTTTTCTACAGCACCCTCATGCTTGACTGCATGATGCCAGAACGAAGGAAATGAAGTTGTCATGTCTACTGGCCCTAAAAGAGGCTCTTCACATGTGAATTTGTTGCTGCAGGTTTACATAAAGACAAGGACATGCAGTTGGCCTCATCATTGGCAGCAGGTGGGAGCTTCCTGCAGACTTCTCTGTTGCAACCCAGTCTATCCTGCAACCCACAGAACTGTGTGCTCAGCACAACACAGACTGAAGGCCAAGCTGTATGTGGGCACAGTCCTGGGTCTACTCTTGCTTACTGTTATGTGGACCTCTAACTCACCATGTACAATGGTGTTCTGGTCAGGATCACTGAACCTTCTGATGAAGGTTATGAAGAGGATGAGTTGTCCCTTAGTCAGCTGGAGGAAGCGTCACAATTTTAGGCCCTGGTAGTCATTGGGGAGTTTGAATACCATGGACCTCTGCTAGAAGTCTTTGGTTTAAGGGAAAGTGGAAGGTATTCCCTGATCCAACACGGTGGGAATGGTCTCCTGGGTATGTTTTTCACAAGAAGACAAAGCCGGACTGCTGGAAGATGTGGTGGGGTGTAGAAAACCCTGAGGGAAGTGAGCGAAACAAATTGTAGCAGCGCTGAGTAGAGAAGAAGGATGACCTCCCTCAACCATCTGGCAGTGCTGAGTCAAGGGGGATGACAACTCCCTTGTCTGGTTGGCCACACTCCCACTAATGCAGCCCATTGTGTACCTTTACTTCGAAACTGAAAAGCCAGGAGAGGATGAGGCTTGGGAAGACATCTAAACAGCCTTCCCATACCTTCTTGGATACCAGCAAGATATTCTCCCTGGCCTGAGTTTGGCTTACTTTCTATTCTCATTCAATCTTTCTTAGCATTTGACCAAGGGGATCCTTTGGTCAGCTATTTAATTAAACTAGTACCTCCTTCTCTCATCTGGAGTGCCTTGTAATGCCTGATACTCTGATCTTTCAGGGGCACTGCAAACCTGATAGGCCATCTATACGGACTCATTAACAGCTGGCAAAGCAGAGCTTCAGTCCAGGAGAACCTTGAAAAACTCTGGGATTGGGCAATAAAAACCTCATGAAATTTTAGAAGGAGAAGTTGCCGGTTCTTTACTGGGGGCAGAATAACCCCACACATGAGGGCAGGCTGGGACCTGAACAGCTCAGGAGTGACTCTGAGCAGAAGGGGCTGGGCATGACGAGGGATGCCATACGAGCCAGTGGTGCATGCTCACCATGAGTAAGGCCAAGGGCATGTGGGGCTGCGCTAGGAAGAGTGTGACAAAGCAAACAAGGGAATTATCGTCCCCTTTGAATCAGTGCTGTGGTGGCCACATCTGGGCTACTGTGTCTGGGTGTGGGACTCCCTGTTCTGGAGGAATGGAGACGAACTAGAGAAACTTCAGAGATCTGTCAGGATGGGGTTTGGGGCCTTTGAGAGAGGCTGAGAAACCTGGGCTTCTTGAGCCTGGTGAAGTGGAAGCTCAGGGCACTGTAGCAGTAGCCTGCAACTGCTTGAAGGGTGGTTTCAGAGATAATGGAGCTTTTCTTTGTAGTAGAAAGAGAAGGAAACCTCCACAAAGTGCAACTTGGAAGGTTCAAGATTGGAGGTTCAGAAAAAGACATCTCAGTCCAAGGGCAGTGCTGTGGTACAAGAGGTCACGCAGAGGGAGCCTGGATCAACCCATGGCTTTGGGCTTCAAGGAAAGAGCAGTGAGGGTGGAGAGATATCAGTGAAAGAAGGAAATGCTGGGATGAGAGCTAGGTAGGAAAGCAAGATGGATGTCAGCAGCCTGAAGGGACAAAGGTGCCTGAAGGGGACAGTATCAGCAAACATGAAGTAGACATGGCCAAGGGCTCTGGTGAGGCTGAAAGGCCACACAGGACCAAGGTCTTTGCCCCCCTGGCTATGGCAGTTGCATCTGTCTCAGAGACCTACCAGGATAAACTTTGTTTTGAGGCTCTGGATTCTCATTGCCACTTTTTGGGGAAGCCGGGAGTGGTTGTACAGTTTCATACACTTGACCTTGCTCGAACTCACACCCCACTGCTCCAGGAAGACCCCTGAGCCACACATGAGGGATCTGCCTTCCCAGGGCCTGGGGTCAGGGTTTGGCCTTTAGCTGGTAAAACAAACCAAGGATTTTCTCCATAGCAGAACGACCTGTACAGTGCCTTTTCCTACCTGCAATCACAACCTTCAATTATCTTCTCTAACGAGTCCATGGAGAGGCTTTGTCAATAATGACCCTCAGTGGGGTCAATCAGTGTTTCAAGGTACTTTGAGTTGCGCTTCTGACTTCCACCTCCTGAGCGATTTGTTCAGTGTCCTCTCAGTTTCTGTAGTTCATGGACTAAGGGCCAAATACACCATGGGGCTCATTAAAATACAGAAAGTATTGATGGACTATTTCCCTTCCTGTAATTTTCTTTAAGTCTTCAAGACTAATTTGAGCTGTTTCATAATGTAACAAAGAAGGAAGATTTCAAAATGCACCTAGCAGAAATTATTCTGTATTTTGAAGGGCATATTATGTTCTTTTTCAGTTCAGTGAAGAGGTGATAGTAGCGTTCTCTGGTTGATAATGATCCAGAATGTCTCCTCAGTAGGTCTGGACAGGTAGGAAAAGCAGTCCCTTGACATCCAACATGGTATGGACAACGCTCCTCCTCACCTGCCCAACCTTACCCTTTCTCTTGTTGCCCCCTGGGAGTTGTTTTCACTTTTCGTTACATCAGATTTGTTCACATTTCTCTGCAGCTGGATGTTACAGCTCCTTGCACCATCTCCCAAATGCTCTTCCTAGAAAACTGGCTGCACAGAGGCACCAAATGATTTTTCCTAATTACAAACAAAGAAAAGTGAAGCACAATTAAGCTTCAAAAATAATAAAACACACTCCTCCACCAGAAGTTAAGTACAAGCTGCCTCTAATGAGGTTGTCTTTCAACAAGGGATAATCTTATGAGAAATGTTTTAGGTAAGCAGGTAAAAGAATAAAGATACAAACATAATTAAAGAGTTGACTAAGGAGACAATTAGACTACTGCAAAACAGGTAAACATTTAACTACCTGAAGTTCAAAACAGCAGCTGGCAAGTTGCGAGCAATCTGAATGAATAAAGCGTAAGAGAAAACTGGAGAATAATGAAAAGGGTCTTTGTGTAGAGAGTCTGCAACTGAAAATGGGACTTTAGAAACAGTCATTATATCAGGACAGGTGAAAATACGTGAAAGATCACAGAAATTAAATACACCATATAACAGGTGCAATAGTGACAAGGATGTTGCAGGAGATCAACACATCTTTGGAATATCCCTTTTGAAAGGTCACAGGATTGGTAGAGGTCTCTTGTGAGTGAGAAAAACCCAATGTTGCAGCCAAAAGTGCCAGCCAGGGAACCGCAAGCTGTACAAGAACACTTTGGTGAGGAGTGACCTGTCCAATGAGTCCTCTTGGGTGACATTTCTGGGCACCTAAAAGAGAAAAATGTGTCCGAAAGCCATCAGCATGGACTTAACAAGGGTAATTAATGTCTCACAAACTTGATTGCCTTCATGATGAAGTAACTGCATTTCTGCGTGAGGGCAGAACAGTGGATGTCATTTACCTCAGGTTCAGCAAGGCTCTTGGCACGGTGTTCCTCAATGTTCTTGTACCCGAGGTAGGCCATTACAGTTGGATGGGTTGACAAACAGATGGGTGAAAAACAGTTGGATATGAGGCTGACTGAGCAGTGGTGAAGGGGTCTCATGCCCAACCTGGAGACCACTGGGACTTACTGGGGGCTTGTGGGGCAGCACAGGGGACTCTGCTGAGACCTGGGCAATTTAATACTTTAATAATCTGTGACCTTGAGGAGACAACTCCCACCACATTTGTTGATGATGCTAAATTGGGAAACCTCATAGGCAGGAGGGCTGTCCTGTCAGGAACATCACGACAGAGGACAAAGGGCATGTCCTGCACCTGACATAGACTGACCCCTGAAGATGTTGATAACTGGGAGAGAGGCCAGTGGAGGGCTGCTAAGATGCTCAGAGACTGGGACACTTGCTGGGAGGAGAAACTAAGGGAAAGGGCCTTGTTCAGCCTGGGGAAGAGAAGGCTTTGGGCACCTTGTAACAGCCTCTCTGTCCCTGCGGGGAGGTTTTCCCAGAAGGTGGAGCCAGTCTTGTCATGGCCATGCTCGGCAGGAGGATAATAGACAACAATCAGATGTTGAAATAAGGAAGGTTCAGGCTGCAGATAACAAAAATATCCTTCTCAGTGAAGGCATCAAAGCATTGGAGCAGCTTCCCCAGCTTTTTTGTGCTGTCTCTGTCCTTGGATGTTTTCCAGCCCCCACATGGTAAAGCCTTGAGCAACGTGGTCTCACTCCACAGCTGAACATGCTGTGAGAAGGAGGTCAGACCTGAGACCTCCTGAACTCCCATGCAGGAGAGTGGAAACCCGAATGGTGTTGTGGTGTCTTCCCCTCTGAGTCTTCCCCTGATGACAGCAGGGAATGTTCTCAGGTTCCCCATGACCATGGAAGTCAGTCAGTATAGTCAGACCAGCTGGAGCTTGCTTGTCCTCCTGTGATGCTCAGCAATAAAAGCCATGAGAAGGGCCGAGGTGTGCAGGGGGGATTCATAATTAAGGCATTTGGTGGAAACTAAAACATGGCAGCCAGGTTAACCCACTACATTCCTTTTTGTGCCCAACGTGGGGCATGAGACAAGGGCAGTTTTGAATTAATGGTGCTACAGTTATAGTAGCTATTTGGTGGAGAGTGTCTGCACAGGTCATTGAGTTTTCTGTCTGTGCTACTTATCTCCTGATTTTGCTGAGCTTGGGAACATGTTAATACAAACAAAGTCTACGCTCTTTGCCCTGGTATTGATGTCTTTACTGTGTTGGGGTAGGTATTCTATCTTGTGGAGAGGATAATGAAACACATCTCCCTCTTCCCTTAGAATCACAGAATGGTTTGTGTTGGAAGAGACCTTAAAGATCATCTAGTTCCAGCCCCCCTGACCCACATCTTCCTATAGAAAAGGTTGCTCAAATCTCATTGTGTTGGTTTGACTGAAACTGAGTTAATTTTTTTCATGCAGTTAGAAACTTTTTTGCAGCCAGCATGGTCATTGTTTGGATTTAGTTTGGGAAAAATCAGATAACACCCCGGGACAGAGATAATGTTTTTCTCCAAGTAACTTTCCAGTGGTTTTGAAGTGGAACAAAGAGAATACAAGAGCCTATTATCTTTGTTGCTGTCTGGGAGCCAAGGTCTTTCTGAGCTCTGTGCCCACAGGTGCGAAGCAGCTGGGAAGGGAAGCATGGATGGGACAGAGCTTGACTGACAGCCAGACTGACCAAGGAGAATATTCCATGACATTAGCATCAGGCTTCAAGCTGAAGGAGGGCAGGGTTTTCTGGATGCAGAGATCGAGACCTGTTTCAGTTCTACTGTGTTTCGGTGGAGTTCCATTTGGGAG
Organism: Streptopelia turtur; assembly: GCA_901699155.2. Classification (NCBI taxonomy): domain Eukaryota; kingdom Metazoa; phylum Chordata; class Aves; order Columbiformes; family Columbidae; genus Streptopelia; species Streptopelia turtur. The sequence continues at coordinate 29,275 of CABFKC020000020.1, forward strand.
TTTGTTTTGGTTTGACCTCTTGCCATTTTACCATTTTGCAATGACCTCTGGGCCTTTCTGCACTTTTCCCTCTTCCCCTGGGATCAGGTGTTCACGACCAGGCTGCTCTCTCTCTTTCTTGGACCGGCTGCTTGGTGCAGGTGGAGTTTGTGAGGAATTGCATTGAGTATCTTATTTTATATTCCATTTTCCATTTTATATGTGTTATTAGCCGTGGTGGTATATTAATATTATTTTGTTATTTTATTAAACTGTGTTTATCTCAGTCCAGGTGTTTCTCCCTTCGCTTTTGATTCTCTCCCCAGTTTGGGGGTGGGGGGTGAGAGTGGGCGAGCAGCTATCGTGGTTGTGATTGCTAGCTCGGGCTAAACCATGAGAAGGGGCTAAACAGAAATGTTTTCACAGTCTGTGTTTTCACAAGAACATCACCAAAACCCATTTTACCTTTTTTTTTATCTCTTTTGGCGAAGTCTCTCTCCCTTCCCCCAAATCTCCCATCTCTCTTGCACAGGTTCCTCCTGACCTCCCTACATGTGTCATCTTGTTGGGGGAAGCTTTCTGATGATCCTCATGACCTCAGAGTGTCTCTGTCCCCTGTGCTGACCAGTCAGAAGTGACCTCTCAGCCAGCACCCAAAGGGACTCATTGTACTTCTGTGCTGGAGATGCCTCTTCACAGCCCACCCAGCAGCACTGGAGGAAGGTCAAGCCCTGCACCACCCCAGAGGTACCGTGCCTGCAAACCAGCGCATGAACCAGAAGGGATCCTGGCTTATCTTTCCCTCCTGGGTGCCTCAGTTACCCAGAGTATCTTGGAGACAGTGGAGACCTCTGCGTGGATAACTGAATCGAACCTAAAATGTAAATTTTATACAAACCTATGCAGAAGAAACAAACTAAGAAACAAACAAAGAAACAAAGAAACAAGCAAACAAACAAACACCTCTAAGCAATAGCTGAAAAAGTCTTAATTTCCGGAATGCTAGGCTCTTGAGCCATTTCTGTGAAATTTTTGTGGTCACTGAGGAATGCTGATAGTATCTGGCTCCATCAGTACCGCTGATGGCATTTGTTCCTGATCAGCCAGCCAACTTCCCTCCCATTGCATCATCCAGATCTTCAGTTCAGACATCAGAAACCTGCTCTAAGACTTTGGGATACCACATTCAAGGACTGGCAAAAGTCCAGGTACACAACATACCTTTCTTTCTCATCTCATGTCATGTGGTTTCAGTCATCCCTTTCCTGTCCTTCAATGGCCTGGAGATGGTTGCAAGAGTATTTGTCTCATCACCTCCCCAGGGACTGAGGTGAAGCTGATCTACATGTAATAGTCCCAGTCTTTTTTCTTGTCCTTCTGGAAGCTGGGTTTGTTATTTGCCTTTTCTGAGGATCTTGGAATCTCCCTGCTCTCTCTGGATTTTTCCAAGATGTTTGAGAGAGATCTCACAATGACTGCAGCCAGCTCTAATAGCACCTCTCTGGCCCTTCCTACATCAAAAGTTTTCTCCATATCTCACAGTTCCAGGGGAGTGCCAGGGGCACAGTAAACACCTGTCTAGCTCACCAGGCACTGTTTGGAAGAGAATCAGAAGTGAATTCTTCCTGTGTGCCCATGACTCCAATGGGGCCTCTGTGCCACTCACAGCTTTCCTGAGCATTTTTTAAGTGGCTCCCTCTCTGCAAACTTTCTGGTCCTTAGGCTGTAGATGGGGGGATTGAAAAGGAGCATGAGGATGGGCTTTGTTAAACTATTCAAAAGGGTTGTTCTGGGCATCACAGAGACAAGGATGAGGGTGTTGTGGAAAACAGCAGCACTGGTGAGGAGAGAGGAACAGGTGGAGAATGTCTTCTGCCTACCCACGGAGATCTAATACACACAGAGGATAACCTTGTGAACAGGAAGAGGAGAATGGGAATGGAGAGAGCCTGAGTGTCACGGTGTCACTGCATGAGAGCTTCAGCAATGTGGTAAATCACAGAAGTGGTCAACTCTGCTGGGGCCACAGAACTGTACCCAGCACACGACTGACATGATTCCTGTAGATGACAGAGGAACCCCTAGTGTGTCTGCCCACTGGAGACAAATGTCCCAGGTCATGAGTCTTGTACAGGGGATGACACACAGCCCAGTACTGATTGCAGGATGTGGTCACCAGTAGTGAGCGCTCTGTACAAGGACAAGGCGTAGGAAACAGCACTAATACAATGATGAGCAGGGATGGTGCTGTCCCCAGCCACAAAGCTGCCCATCAGCTGGGATAGGGGAGTGGATATGCAGGAGGTCTCCAGGGAGAACAAATGTCCCAAGAAGAAGTACATGGGGATGTGCAAATGCTGGTTTGTCACCACCTGCACAATAATGAGGGTTTTCCCAAACAAAACCACCATGCAGGCCATGAGGGAGAGAAGGATTTTCTAAGGGATGGGAACATTCCCCATTCCTGGTAGGAGGGCACCTCCACAACTGCCCCATTGCATTTTCACTGTGGAAGGTTTTAGGTCCCTCTTTTCCCCTTGCACGTGGTAGGGAACTTGCGAGGAAGGAGTTTTGGTTCTTTTGTAGATACTTGGGTATCAGTCAGAAAAACAAGTCATTGCAGGTAAATTTATTTTTTTTTTAACTAAAAATAGAGTAGAGCCCCATGTTCAGATAGTCGCAGGGTCACACTAGCGAAGTAGATAATGAGGTTGAAATGGGCTGTCCACATTCCTTTGTGGATAACATTATTAAAGTTAAAAAAAAAAAAAGGCACAACAAAAGACAACACAAACATAAAACTGACGACAACAATTACAAACTAATGAGAAAGGATGGACCTGTAATGAGTTACATTATGAGTCATATATTGAAACAGATGGACAGTCTAGAGCTTCTGGAAGTCATCCAGGCATCAGTTTCCACACTGCATTCTGGAGCTCCTGGTTTCTCATGCTGTAGATGAGGGGGTTCAATGTTGGAGGCACCAATGAGTACAGAACTGCCACCACTAGATCCAGGGATGGCAAAGAGATAGAAGGGGACTTCAGGAAAGCAAACATGCCAGTGCTGATAAACAGGGAGACCACGGCCAGGTGAGGGAGGCACATGGAAAAGGCTTTGTGCCGTCCCTGCTCAGAGGGGATCCTCAGCACGGCCCTCAAGATCTGCACGTAGGACAACACAATGAACACAAAACACCCTAAAATGATAAAAGTACTGAAAACAAGAAGTTTAAATTCCCTGAGATAGGCATCTGAGCAGGAGAGCTTAAGGATCTGGGGAAGTTCACAGAAGAACTGTTCAATGGTATTACCTTGGCAAAGTGGCAGTGAAAATGTATTGGCTGTGTGCGGCAGAGAATAGAGGAACCCACTGGCCCAGGCAGCTGCTGCCATGTGGACACAAGCTCTGCTGCCCAGGAGGGTCCCGTAGTGCAGCGGTTTGCAGATGGCAACATAGCGGTCGTAGGCCATGACTGTGAGAAGAAAAAACTCTGCCGAAAGGCAAAACACAAACAGAAAAAGCTGTGCAGCACATCCTGCATAGGAGATCGCCCTGGTCTGCCAGAGGGAGTTGCTCATGGCTTTAGGGAGAGTGGTAGAGATGGAGCCCCAGTCGATGACGGAGAGGTTGAGCAGGAAGAAGTACATGGGGGTGTGGAGGTGCTGGTCCCAGGCTATGGTGGTGATGATGAGGCCGTTGCCCAGGAGGGCAGCCAGGTAGATGCCCAGGAAGAGCCAGAAGTGCAAGAGCTGCAGCTCCCGTGTGTCTGTGAATGGCAGGAGGAGGAACTGGGTGATGGAGCTGCTGTTGGACATTTGCTGTTTCTGGTCATGGGGGCCTGTCCAATAAGGAAAAGGCAGTGAGAAATTAGGGCAGAGTTCTCTGAGCAAAATGTGTTCCAATTCTCATGGAAATCCCCTAGACTGACTTACCCTGTTCAGGTCCCTTTCACAAGCTGTGGTTGGTGCTGGCTGACGGTGTCATTGGGAAGAGGCATCTTTGATGTGGACTAAACTGAATTCAGTCCTGCCCTACAGCAACAGGAAAATAGAGAAATGGGGTGGTCTCAGATTATATGAACTCGTGATATCAAAGTCCATTTGAGCACCGTCTCTCCCATTTCACTTAATGGCGGAGCAGAGCTGTAGAGATCTTGCTTTGTTTATTTTATTCTAACTGCCCCACCATGGCTGAGGAGGTTTTGTTTGTTTGTTAAGGAAAAAATGCCTTAAAAATGCTTTCACTGCAAGTGAAACCTTGTGGGTGCTGACAGACAAAGGGACTGTCCCTTCGTGCAGAGTGGGGACAGCTGGTCTGTCCATCAGTCCTGGTCTCAGCTGCCCTGTGCCGGCAGCTCTTTGAGCTGGAGGACGATCAGCCCCAGATGTTCCCCTGAGCAGAAACTGGACACTGCTGAGAGCAGTGATATGGTTTCCAAGGGCTGATCTCCAAACCACTGACCGCTCTCATTGTACATGAAGAGGATCTCAGCTCTGCCCTCCCAGCCAAGGACACTCCAGGCTCAGTGTTGTTGGGATCTCCGGGGCAGGCTGAGCGCTGACCCTGGCAGGAGGCAGAGTCCCTGCCGGCCTGAGGTGAGGCTCAGCTCATTGCCAGCCCCACACATCGACATGCCCAGAGCCCCAGGTAATGTGGGGCCAAAGGCAACCAGAACAAGACATGAAACGCAGATAAAGGCCCCAATAGTCTGGCCAAGGGAGGAAGGACATGGACAGATGGACAGGCACTTGGGGGTTTCTCCTCACTGGGAGCTGGGCTGTGGAGAAGGCTCAGCCTGAAGCCCCACAACCCTGGGATCAAAGGCTGTGCTGGGCGGGAGGAACCAGGGGGTTGCTCTGGGAAAGCATCTGCACTGAAGGACATGTTGGGGAGGTGCCCAAATCCCCACTCCCTTGGCATTTCTGGAAGCAGCTCCCTCTGCCTCTCTGCCTATGTCTCTGCTGCCTGCAGCTGTCCCTGGAGCTGCTTTCGTGTGCCCAGGTCACCTCCCTCTCTGTGCCCTTGTCACCTCCCTGTCTGTGCTCACAGACCTCATCCCACCTGCTCTGTGCTCAGTTATGTTCTGCAGCCAAGGACACTCCAGGCTCAGTGTTGTTGGGATCTCCGGGGCAGGCTGAGCGCTGACCCTGGCAGGAGGCAGAGTCCCTGCCCGGCACAGCCCTGGGGTGCAGGGACCCTGCTCTGCAGGACAGCCCTGTGCACCCCTGCCTGCACATTTACATTTACACCCCACAGCCACCCTGGGGAGAACGCAGCATTCACGTCCTGTCACTCTGACAGTGCAGAAGGCAACCCCTGCTCTGCAGCACATCCTCTCCTCTGCATCACGGAATCTCTAAGAGTTGTACTTACGTCTCTTACAGGCTCTGCAGTGTGACAGCTATCAGAGTCTGCCATGATTTGCAGATGCAATGTCCTGCAGCCACAGGCTTAATATTTGTGAAGATTTCTCTCCCAGTGATCTCTCAGCATCCTCCCACCCCATGTTGTCTTTAGCCTCTCTCTGCCTGTCTCCTCTGCCCTCGGTGCTGCAGGCAGAGCCCTCAGCCCTGCTGCGTGTGCAGAGGAGCTGCTCCTGGGCAGAGCTGTCTCTCTGCAGCGCTGCCGCTTCCATGAGCTCCCTGTGTCCCAGGAGCCCAGCCCAGCTCAGCAGCACAGGAGCAGCCCATGATGTCCCTTTCTCTGTCCCCTCTGGGCTCCCTCCAGGTGCCCCTGGGCCTCCAGGGACACATCCTTTGAAACAACCTGAAGTAATCAGTGATGTTGATTCTTTCTCCTCTGCACAGACACTTCTTGCCAGCATTATATTCTTTCTCTTAGAAAATAAACTGGTATGAAAATCATCTCTTCTTGTCCCATCATTAGACAGGACACCTGGAAGGTTACAGCAAAGCATCTAATTTCTCCAAGCTGAAAAAGGAATATCTTCAGCCGAATGGATTTAGTAATTTTATTCTGGTTTTATATTCCCAGGTCTAGAGAGACATTCATCAGTCTTTGGCCATGTCATGTCTGTGCTCTGAGGCAAAGCCTTTGCACACATGGGGTCTTGAACACTTGGTACCAGGTTTCTTGTGGCAGGTCAGTGCTGGGCTGGTGACACAGCTGGGGTGGTTCAGCCCAGACGTGAGGCAATGTCCTCAGCCAGGGACCTGACTGGGGAGCTGGAGCTGTCAGTGCTGCAGACAGAGCTGTGACACGGATGGAATAAACTGCCAGGCAGGGTGGCAGAAGTGAGTTCATCTGGTCTGCAAGGACAGCAGCCTCCAAGCACAGCAACAGTCCAGATCAGAACTCGGTCTACACCTGTACTGAAATTCAAGGGCCCCATAATGAGCTGTTACTACTGCAGGAACAGTTAAAGTAGAAACAAAGACCCTGTGTGGCCACTGAAGAATTTAATAAGGGAAAGAGGTGAGAATCCCTGTGTCCTCTTGTCCTCCATCTTCACCAGCAATGTGTCCCAGGCCTCTGTGACTGGAGGCAGAACAACCAACAGTGGATGTGGATCAAGTCTGGGGTCACTGGAACTAACACAATCCTCTCCAGTCTATGGGACAGCAGGGGCAGCATCCCAGGTGGTGGGACAGCAGGACCATGTCACAGTGAGGCCACTCTCCACCATCTTGGAAAGCTCATGGAGACTGGGGGGACTCCCTGACCACTGGCAGCTCTCACACAGTGTGTGCACTTTTCAAAATGGCCAATGGGTGAGCAGGGGAACTAAGGGCTGTGCCCCAGAGCATGTCCACTGGGACCCCATTTCTGGGTGTCTGGAAGAGAAGGTGACGGGGTTTGCCCAGGGCAGGTTGTGCCTGTCCATCCTCTTTGCTTTCTGTGAGGAAAGGACACGGTTGTGGATGTGGGCAGAGCAGTGGTTGTCTGTTACATGGAAGTCAGCAAGGCATTCAGCATCATCCCCCACAATATTCTTGTACCCAAGGTAGGATATTATGGTCTGTGTCAGTGTGTAAGTAGATGGGTAAAAACCATCTGGATGGTTGGCCTTGGAAAGGTGCTGTAGGAAGGGAGAAACTTTCCAGTCATGAGGACAGTCCAGCACTGGAAGCTGTTTCCCAGCAGTGCGCACTCACTCTGTCCCAGAAAGTGAGCAAGATGTGTTTGGATAAAGCCCTGAGCAATCTGGTCTGACCCTGCTGTGAGCAGGAGGTTGGTCAAGACACCTCCTGAGGTCCCTTGGAGCCTGAATGATGCTGTCCTTTTATCCCCTTCATGTTTTCGACTTAGGGATAGCTTTCAGGTGCTCCCTGAGCACAGCAATAATTCACATGAGGTGCAGGGCTGCTTTACACGTGCCCCCAAGCAGCCCTGACACACATCTATTACATCCCTTTTCTTTTGCACCAGCCAGGTTCTTCTTTTTTGCTCAGTTCATTCCCACCTTGTTGACGCTTTCATAGCAGATTGTTCAAGAGGTGTCAGCATCCATGTACAGAGTCTGCACAGCAGCCAGGCAGCAAAGCCACCGTTACAGAAATGGAGACCAGCTCCTTGCACCCAGATATCAGGGTGACATGTCTGCTGAGATTGCTGGGAACACCTGAACTGTAAGAGCAGAGCATGTGAGTCCTGGTTGGGTATCCTGGCTTGTCTCCTGACCCATGTGGTGCTTCAGGCTGTGAAGAGAATCCAAACCAGCCATTGGACTGGGGTAGTTCCATTGTACACGTGTCACACAGGGCAGATGAGGGTTCTCAGAACTCCAGACTCTGCTGCACGGTTGGGGCTGCAGAGACTGTAAATGCAGGTGACAGTGTGTGTCAGTGCACACACATAAAGATTCTGGCTTCCTTTGGGCCTTTGCACTGACCTGGGATCTGTTCCTTGGCATCTTTGTCTCAAAAAGAAACTATTGTCCTATGCAACCTCCACATCACACCACATAAGAAATAATTAAAAGGTAGAAAAATAATGAAAGAAGCACAATTTGGGGGTAATTCTGTCCAAGAACCTGGGTTCTGTGGGTCCCTTCCAGCCTTACAGCGCCCTTTGCCATCTCCACCACAGGCTGTTCTACACGGTGCTACCCCTGCCCCTCTTTCCCTGCAGGCTGCAGACACCCATCTCGCTTCCCCACCTGCTCTCACCCCAGCATTTCTGCACCTTCACTGCTGTGTCTGCACCCTCACTGGCTGCTCTTTGGCACACAAACCATGGGCTGATCCAGCTCCCTCTGGGTCACCTCTTGCCCCACAGCACTGCCCTTCCAGTGACATTTCTTCCTCCTCATATCCATTCCTCACCTTCCAAGTAGACTTCTTTTTTCTCTGTCCTGCTTCTTCCCACTATCAAGAAAAGCTCGACCATCTCATAAACTGCCCTTCATGCAGGGAACCCAGCCCGTCAGGCTTCTTGTGGTCTTTTACCTGACCAGAGAGAAGTCACCTCACCATGATCTTCTAAATCCCATGAGTGCTGCTGGCCTTTCAGCTTCTCTGACAGACACGACCATGTCCCTGCCGATGTCCCGTCATGTTCTCAGGTGGGATGGACATGACAACTCGTCTCTCTTCCTGGGTAAGACCTGTGGGTACCTTGGCAGAGGTTCTTTCCCAGCCACGTCCCTGCTGCTGGGCTGTCACCTCCAGACACAGAACCGACCCCACTGTCCCCTTCACAGCCACAGGATTCCGCCTGGACTATGAGTGTCTGAGACTCAGCTGACCTCATAATACCGAACCCATCCATCCCCCTCCCCATAGCTCAGCGCCTGACCAGATAATAGTATGCTTGTTGTATCAAATTAAACAAATGTATTTCCCTCTAAATGTTTGAGTGGAGAAACTTTCTTTGCAGTAACTGTTGTTTTTATGTTGACATCATTACTATCTCCTCTTCTGCCTCTTTTTTTTTTTTTCTTTTCTGCAGATATTCTATATTCGAAAACGTGTCCAGGGGAAAGATTCGTTGAATCATAGAGTCAGTCGGGTTTGAAGAGAGCCCTGAACATCTTGTTTCACTCTCCTTTGCAAAGCAGGGTGACCAGGTGAGGTTCTTCAAGGTATTTGCTCAGCTTTGCATCATCTCCATCACAGCACAGAAGGGACAATAAAGACCTTCAGCAGTTTTGGCCCAAATGCTGGTGCCTGAGGGATGACACACTAACTGCACAGAGGACACTGCATCGCAGATGATATTTGGGCTTGATGCTTCAGTGAACTTCCCACCAAGCATCCACTTCTTCAGCCCAAACAGCATCAATCTGTCTATAAGGACACCACGGGAGACCATGTCCAAGGCCTGGCACAATTTCACACACACAACATGCCTGTCTTTCTCGTGCCCATTTTGGTTCACAAGTCTCTTCCTTGTCCTTCAAGTGCCTGCAGATGGCTGCAGGAGGACTTGTCCCATCACCTTCCCAGGGACAGAGACAAGCTGACCAGCCTGTGATTCTCCCCATTCTCCTTCCTGCCCTTTCTTGAAGATGGGTTTGACGGATGCCAGGACCTCCTCGATTGCACTGTCATTTTGAAAACACAATCCAGACTCACAGGGCAACTGAGGTGAATCTCACTGGGTCAGTGGGGTTTGTTCCCAGAGTCACACACAGAAATGTCAGGGTTGTGCCCGGCATCCATAACTGAGTTGGCTTTGTGGACTCTCATCTGAGGCAGAATCATAGAATCATAGAATACTCTGATAGGAAGAGAGCCTTGGGATCATTGCGTCCAACCACAGCCCAGCTCTCGCACTAAACCATGTCCCAGAGAACCTCGTCTAAACACCTTTAAACCCCTGCAGGGGTGGTGACTCCCCCACTGCCCTGGGCAGCCTGTTCCAATGCCTGACAACCCATTCCAGGAAATACTTTTTCCTAATATCCCATCTAAACCTCCTCTGGTGCAATTTGGGGCCATTTCCTCCTGTCCTATCACTTGCTACTTGGGAGAAGAGACCAAAACTCTCCATATTGCAACCTCCTTTCAGAGAGGTGACAACTGTAGCACAGCCGCACTCACCCCCAGTTCCAAGACTTTGCCATGTAAACCCAGAACAGGGTAACAGTGTGTTGGCTGTTACAAACTACTTGATCATGGACAAGAAATGGAAAAGATCTTCTGTCAGTAACTTGAGGAAGTCACCAGTCAATGAGCAGGTTCCTATGGGGAACTGTAATTGCCCTGGCATTCACTGGCCAGGAAAAGGTGCAGGTGCCAACAGTACAGAGGATCCTGGGCCAACATCTTAGCCTGTCTCGCTGGTGCGCCAACAAGGCTGATGTTCACCTGAATCTGGAACTGGAAAACAAGGAAGAGCTGGTGAGGGGTGTGAACATCAGTGTCCACGTTGGCTGTTGTGAGCAGGACACAGTGGGGTCCCAGGCACCGGAGGGGAGGGAGGAAGGCCAGCAGCAGAGCACAGGCTGGTGGAATCCAGAGGAGAAAGCTTGGACATACTGGGGGATGGTGGGCAAAGTGGAGACATGGAAGTAGATCTGAGGGGTGAAGGAGCTCAGGAAATCTGATAATCCTTACAGGACAGGCTGCTCCAAGCACAAGAATGATCTCTTCAAGTACCCATGGAAAGAAGTCTTGTGAGACTGCTTGTCTCATCTGATGGAGATGCAGGGCAAAAAGGCAGCACACAGGAGGTGGAAGCAGGAGCAGCTGGAAAGGAGAAATTTAGAAACCTTGGCCATTGATGCAGAGATGATTCCAAAGCTGCCCTGGACTTAATACCTGCAGGGGAGGCTTGGGCAGCAAGATGAGCTGGTATAGCTTCCTTACAGTAAAAGAATAGACAGGGTGAATGTGGGCCTGCTGCTGAACTTTGAAAGAATAGGATTAGACAGGACTGAGGTTCTTCATGGCTTCTTTGCCTCCATCGTTGCCAGCAAGGTCTCCTGGGACTTGGTTCCTGAAGGCAGGAGTCCGGAGAACACCCAGCAGTGGATGGGGCTCAAGTCAGGGGTGACCTGAGCAAACTCAGACACCATTACAGAACAGGAGATGGGTCACTTGACCAGCTCCCTGAACACAAGTATCGCTGTGCTGTGGCACCTGACATCGCTAGAGAGCTCCCCAAACTGGTGCACCCGACGGACTACTACCGGCTGCTGGTCTTCCAGACAGATGGGGAGGAAGCTGCTTCCCGTAGTCTGAGGGGGATGAAGAATGATTTCAAGGTCTTGGGAAGGATGGTGAAAGACTCAGGGGCTCAAGTGATCTTCTCTTCACTCCTTCCATCTTCAAGTGATGATGTGGGATGGAATAGGAAAATTCACTCTCTAAATGGTTGGCTCCGAGACTGCTGCTACAGGCAGGGCTTTGGATTTTTTGATAATGGTTGGTTTTATAAGACACCAGTCTGGACACTGTCATGTGGGAAAGGTTTATCTCGCAGTGGCAAAAGGATGCTGGGGCAGGAATTAGCTGGGCTCATTTGGAGAGCTTTAAACTAGGCTCGAAGGGGGATGGGGTTGTAGCTGGGCTTGTCCCGGTGGGGCTGCATTCTAAAACTGATGAGGACCGGGTGGCCTCCTATGCCCCTAGGGAGAAACTGGTGTGCTCTGCTCGCTCCCTGAAATGCCTGTACACCAATGCACGCAGCATGGGGAATAAGCAGGAGGAGTTAGAATCCTGTGTGCGGTCGGGAGATTATGATCTGGGGGCAATTACAGAAACATGGTGGGACAGTTCACATGACTGGAATGTGGTCATGGATGGCTATGCCCTTTTCAGGAAAGACAGGCCAGCCAGGCGTGGTGGTGGAGTTGCTCTCTATGTGAGAGAGCAACTACAATGTACTAAATTCTGCCCAGGAGTGAATGATGAGCGAGTTGAGAGTGTATGGGTCAGGATCAAGGGGCAGGCTGGCAGGGCTGACACTGTTGTGGGCGTCTGTTACAGGCCACCAGATCAGGCTGAGGAAGTTGATGAGGCCTTCTATGGGCAGCTGAGAGTGGCCTCACAGTCACAGGCCCTGGTTGTTCTGGGTGATTTTAACTTCCCTGATGTTTGCTGGAAGGACCATTCAGCCAGCCAGCCACAGTCCAGGAGGTTCCTCCAGTGCATTGATGATAACTTCCTCATGCAGATGGTGGAGGAGCCGACCAGGAGAGGTGCACTGCTGGATCTCATCCTCACTAACAAGGAGGGTCTGGTCGAAGCAGTAAAGGTTGAGGGCTGCCTGGGTTGCAGTGACCACGAGATGGTGGAGTTCAGCATCTCGTGTGGCAGGAACAGAATAGCAAGTAGAATTGCAACCCTGGACTTTAGCAGGGCTAACTTTGGCCTTTTCAAGCAATTGCTTGGGGAAATCCCATGGGCAAGACTGCTTGAAGGAAAAGGGGCCCAAGATAGCTGGGTGGCATTCAGGGATTGCTTCTTCCACGCTCAGGATCAGAGCATCCCCACACGTAGGAAGTCAAGGAAGGGAGCCAGGAGGCCTGCGTGGTTGAATAGGGGTCTGTTGGGTATGCTCAAGCAGAAGAGGAGAGTTTACAGGTCATGGAAGCAGGGGCTGGCCACTTGGGAGGAATATAAGGCTGCTGTTAGAGGATGTAGGAAGGCAGCTAGGATAGCCAAGGCCTCCTTAGAATTACAGCTGGCGAGAGGGGTCAAGGACAGCAAAAAGAACTTTTTCAAATACATAGCAGATAAAACTAATACCAGAGGCAATGTAGGCCCACTGATGAATGGGGTGGGTGCCCTGGTGGCAGAAGATACAGAGAAGGCAGAATTACTGAATGCCTTCTTTGTCTCTGTCTACTCTGCCGGAGGCTGTCCTGGGGAGCCCTGTACCCCTGAGACCCCGGATGAAGCCAGGTCAATGGAGGAGTTTGCTTTAGTCGATGAGGACTGGGCTAGGGAGCAATTAAATAGTCTGGACATCCATAAATCCATGGGTCCAGATGGGATGCATCCGCGGGTGCTGAGGGAGCTGGCTGAAGTCATTGCTGGATCGCTCTCCATCATCTTTGCCAAGTCTTGGGAAACGGGAGAGGTGCCCGAGGATTGGAGGAAAGCTAATGTCACTCCAGTCTTCAAAAAGGGCAAGAAGGAGGACCCGGGTAATTATAGACCGGTCAGCCTCACCTCTGTCCCTGGGATGTGCAGGGGTCTTGATAGATAAAGGTCTGTTGCTGAATTAGTCAGGCTCAAAGGAATCTCAAGGCCGCTTGGAGAAGCAGAGTCTGCTGTGAGAAAGAGGGGCGTTCCTCAATCAGCAGGGTCCTGGCGTGGCGTGAATCATCGGACATATCATCAGTGAGACTCCAGAGCACGGACAGCCCACGATACTCATTTAGCGAATCCATGCTTGGAGCGTGGACGCATGATTAGAATATAGTTATGTATATAAGGAGACTTGTTTCTGTAATAAATGGCTTAGCGTGATTCACCACAAAACCAATTGTCAAAAGCATTGTATGTGATGAAATAATTTGCAAGTGTGACCCAAAACCATGCTAAATCAGAAAGAACCTACATTAGTTATGGTAAAGACACTAGTCAATGGAAAAGGCCTCATCAATTGATAACCTGGTGAAAAGGTTATGTTTGTGTCAATACAGGTCGAGGATTGAAGTGGATTCAACAAAGATTCAATGGATGCAGATGGACAGGAGGGAGATAAGTTGTGAGGACTGTTTCAGATGTAAACCATGGATCCCAATGCAGTGTTACAGATGCTCGCAGACCTGGTGGTCTAGAAGCCTATTAGCAAGCAGGTGGTGTACCCTCTGTGGAGAATGGCAATTTGAACAATCAGCAGGAGATCCAAAAGGGTGATATTATGATTAGACAGTCAATGCATAGATAAGGTAAAATTATGAAATATCCCTACCATAGTAATCTAGGTTTAGCAACTGATAAAGTTTTAGAAGGGATATTAAGGTTAAGCTATTGATCTTTTAAATAGGTTAAGATAACTTCTAAGATATTAATTCAATTATTAGTATATGCTGATGGTATTAAGTATGTTACCCTATAAACTGCGCAGTTATAAGTCTTTTAGGAATTTAAGAGAATATTTTGTATTAACTTGTCTGGTTATTTTGAATCTATTAAAATAGTGTGTTAATAAGGTTGTCATAGTAGAATTAAGGTTTTAAGAATAGGCAGGTAGTAGTTTGATCTTATTAAGTAAGTTTTAATTTCATTATATCTAATTGTAATTATGTTGTTAATCACGTGTTCTATGTTGCAGTATATTTCAGAAATGATGCACCGTGCGGATTAAGGGGCCTGACTAATTCAGGAAAAGAAAGGGGGAAGCATGGAGGGGTTTTGATAGATAAAGATCTGTTGCTGAATTAGTCAGGCTTAAAGGAATCTCAAAGCTGCTTTGAGGAGCTGAGGAAAGAATCTGCTGTGAGAAAGAGGGCCGTTCCACAATCACCGGGGTCCTGGCGTGGCGAGAATCATCGGCCGTATCATCAGTGAGACTCCAGTGCACGGACAGCCCACGATACTCATTTACTGAATCCATGCTTAGGAGCGTGGACGCAAGATTAGAATACAGTTACATATATAAGGAGACTTGTTTCTGTAATAAATGGCTTTAGCGTGATTGACATTGAATCGAATTGTTTTGCTGAGTCCTTATTCGATCCAACAGTATCCCAGACGCAGCATCCCAGACGCAGCATCCCAGAAAACATCCCAGATACAGCATCCCAGATACAGCATCCCAGATAGAGCATCCCAGATACAACATCCCAGATACAGCATCCCAGATACAGCGTCCCAGATACAGCGTCCCAGATACAGCGTCCCAGATACAGTATCCCAGACACAGCGTCCCAGATACAGCATCCCAGATACAGTATCCCAGATACAGCACCCTAAATACAGCTTCCCAGATACCGCATCCTATATACAGCATCCTAGATACAGTACGGCAGATACAGCATACAAGATACAGTATCACAGGTACAGCATCCTTGATGCAGAATCCCGTATACAACATCCCAGATACAACACACTATATACAGCATCCCAGATACAGCATCCCAGATACATCATTCCAGATACAGCATCCCAGATACAGCATCCCAGATACAGCATCTTAGATACAGCATCCTAGATACAGCATCCCAGATAGTTTATTCCAGATACAGTATCCTAGGTACAGTATCCCAGATACAGCATTCCAGAAACAGCTTCCTAGATACATACAGCATCCCAGATACAGCAACCTAGATACAACATTCCAGATACAGTATGCAAGATACAGTATCCTAGATATAGTATCCCAGATACAGTATGCCAGGTAAAGCATCCTAGGTACAGTATCCCAGATACAACATGCGAGACACAGCATCCTAGATACACCATCCCCGAGACAGCATCCCAAATTCAGCATCCCAGATACAGCACCTCAGATACAGTATCCCAGATACAGCATCCCAGTTACAACATCCAAGATACAGCATCCCAGATACAGCATCCCAGATACAGCATCCTAGATACAGCATCTCAGATAGAGCAACCTAGATACAGCATCCCAGATACAGCATCCCAGATACAGGATCCTAGATACAACATCCCAGACACAGTATCCCACATACAGCACCCTAGATACACGATCCTAGATACAGCATCCCAAATTCAGCTTCACAGACACAGCATCCTAGATACAGCATCCTATATACAGTATCCCAGATACAGTATCCCAGATACAGTATCCCAGATACAGCATCCCAGATACAGTATCCCAGATACAGTATCCCACATACAGCATCCCAGATACGGCGTCCCACATAGAGCGTCCCAGATAGAGCGTCCCAGATAGAGCGTCCCAGATACAGCGTCCCAAATACAGCGTCCCAGATACAGCGTCCCAGATACAGCATCCCACATTCAGCATCCCAGATAGAGCAATCCCAGATACAGCATCCCAGATACAGCATCCCAGATACAACATCCCAGATACAGTATCCCACATACAGCACCTAGATACACCATCCCAAATTCAGCTTCAGAGACAGCATCCTGGATACAGCATCCTATATACAGTATCCTAGATACAGTATCCCAGATACAACATCCTAGATACAGTATTCCAGATACAACGTCCTAGATACAGCATCTCAGATACAGTATCCCAGATACAGCATCCCAGATACAGCATCCTAGAGACAGCATCCTAGAGACAGTATCCCAGATATAGTATTCCAGATAATACATCCTAGATACAGCATCCCAGATACAGCATCCTAGATACAGTATCCCGTATACAACATCCCAGATACAACACACTATATGCAGCATCGCAGATACAGCATTCCAGATACAGCATCTCAGATACAGCATCCCAGATACAGCATCTTAGATACAGCATCCTAGATACAGCATCCTAGATACAGCATCCCAGATACAGCATCCCAGATAGTTTATTCCAAATACAGTATCATAGGTACAGTATCCCAGATACAGCATTCCAGAAACAGCTTCCTAGATACATACAGCATCCCAGATACAGCAACCTAGATACAGCATCCCACATGCAGCAACCCAGATACAGCATTCCAGATACAGTATGCAAGATACAGTATCCTAGATATAGTATCCCAGATACAGTATGCCAGGTAAAGCATCCTAGGTACAGTATCCCAGATATAACATGCGAGATACAGCATCCTAGATACACCATCCCCGATACAGCATGTCAGATACAGCATCCTAGGTACAGTATTCCAGACACAACATGCGAGATACAGCATCCTAGATACACCATCCTAGATACAGCATCCCAAATTCAGCATCCCAGATACAGCACCCCAGATACAGCATCCCAGATACAGAATCCCAGTTACAGCATCCTAGATACGGTATCCCAGATACAGCATACTAGATACAGCATCCAAGATACAGCATCCTAGATAGTGTATCCCAGATACAGCATCCTAGATATACCATCCAAGATACAGTAGCCCAGATAAAGGAGCCGAGATACAGCATCTCAGATACAGCATTCTAGATAGAGTATCCCAGATACAGTATCCTAGATATAGTATCCCAGATACGGCATCCTAGGTACAGCATCCAAGATACAGTATCCCAGATAAAGCAGCCCAGATACAGAATCCTAGATACAGCATCCTAGATATAGTATCCAAGATACAGCATCCAAGATACAGTATCCTAGATACAGTATCAAAGATACAGTATCCCAGATACAGCATCCTAAATACAGTATCCCAGATATGGCGTCCTAGATAAAACATCCCAGATACAGCATCCCAGATACAGTATCCTAGATACAGCATCCTAGATACGACATCCCAGATACAGCATCCTAAATACAACATCCTAGATACAGTATCGCAGATACAGCATCCAAGATACAGTATCCTAGACACAGTATCCCATATACAGCATCCCAGATACAACATCCTAGATACAGCATCCCAGATACAGCATCCTAGATATAGCATCCCAGATACAGTATCCCAGATACAGCATCCTAGATACAGTATCCCGTATACAGCATCCCAGATACAACATCCTAGATACAGTATCGTAGATACAGTATCCCAGATACAGCATTCTAGATACAGCATTCTAGATACAGTATCCCAGATACAGTATCTAAGATACAGGATCCTAGATACAGTATCCCAGATACAGCATCCTAGATACAGCATCCCAGATACAGCATCCCAGATACAGTATCCCAGATACAGCATCCTAGATACAGCATCCCAGATACAGCATCCTAAATACAGTTTCCTAGATACAGCATCATAGATACAGCATCCTAGATACAGTATCGCAGATACAGCATCCAAGATACAGCATCCTAAATACAATATCCCATATACAGCATCCCAGATACAACATCCTAGATAGAGCATCCCAGATAGAGTACCCTAGATACTGTATCCCAGATATAGGATCCTAGATACAGCATCTCAGATACAGCATCTCAGATACAGCATCCCACATAGAGTATCCTAGATACAGTATCCCACATACAGTGTCCCATATACAGCATCCTAGATACAGAATCTCAGATAGAGCATCCTGGATACAGCATCCCAGATACAGCATCCCAGATACAGGATCGTAGGTACAACATCCCAGATACAGTATCATAGATACAGCATCCTAGATACAGTATCCCAGATACAGCATCCTAAATGCAGTATCCCAATACAGCATCCTAGAAACAGCATCCCAGATACAGCATCCTAGATACATCATCCTAGATACAGCATCCCAGATACAGCATCCCAGATACAGTATCCCAGATACAGCACCCTAGATAAGACATCCTAGATACAGCATCCCAAATTCAGCATCACAGATACAGCATCCTAGATACACCATCCCAGATATAGCAACCTACATACAGGCTCCCAGATACAGCATCCCAGATAGAGCATCCCAGATACAGTATCCCAGATACAGTATCCTAGATACAGTATCCCAGATACAGCATCCCAGATACAACATCCTAGATACAGCATCCTAGATACAGCATCCCAGATACAGCTTCCTAGATACATACAGCATCCCAGGTACAGTTACCTAGATACAGCATCCTACATACAACATCCCAGATACAGCATTCCAGATACTGTATGCAAGATACAGTATCCTAGATATAGTATCCCAGATACAGTATGCCAGATACAGCATCGTAGGTACAGTATCCCAGGTACAACATGCGAGACACAGCATCCTAGATACGCCATCCTAGATACAGCATCCCGAATTCAGCATCCCAGATACAGCACCCCAGATACAGTATCCCAGATACAGCACCCCAGTTGCAGCATCCTAGATACAGTATCCCAGATACAGCACCCCAGTTACAGCATCCAAGATACAGTATCCTAGATACAGTATCCCACATACAGTATCCCATATACAGCATCCTAGATACAGCATCTCAGATAGAGCAACCCAGATACAGCATCCCATATACAGCATTCTAGATACAGGATCCTAGATACAACATCCCAGATACAGTATCCTAGATACAGTATCCCAGAAACAGTATCCCAGATACAGCATCCTAGATACAGCATCCTCGATACAGCATCCCAGATACAGCATCCCAGATATGGCATCGTAAATACAATATCCTGTATACAGCATCCCAGATACAACAACCTAGATACAACATTCCAGATACAGCATCCCAGATACAGCATCCCAGATACAGAATCCTAGATACAGCATCCCAGATACAGTATCCTAGATACAGCATCCTAGATACAGTATCCCAGATATAGTATCCCAGATACAGCATCCTAGATACAGCATCCCAGATACAGCACCCTAAATACAGTATCCCAGATACAGCATCCCAGATACAGCATCCCCGATACAGTATCCCAGATACAGAATCCTAGATACAGCATCCCAGATACAGCATCCCAGATACAGTATCCTAGATACAGCATCCTACATCTACTTCAAGGGCTCGAGAGGTTTCCTCGCCCTCAAGACTTAGTCTGGCCAGGGCACCTCAGGGTTCTTCACCAAAACTCCAGGCCGAGACTGAGCTCCAGCCCAACCAGTACCAGATGAGCGCTGGGGTCCCAGGAGAGGCTGGGAACGGGACGGGGCTGATTCAACGCGTACGTCCCCGCGGTGCTGGGATGAGTCTGAGCTGCTCTTTTTGTGCTTTGCCCCTGAGGGTCTGGATGCGGACAGAGAAGAGGAAAGTCTGCTTGGGACGTTCATGTACAACGTGGCGAAAGAGCCCATCCAGACGTTCCCGCTGAAGGTACGGTCCACACGCGGGGGAAAGATGCCAGGGAGCAAAGCAGGTTTGCCCGCACGTCCGCAGCAGGAAGAGCATGAACGCTTTCTCGCTGGGCACAGGGGCCCGCAGCACTTTTGGGAGCTGGTTCCTGCGCAGGAGCCGGGCTGGCAGGGGCAGATCCATTGACTGCACTCTGGCTCTTGACGCCTCCGTTTCCTTTTGCCTCTTTTCTTCACAGGCACTTCCCAGAGCCTCTTCCTACGTCAAATTTCTTGTCAAGAGCAACTGGGGAAACCCGAAGTATACCTGCATTTATCGAGTGCGGGTTCACGGGAAGATGGTGAAACCAGAAAGCCTCAGCTGACACCAGAGCAGAAACAAAGGCAAAAAATAAAAAAATGCTGTGTCGGTTCAGATCGGTGTAGAAGATTTGCAAACCCGATTCCCCACCCCATGAACGTTCCTGTTCTTGATCTGGCTCATCTGTGTCAGAGGTTTGTTTGTGTCGGGTTAATTAGTGTCGACGTGGAAGTTTGAAGCATTTTGCCCCTTGCTGTTCTGCCCTCCCCTCGCCACTGGCATTCCAGGGCTGGGGAGGGTTGGAACTCTGTGTTCCTGGCAGCTCCAACAGCGTGTAGGATGGGCAGGGGGGTCGGGGCAGCTCGCTGACGGGCAAGAGCGTTTCCTGGGGGTTGCTGGAGGATTCCAAGGGGCTCCTGAGAGACGGGGCTGGTGAGTGGGCGTCCCGGGATGCTGTTGGGGTTCTCCTGCCATTTCATGCCATTTGTGACACGCTCAGGTGCCACACTATCCAGTGCATCCTCAGTAACTACCCCTCCTCCTTCTGTACTTCCATGTATGCACCGCTATAATCCCCTTCATCTATGGGCCAGGGTTTGCCCTTTGTAAATTATTTGTTACATGAATTAACAAATGAATTTATTAATAAATGAATTTCACTCAAGCTAGCAATCACATCCATAGTAGCTGCTCTCTCACTCGCCACCTCCAAATAGGGGTGAGAATCAAAAGGGAAGGGATGATCTTGTGGATTGACATAAATACAGTTAGAGAAATAACCTCAAGACCACTGGAAAGTTACCTGAAGAACAACTGCAGCCAGTTATTAGTAGCATCCCTCAGTGACCAGCACTCAGGCCAACATATTTATTCTCCTTCTCAATGATGTGACGCAGTGCACTTTCAGTTCCTTTGTGGAAGATGCAACGTTGGGCAAAGGCCCTGAAAACATTCACCTGGTTCAGCCGGCCTTGAACAGGAGAGTGAGACAAGGTGATATTCAGGGCTCTCTTCAAACCTGAGTTATTCTGTGATTCAATGAATCTTCACCTTGGAGAGGGTTTTGAAAATGGAACGTGTGGAGGAAGAAGGAAAAAAAAACCCTAAAAAATAAACAGAGGAAGAGAACTTAAAAGGTGTCAACATAAATACAGCAGTTTCTGTGAAGAATGTTTCTCCACTCCAATCATTTGCAGGAAATAGATTTCATCAAATTCATAAAACAAACATACTTTTATCTGGTCAGGTCCTGGGCCATATGAAGGGTGGTGTACGAGGTCAGTTGTGTCTCAGAAACTCTTAATCCAGTAAGATGCATGTGGCTGTGAAGGGGACTGTGCGGTCAGTTCTGTGTCTGGAGGTGACAGCCCAGCAGCAGGGACATGGCTGGGAAAGAACCTCTGCCCAAGGGCCCAGGGACATGGTCGTGTCTGTCAGAGAAGCTGAAAGGCCAGCAGCACTCATGGGATCTAGAAGATCATGCCGAGGTTACTTCTCTCTGGTCAAGTGGAAGACCAGAAAAAGCCTAACAGGTTGGGTTCCCTGTTTGAAGGGCAATTTCTGAGGTGGGTGAACTTTCCTTGGTAGTCGCAAAAAGCAGGAGAGAGAAGAAAAAGCCACCAAATGCAGATTGGAAGGTGGAGACTGGGTATCAGGAGGAAAAAATGTCACTGGAAGGGCAGTGCTGTGGTGCAAGATGTCACCAGGAGGGAGTCTGGATCAGCCCATGGTTTGTGTTCCAAAGAGCAGCCAGTGAGGGTGCAGACACAGCAGTGAAGGTGCAGAAATGCTGGGCTGAGAGCAGGTGGGGAAGCGAGATGGGTGTCTGCAGCCTGCAGGGAAAGAGGGGCAGGGGTAGGACTGTATAGAACAGCCTGTGCTGGAGATGGCAAAGGGCACTGTAAGGCTGGAAGGGACCCACAGAACCCAGGTCTTTGTCCCTTGGGCATGGCAGTTGTCTCTGCCACTGAGGCCCAGGAGAAGACATGTTGTCCTCATGGCACTGGGGCCTTGTTGCCTCCTTGTCACCCCACAGGGAAGCTGGAAGTTGTTGTACCAGTGTTGTCCTTCCCTGGGCCTTGCACACCCACATCCCACGGTCCCAGGAAGAGCCCTGAGCCGTGTGTGAGGGACAGGATCCCCCTTCCCATTGCCTGCAGGTCAGGGCTTCTCCTCTGGCTAACTACAAAAAGTGCAAATGTCCAGACAGGCTTCAGAAGACATGACTTCAGACATGGCTGGTTGAATAATGATACGTAGAAATATTGGGAAGGTCATGGAGATTAAATACGCAGCATGGCTGACAGAGCTCTGGCGATGCAAGCCCAGGAAAAGGTCAAGATTGCACCTCCCACAGTTAATCCACATTATCAAAATTAGTATTTTTGCTAGATATATTTTTGCTCTCTGCATCTATTAAACCCCTCCAGAGATGGTGACTCCACCACCGCCCCGGGCAGCCTGTTCCAATGCCAGACAGCCCTTTGGGGAAAAAATTGTTCCCAAGACCCTCCCCCAGAGGCTCTGAGCCCCCTCATGTCTGACTGGAAGGGCTGCAGCATCCAAGCTCTCCCTTCCACCCCGTGCGACAGCTCCACCTCTCCTGCCCTGCCCACCCCCTTTGCCCAGCCCGGACCCTCCTGCCCAGCACCACAGGCGACAGCACTCCCAGCACCCACCACCCCTGTCCCCCGGCATATACGGCACTGGGCAGAACCGGGGGCTGTCAGTGATGGGCGCCAGCTCAGGGGGTGCCCATGGACGCCTCCCCCGGCCCAGCATGGCTTGCTCTCCCCCACATAGGGCTGCAGAGAGCACCGTGCGGCTGCTGGTTTGACCCCTGGGTGTTCCACATCCAGTGGACCATCCCCTAGAGCCACTGGGGCACAGCAGTGGCCCCAGCCCCCCTGGGGCTGCCGACCTCCATCCCCAGCTACCGGCACGTCCAGGGGCAATGGGCACCCATCAGCGTTCCCAGCACGGCCACCGCCGCAGGGGCACCTGGGGGCAGGAACATCCCCTGGAGCAGCCCCTCTGCTGCCCTCCTCAATGAAGCCCCTGAGAACCCCACCGATGGCTTTGACGTATCTGAGGAGATGCTCCTGCTAGAGGCCCATCGGCTGTTTGGTGTCACTCCAGCTACAGTGCGGGTCACCGAGGATGGTCCCAGAAGCAGCCCCACTCCTGGGAACATGGGTGGCAGCAATGCAGAGGGGAATGCGGTGGCCACCCCCCTGGCGACACCCCTGGGCAGCGACGCTCCATCCGGCCCCTCTGCTGCCGAACCAGCCTCTGCAGACCTGGCAGCTGAACTGGCCATCCCGGAGGATGAGCTGCTCCAAGAGGCCCTGCAGCTACTCGGCTGCTCCCGGGGGGCGGTGGAGTCCAGCCAGGATGGTCCAGGCAGCAGCCCCGTGCCTGGGGACCTGGGTGACAGCGGCACAGAGGGGAATGCGGTGGCCCCATCACCTCTGGAGCTGCCAATGGCCGTCGATGGGCATTGGGCAGTGCTGAACATCCCCGGCACTTCAGCCACCGTGGGGGCATCTCTGGGCAGTTCCAGCAGGGGGGCTGGAATGTGATCTAGGTAGTGACTCTATAAGCAAATCCCATAGGAATAGGAGTGAAATAGATTTTCCTGGTCCTTGGGGCATTTCCTTAATGTTATGCAATTCTTCTAATAAACTTCCCAGATTTCCATTTAAAATTATTAGAGATTAAATAGCTTCTATTTTGTACTGAAAGGGTATTTGCAGAATATCCAACTCGGTGCAAGTGATGTGTATCAAACTTGCCTTCCAGCTGGAAAATGCCAAACTGTCCTCTGACCAAAACGACAAAGCGGCCGGTGCGGCGCGAGAGGAGCTGAAAGAGGCTCGTATGAGAATAGAAGCTCCCAGCTACCAGCTCTCTGGCCTTCAGAAACAGGTAAAGGCACTACATTTACTCTCATAAATAATTCAGAGCACTGTGGTGTTTGGATGGATTGACATTTCCGTCCCTTTGCGTTCCCTGAATTTTGCAGAGAGAAATCTTGACGTCCATTTGGGAGGGAGATGGATTTTTTAATGTTTTTACTGTACCCACATAGATGCCAACTGTGTTTTTCACAGGCCAGCGCCACGGAAGATCGCATTCGCCAGCTGGAGGAAACGATGGCTGGCGAGCGGGAGAAGTTCAGGAAGATGCTGGATGCAAAGGAGAGGGAGATGACAGACGTGAGGGACCAGATGCAGCAGCAACCGACCGAGTACCTGCTCCAACTGCTCGACGTTACATTAGCACTCGTCGCTTACGGAAAACACCTGAAAGGAGAAGAGGGGGACAGTAGAAGCTGCTGCTCAGCCTTCCAATGGGCACCGCACCCTGCGTGGGGGACTCAGAACCTGGCAGATTTGCCAGAGCTCGATGCTCCTCTCTGGGAGCTCACAGCACTGCAAACACACTCCTTCTTCTTCCTTGTTTCAGTGAAGAAGTTGACTTTCCTGCCAACCTCGTGCAGTAGTGTTGGCTGAAAAAGGACAAGAGTGATGAGCCTTGAAGTGGATTGTGCAGTGTCCAAAAGGCTCGAGCGCCTTCTGGCCTGTTCCTGAGCCCCTGGTGTGGGCAGAGGTGCGCGCTCTGCCGGGGAGGAGCCCCTGCCCCGCGGCCGGTGCCTGGAGAGGCCCCGCAGCCGCAGCTGCGGGAGGTGCCGGGCGGTGCCAGCCCCATCGTTGCGCGGCCCCGCACGGCCCCGTGCGTCCCAGGGCCGGGTGCTCCCAAAGGGCGTCCCAGGGCCGGGTGCTCATAAGGGGCGTCCCCGGCAGCTCCTGCTGTGCTCTCGCACTGAGCTGGCGGCTGTGCTGGCGAGCGTGAGCGCGGGCTGAGCTCGACGGCAGAGCCACTCAGCTCCTCGCCGTCTGCAATTTGTTCTATACTCTTCTTCTGGAAATTACGTCCTTTTTTTTCTCCCTCCCCTTCCTGACAATTCCAGTGTGTGGAAAAGGTAATGCTTCGTTTCCTTTGAGACAGGGGATGGCGTAGATAGAGGGAGGGTAGAAGTGTGGGTTGGCCTGTACCTTCCTCGCTGTCCACTGGGATTCCAAGTGACAAAGTGACCAGTGGGCAGAGCCGAGCAGGACAGAGCGGCCGCTGGATTGCTTGCTGCAGTTGCAGTGTCTAATATTACCCACAGGTCGTCTACTTTCGGAGCCCTGTCAAGAAGGACAGCGATCCCCGTTTCTGTCTGTAACCCCCCGGAGCAGCGGCCTTTGAGCTCTGGAACATGAATTCTGTCAGGTTGCCCAGGGGACGCCAAAGGGCTCTTGGCTGCTTTGGTCTGGACTTAAAATAGGAACGAAGCTCTTCCAGTGTGCGTGTGTCCTGATGCTCCCCTTTCCATATTGATCCCCAGGAATGAGTCCCCCCTCAGTGTCCTCTTGTCCAGGTCCAGAGCCCCAGCTCCCTCAGCCTTTCCTCACACGGGAGATGCTCCACTCCCTCCAGCGTCTTGGTGGCTGCGCTGGACTCTCTCCAGCAGTTCCCTGTCCTGCTGGAACTGAGGGGCCACAGCTGGACACAATATTCCAGGTGTGGTCTCCCCAGGGCAGAGCAGAGGGGCAGGAGAACCTCTCTGACCTACTGACCACCCCCTTCTAACCCACCGCAGGTACCATTGAACTTCTCGGCCCCCTCAGCTCCCGCGCCCATCGCGCGCTCTGCCGGGGCCGGGACGCGAACCCGCGACCTCTGGGTGCGCTCGGACGTGCGTGCCGCCACGCGCCCCTCGGCAGAACCCGCCGTGGCGCTGCCGGCGCCTGCGCGGGGAGGTCAGGGGGCGGAAGTGTCGCAGGGCGCGCGCCGGCAGCATGGCGGCCGCCCGCTGCCTGCCGCTGTGCGGCGCTGCTGCCCCCCCGCGGCGCCGCTTCTTGGCGGCCGCTTCCTCCGCGCTGCCCCCGGCCCCGCCGGGCCCCGCGCCGCCCGTCCGAGTCGCCTTCAGCACGGGCCCGCCGTGGCGGCAGCGGAGCGCCGGGGGCCTGGCGGGGGGGACGCGCTGGAGGGCGGCGGCGGCGAGGACGGGAGCGGCGGCAGCGGGGAGGACGGCGGCGGGGCCGGGCCCGTCATGACGGCGCTGACGCCGCTGCTCGTCCCGGAGCATTTCCCCAGCGTGCCGCTCATCGCCGTGACCCGCAACCCCGCGTTCCCGATTCGTCAGGATCATCGAGGTGAGGGCCCGGGGCTCTGACAGAGACCAGCGGCGCTTTTCTCCTCAGAGCCGCGCTCTGTGTCCTCACAGGGTTATTTTAACCGTAGAGGCTTGGGGGGGTAGCAGGGTGTGCAGCTTCTGCTTTTTAGCGTTTATCTGGAGCATCTTTGTGCTGAGGAGACACTGAGGGAGCTGGGGCTGCTGAGCTGGGGAAGAGCAGCTGAGAGGGATCTGATCAATGGATCAATATCTCAGGGGGGTGTCAGAGGACGGACCAGACTCTGCTCATGGTGCTGAAATAAATAACTTACGCTTTTTCTATGGATAAACAACATTTAATCCAATTCGTTGTATTCCTTAAACACGTGTTCATTAGAGCATAAGCAAAACAGCGCTGGGTGCGCGGGGGATTCGCTCCACCCAACACGCACACCTTTAAACAATAATAAGTGTGCTTAAGTACAGTAAGGTGTTACATATTCATAATGACCCCAGGAGCGCCTCTACATATTCATAACCTTTCCCGCTTCTTATTAAAATGAGTCTCAGATAACCATTTCCATAGACCCTCCCCTGTTGCGCCTGCGCAGTGCCACTTGGTGAATTTGAGGAGGGGGTCTTTGGGGGTCTTTGGATGAAGGCTCCTTCAGCTTCGTCACAGTGAACTTTTTACCTTTGGCTCATTATGTTGAATTGCCTGGGACCCAAGCTGCCAAGTTGAATGAAGCCAGACTGGCGCCCCCTTTTGCTGTAAATCTTCGTTATCTTGTCTCCTCAAGTTTACAGCTAGGTGCAGTAAAACTTCTTATCTTGGCATTCAATGGGGTTCTGTTCTTCTTAACATAAAGCTCTAAACTAAGCATTTATTGTGTGGCTAAGCCTTAAAGTGTTAGTTCGTTAGCAGGCACCCATTATATGTTTAGTTAACCCTTAAAATGTTAGTTCCCTCTGTCAATATAACTTCATAAGTAAGTTTCATAACTTTTTACATAGAACTTAACCACCTTTTTCCAGGTTCAGAGCCCGTGCCTCATTTGGTTATATCTGTAAACATTGAACATCTTAGCACGAATCACAACTGCATTTCTCACAGTTCCCCCGTTTTCTTTTTATCCTCTTGATTCGTGCTTTGGCCTCAAAGTTAGCTAGTACTTGCCTAGCGGTGGCTAGTTCCAGTTTCGTGTTATCTTTTAAAATCATCAATTTATGCCCTGTTCCTTTTGTTGCCATTTCAGGATCTACAGGCATGGCTGAGATTTGCATGGCTTGGACTACTGAATGTATTAACCGAATAAAGCACGGGATCATACATGGTACAAACAGTAAACCCAGAAATGCACATAATATCATGAACCCTATTTTCTTCCACCAGGCTTTCCCAAATAAGTTATCCCACCAATGGCTAGTAAGTATAGAATTCCATTTCTGTACTGGTACATGTGCAACTCGTTTTATCTCCTCTGCTATTTTCATTATATCCCCATTATCATCTATTTCCAAACAACACTCAGAAGTATTCCATTTCCCACAGACCCCCCCTCTTCAGCTAAAAGATAATCTAAGGCTACCCAGTTTTGGTACACCGCAGCCCTGGTCTGAGACAATTATCTTGCTATAAGATTCAGTCCTCAGCTGTCTGGTTGCTTATTATTTCAACCACTGCTTGCAACCGGATAATTCGGTTTAGCATATATATTGGGGTATGGTATCCCCAGCTTTCATCTTGGGCCCAGGTGGCTGGATCACAATATTCAATTATCCTTTTTGCAGGCCATTCATCGTCTTTCCAAGTTTGTGTTCCTCCTATGGGGACATTTACCAAACCCCCATTCTCTCTGTTTAAAGTTTCATACAGAGGTTTCCCCAGATGACTCCCTTTTTCCTTTGGTAAAAGGAAAAATGCTGGTTGAATTATCCCTATTGTACAGGACCCTCTCCACCTAGACATTAACTCATTATAAGCTCTATTCCCACATATCCAAAAGAATCCATCAGGGGCTTTCCATGGTTCATTTATATCGGTAGAGCCAGGATTCTGCCAGTATCTCCTTAAATCCCCAATTTCCTCAAAGGGGTTTGCTTTGCTTTGATTCTTCCAGCATATCGTTTCATTTCCCAGGCTACAATTTCGAGACCAATATCCATGAGGTGGACCTGGCCACCGAGTGGGAGGAATAGAGGTATTTGATGAATTTGCCCGCAACACTAACTTACAAGGGGTTTGTCCAACGTATTCAGTAAAATCTCGTTTACCATCATCCCTTAATATGCATATCTGCCCTATTATTAAGTGACTTAATACCCATCCTTCTGGTCTTTTTTCTCGAGTTACGTGAGTTCTGTTCCATACCAGTAATCCTTCTGGGCTTACACTCTCTCCTCTCCAAGGCCGCTGTTCTGCCATTTGAGACCCCCCACATATCCAGCATGATGTGACATTTAATTCCCGGGCTATCTTTTCCATAAGGTCTATAAACAGGTTTTTCCCTACTGTTGGTAATTGTAATTCCTTGTCTTTTTGCCTGATTTCTTCATACCAATCACTGCTTTTCTGTACCACTTTCTGTTTCTCTTGCCTTCTTTTCAATTCCTGAGTGGCATCTTAACTAACTCCTCCTTATACTGATCTTGCACTCCCCCTCCATCTGAACAGCCGCACATACCAGTTTGTGAAAAACAGATACTCTGTTCTCCCCTAGGGCAGGAGACAGAGCCTACACCGAGTCCACCTTTCCCTAGGTTAGTTGCTACCCATAACTTCTGCCCTTGGATTTCACAGTTCTCCAATTTTGTTCTATCTTAACATCCAGAATTAACATGAGTGTGCTAACTGAGAACATCCTGTGTCAGTCGTCCTATTCTCACGCGCTCATAGCACTTGGTACAGGGATTGGCCAGGCTAAGTTGGGAACAATAAGTCCCCACTCCTAGCAAGAGGATCAGGTCCAGGTTTCTACACCCTCTGCCTCTCTGGCCTACCAGGTTGCAGCTGGCAGCCGAGTTCATCATCTTCTCGGCAGCAAGGGTAGTGTCCCCACCTTTCCTATTTTTGCCGTTAGGTGATGACTTTTTATCATATTCCAAACTCTTGGCCTTCGCTTCCCAGGAGCAACAGGACAACACGAAATTTGATTTCTCTTTTTACACTCTATTCTTCCTACCACTGGTGGACTCTCTAAATTCCCATACACCCCTTTAGTAAATACCTCCCATCATTCTATTCTTTTTGTATTCTTTCAGTGACTGTTAGAATTCTCAACCTAGGTTTGGTTTCCTTATCTTCTATTCTTAAATGCTTATTACACAATCCTGTTGGTAATTTCCCTTCGTGGATATGCTTATACCACAGTTCATTACAACCTAAACATCAAATACAGATAAGAGAATTACGTATACAACTTAGTTCAACATGCTTAACTATTAAAATATTCTGATTTTCATTTATACTGGACATTCATATGAACAATACTGATAGTAGTTACATCACCGATCCCGTGTTAATTTCAATTTCAATTCCCCCGGTCCTTAAGTTACTTTCCAGGTTCTTTCTTCCGTCAGGGGTCCTTTAACTCAAGAGGCGTGTGTCCATCCTTTCTCTGCAGTCCGAACCGCTGTTTCTGTAGTTAACAAAACAAAAAAAGGCCCTTCCCATCGTGGAGTTAGAGTATCTTCTTTTCAGGTTTTAATTAGTACTTTATCCCCAGGTTGTATTTTATGAATCTGCAAAAGACTTCACATATGCATAAATAAAATGTGGCCCTCTATCAGAGGATATAATAGCTGGAACTCCAAACCTTGGTGTTAATTCATGTATCAATGTTCTAGTCACGTCCTAAACTTTTGCGTTCCTGGTAGGGAATGCTTCTGGCCAACCTGAAAAAGTATCAGTTAATACCAACAAATATCGGTACCCCCCTTTTTCTGGGAGTTCTGAAAACTCAATTTGCCATTGTGGTCCAGGCCCATTCCCCTTCCCCATTTGACCCATTTCTAGCTTGGGCATATTTTTGGGATTAGTCTGGAGGCAAAGATCGCACTGCTGTCACCTGTTTTACAGTGATATACAAATTTCTAGCTCCTGTTTCCCTAATCAAATGTTTGCATAGTGGTTCTATTCCCCAAAATCCTTCCTTATGTTCTTCCCTTACTAAAGGCCAAACTACATGAAAGGGGACAATAAGTTTTCCCTGAGGGGTGTGAACCCACCCTTCCTTATTATATTATTCCTCTAAATCTATGATGAGTTTCAATTCTCTTTAGTATACTCTAGCTTACCTTTTAAAAAAAAACCTGTCCCCCAAGGACTAGAGCCCTTTCTGTTTTTACCTTTTGCTTAGCCGTTTGTTCTGCCTCTCTGTCCGCCAGCCTTTTCCGATTCCGAGCTCACTTTCTGGTGTGCCCTATTATGCATGATTGCCATTTTCTTAGGAAGTTGAACTGCTTCCGATAGTTTCAACATCTCCTCCGCACGTTTGATATGTTTGCCTTGAGAGTTCAAAAGTCCCTTTTCTTTCCAAATTGCTCTGTGCACATGCACAACCCTCACGGTTAGCTGCTTCTGTCCATAAACCAGTTTTCAGAGTTTTCAATAGGAACGTCTTTTAGATCTGGTCAATTGGATTATGTTGCTTTGATGGTCTCCAGGCAGTCATGATGAACTGGTTCTCCAAAGTTACCACTGAGGAAAGAAGCTGGGTTGACAATGTTAGTGACGATAACTTCTACAGCATCTTGTTAGACACTGTGTGGGACACTAGCACAGTCATTTTCTGACCCATGGTAAGTCTCCAGGCCTCCTGTATATTCAGTACCACTGCAGCAACTGCCCGCAGGCATCCAGGCCACCCCTTTGCAGTTGCATCTAGCTGTTCGGAGAAATAGGCCACTGCTCATCGATATGGGCCAAGATCTTGTGCCAATATATCCAAGGCTATTCCCTGTTTCTCATGAAAGAATAGGAAAAATGGTTTACTCACATCTTGGAGTCCTAGAGCAGAGGCTGACATCAAAGCCTTTTTAAGTTCCTTAAAGGCTTGTGTGGCTTCCTTATCCCATTGCAGGTGTTTCTGGTCCATAGGGTCCAGGTCACGCACGTCTCCTTGGTTCTAGTAGCGATTAAAATGTCACCCACATATTGTAGCATCTGTCTCTCATCAGACGAGGCTTCCCAGGATTCAAAATCTTTAGCAAGCTGATTTCCAAATATTGTCGGGCTATTCTTGAATCTTTGTGGCAACACCGTCCATGGGAGCTGGGTTTTACCTTTATTTTTAGGGTTCTCTCATTCAAATGCAAATATTGTCTGGCTAGCTTCATGGAGAGGGAGGCAAAAGAAAGCATCTTTTAAATCTAGAATGATAAACCAAGTCAAATTAGGTGTTAATACTCTCAGAAGGGTGTATGGGTCTGCTACCACTGGGTAGAGGTCCTCAGCTATTTTGTTTATAGCTCATAAGTCCTGAACCACCCAATATGACCTATCTGGCTTGCGGACAGGCAACATAGGGGTGTTGTAATTGGACTCACACTCCTTTAATAACCCTATTTGCAGGAATTTCTCTATTACTGGCCAAATGCCTACTTCTGAACCTGGGTCAGAAGATGTATATCTAAGGGGAAATCCGGGTGCTCTGTGTGCGTTACACAAACCAAGCAGCCCAGCAGGAACGGGCCAGGCGGCGACTGCCCCCCCCACTTCATCCCCCGCGGGCGGTGAGCCCGGAGGAGAGGAGCTGCAACTCCAGCTCCAGCTCCAACCACCGCCGCTCTCCCCCGCTTTTTTTACCACTTTAGCAGGCACTCAGCTTTTCACCTTTTTTTTTTTTTTTTCTTCTCGACGCAGCTTATCAAGGGGAAGCTGCCGGGCACAGGCTTGGGCTCCTCTTGTCCTTTTTCCTCTCTTCATTTAATTCCTGTGACTATAAACTTTATATGCAATTTCAATTAGCTGAGCAATAGTTACATCCCTCAGCTCCTACCTTTTGTATTTTCTTACAGATGTCAATAGGCAGCATATTAAGCATCAATCCCTGACATTAATTTTAGATCCAAATCAATCTATCCACAGAACAACACTAACTGCAATACAGTTAACCCAGAATTTCACATTCAAATAACTTCCCCCACTAATTTACTCTCATGTGTACAGATGCATCTTAAGGGGGAGCAAGGTGGTACTTTAATAATGGAACCGGTTCTCATTTTGTAATTATCTCCCCAAACAAATTCTTTTGGTACCAAATCTAAATATACTAACTAAAATACTGAGTCCAGACACGCATTTTTCACAGGGAGGAAAATTTAAGGTTGCAGAGTGTGGGGTGCAGAGCATTGGGGCACAGGATTTGGGGGTGCGGGGTTTCAGGGTTCAGGATTTGGAGGTGTGGAATTTTGGGGTGCAGGGTTTGGGGGTGAAGGATTTGAGGGTGCAGGGTGGTGGGGGAAGGATTTGGAGGTGAGAGATTTAGGGTGCAGCATGTGGGGGTGCAGAGTTTTGGGAGGCAAGGATCTGGAGGTGTAGGATTTGGGGCTTCAGTGTTTAGGGTAGCACAATCCTGGGGTGCAGGGGTTTGCAGTGAAAGGTTTGGTAGGACAGGATTTAGGGTGCAGGATTCTGGGGTGCTGGGTTTTGGGGTACAGGATTTGGTGTTGCAGGGATGGGGTTGAAGGGCTTGGGTTTCCAGGACTTTGAGGTGCAGGATTTGGAGGTGCAAGGTTTGGGAGTGAATTCTTTGGGGGTGCAGGGTCTGGGTGTTCAGGACCTGGGGGTGCTGTGTTTGGGGTGCAGGGTTTTGGGGTGCAGGGTTTGGGTGTTCAGGACCTGGGGGTGCCGCGTTGGGGGTGGAGGGTTTTGGGGTGCAGGGTTTGGGGAGGCAAATTATGGGGGTCCTGGGTTTTAGGAGGACAGGATTTAAAGGTGCAGGGTTTGGGGGTGCAGGGTTTGGGGATTCAGGACCTGGGGGTGCAGGTTTCAGGGTGTGAGGTTTAGGGGTGCATTATTAGAGCGTGGAAGATTAGGGGGTGCAGGGTTGGGTGGTGAGGATCTGGGGTGCACATTTTGGGCGTTAAGGACGTGGGGGTGGGGGACTTGGGCGTTCAGTGATTGGGAGTGCATGGTTTGGGGGGGTAGAGTGCAAGCTGGGAGGGGCAGGATTTGGGGTGCAGGGTTTGGGGGTGCATTGTTGGGGGACAGGATTTGGGGGTGCAGGGTTTAGGGATGCAGGATTTAGGGTGCAGGATTTGGGGCTGTATGACTGGGGGGTGAAGGGTTTGAGGGAAAGAATATTGGGGTGCATGGTTTAGGGGTGCAGGGGCTTGGGGGGAACGATTTGGGGCTGACGGGTTTTGAAGGATTTGGGGGTTCAAGATTTGGTGGTTCAGGATTCTGGGGTGCCGGGTATTGAGGTGAAGGATTTGGGGGTGCAGGGTTTGGAGATGGATGATTATGGGGTGCAGACTCTGGAATTCAGGATCTTGGGGTGCACGGGTCTGCAGTGAAGGGTTTGGTAGAGCAGGATCTGGGGGTGCAGGACTTTTGGGTGAGGTTTGGGATGCAGGGTTCATGTGTTCACATTTAGGGGTGCAGGATTTGAGGGTGCAGGGCTTTGGGTGCAGAGTTTGGGGGTGCAGGGTTTTTGGCAGGAGGATCTGAGGGTGCTGGATCTGGGGCTGCAGCGTTTTCAGTGCAGGTTTGGGGGGACTTGATTTTGGGGTGCTCACTTTGGGGCTGTAGGATCCGGGGGGGCAGGATTTGGGGCTTCAGGGTTGAGGGTAACAGGAATTTGGGGTGCAGGGGCTTGGGGTGAAGAGTATGGTAGGGCAGAATTTGGGGGAGCAGGAATTGGGAAGGAAGGAAGGAAGGAAAGAAGGAAGGAAGGAAAGAAGGAAAGAAGGAAAGAAGGAAAGAAGGAAAGAAGGAAAGAAGGAAAGAAGGAAGGGTCTGGGGGTGCAGGATTTGGGGGTGCAGGGTTTAGGGGTGCAGGATCTGGGGGTGTGGGGGTTTGGGTGAAGAGTTTGGTAGGGCAGGATTTTGGGGTGCAGGATTTGGGGATGCAGGGTTTTTGGGGTGCAGGGTTTGTGTGTTCACGTTTAGGCGTGCAGGATTTGAGGGTGCAGGGCTTTGGGTGCAGAGTTTGGGAGTTCAGGGTTTGGGGTGCAGGGTTTTTGGCAGGAGGATCTGAGGGTGCGAGATCTGGGGCTGCTGGATCTGGGGCTGCAGCATTTTCAGTGCAGGTTTTGGGGGGACTTGATTTTGGGGTGCTCACTTTGGGGCTACAGGATCCGGGGGGGCAGGATTTGGGGTTTCAGGGTTGAGGGTAACAGGAATTTGGGGTCCAGGGGCATGGGGTGAAGAGTATGGTAGGGCAGGATTTGGGGGGGCAGGATTTGGGAAGGAAGGAAGGAAGGAAAGAAGGAAAGGAAGGGTCTGGGGCTGCAGGATTTGGGGGTGCAGGGTTTAGGGGTGCAGGATCTGGGGGTGCAGGGTGTTTGGGTGAAGGGCTTGGTAGGGCAGGATTTTGGGGTGAAGGATTTGGGGTGCAGGGTTTGGGGGTGCAGGGTTTGAGGGTTAAAGGATTTGGGGGTGCCGGGTTCAGCTGTTCAGGACCTGGGTTTCAGGGTTTGCACGTTCAAGGTTTGGGGCGCATTGTTTTGGAAGACAGGATTTGGGGGTGCAGAGTTTTTGAGAGAAGAATTGGGGGCTGCAGGATTTGGGGGTTCAGGGTTTAGGGTAGCAGGATGTTGGGGTGCAGGATATGGGGGCGCAGTGTTTGTGGGTGCAGGGATTGGGGTTCAGTATCTGGGGGTGCAAGACTGGAGTTTCAAGGTTTGGGGGTGTAGGCTGTTGGGGGCAGGACCTGGGGGTGCAGGATTTAGGGGTGTAGGGTTGGGGCGTGAAGGGTTTGGGGGACAGAATTTTGAGGTGAAGGGTTTGGGGTGCAGGATTTGCATTTCAGGGTTTGGGGGTGCAGGAATTTAGGATGCAGGATTTGGGCATGAATGCTTTCTGGGTGCAGGGATTTGGGGGTGCAGGGTTTTTGGGTGAGGAATTTGGGGTTCAGGGTTAGGGGTGCAGGGAGTTGGGGAAGGATTTGGGGGTGCAGGGTTTGGAGGTGCAGTGTTTCAGGTATCAGGGTTTGGGCGGCAGAATTCTGGGTGCAGGGTTTGGGATTGCAGGATTTGGGGCAGCAAGACTGTGGGGTGCAGGGGTTTGGGGTGAAGGGTTGGGTAGGGCAGGATTTGGGGTGCAGGTTTTGGGAAGGAAGGAAGGAAGGAAGGAAGGAAGGAAGGAAGGAGTCCAGTACATAGGGTGGGAGGATTTGGGGGGTGCAGGGTTCTGGGGTGCAGAGTGTGGGGCTGCAGGGTTTTGGGCAGCAGGATCTGGGGGTGCAGAGTTCGGGGGTGCATTATTTTGGGGGGGACGATTTGGGGGTGCAGGGTTTGGGGGTGCAGGATTTTGTGTTGCAGGGTTTTGGGGTGAAGCGTTAATAGGGATGCAGAATCTGGGGTGCAGGATTTGGGGGTGCAGGGTTTGGGGATGCAGGATTTAGGGTGCAGGATTTGGGGCTGTATGGCTGGGGGGTGAAGGGTTTGGGGGAAAGAATATTGGGGTGTGTGGTTTAGGGGTGCAGGGTCTTGTGGGGAATGATTTGGGGCTGCAGGGTTTTGAAGTGCAGGGCTTAAGGGGGCAGGATTTGGGGGGCAAGATTTGGTGGATCAGGATTCTGGGGTGCCGGGTTTTGAGGTGAAGGATTTGGGGGTGCAGGGTTTGGGAAGACAGGATCTGGGGGTGCAGGATTAGGGTGAGGGTTTGGGGTGCAGGTTTCATGTGTTCAGGAACTGGGGTGCAGGATTTGGTGGCGCAGGGTTTAAGGGGCAGGATTTGGGGTTGAGGGTTCTGGGGTGCAGGGTTTGGGGGGAAGGCTCTGGGGGTGCGGGGTTTGGGAAGAGTATTTTGGGGTGCAGGAGTTCTGGTGCCGTGTTTGGGGGGCAGGTTGGGGTGATCACTGCTGACCTGCACACACTTGCTCTCTCTGGTATTCACCTTCACTCTCGCTCCTCCATCTCCCCACTGTTCTCTCCACCTTCTCTCTTTCCGTTTCCACCGCACTCTTGACACAGACCTGACCCACGGAGAATGTTCCAGAACACGCTGATCCAAACCCCGGGGTGACCTTCGGGCTCCATGACAACGTGAAAATTGAGGGTGCGACGGAATCCGAGAACCATTCTGGTTGGCAAACACCTCGGAGATGCTGAGTCCAAGCACAACCCCCGGCACTGCCCCACGTCCCTCAGGAGCTCAGCGGAAACCCCTCAGGGATGGCGACTCCAGCCCTGCCCTGGGCAGCCCGTTCAGTGCCCCACAGCCCTTGCTGGGAGGAACAGTTTCCAGGCTCCAGTCAGAACCTCACCTGGTACCACTGGGGCCGTTTCCTCTCCTCCTGTCGCTCGTTCCCGGGCAGAGTCACAGAACCCCGCTCTCTGGGCGCTCTGTGGGGCGGCTCCTGTCCGGCCGCTCCCCGCGCTCCGCTCTGTCTCTCGCCCGAAGGCTCAGGCGGGAACGGCCGCTGCGTCCCGGCCGGCCAATCGCAGCTCGCCGCCTCCGCCCCGCGCGCCGCCGGCCGTTGGCCCCGCCCCCTCCTCCCCTCATCCCCTCAGGGAGGAGCCTCACAGAGTTAGTGCTGAATCCTGAGCTCCTGGCGCCACTCGGAGGGGCTCCAGGGGACACCCCAAAAGGTGATGGACCCTGCCCCTGTGGGCAGAGGGAGAAGACCTGAGACAGCCCCTGCCCTGTCGCTGGCGGGCACACGTAGGGCACCGAAAAGATGACGAGGCTTGGAAGCGACTTCCCATTCGGCGCCACGGGCATCCTAGGGAAGATATGCAGGCTAAACCTCAGAAGGGTACAGCCACCTAGGAGAACTTAGCTGAAAGAAAAGTCACTAAAAGAGAACCGGTCTAGTTTTTAACAAAACCAGGACACCCCCAAATTGTGTATTTTGCCCTAAAAAATGGTCCCAAAAATGCTTTTTCCCCAAAAAATTGGGATCGCCGCAAAACTGAGTGTTTTCCCCCCTAAAATGGACCTCAGGTATTGGTTTTTTTCCCCAAAAAATGTGTTCCCTCCAAAAAATGGGTCTTGTTCCCTCCAGAATGGGTACTACCCCACGAAAAATGGGGCTAAAAATGGGTGTTTCATTCCAAAAATATGTCCAAAAAACCGTGTTTACCCACAAAATGTGGGCCCAAAAGATGTTTTTTCCCCCCCAAAAAATGAGTGCACCATATAATGTGTGCACCTTCCGAAAATGGGTCCAAAAATGGGTGTTTCTCCCCAAATATGGCCCTAAAATTGGGGTTTTCCCCCCAAAAATGCACTTGTTTCTAATAAAAAAATGTGTTTCCCCCCAAAAAATGGGTCCTACCCCACAAAAATGGATCAAAAGATGAGTGTTTCCCCCAAAAAGGTTATAAATTTTTTTGCAAGATTTGCCAAGGTTGGGCAAAATTAGCAATTTTCTTGTCAAGATTTGTAGATTTTGTGGCAAAATTGCAAAGGTTTGGGGCAAGATTTGCAATTGGGGGGTGGGAAATTAGTATTTTGAGGCAAGATTTGCACATTTTTTTGTTAAATTACAGATGTATTTGCAAGATTTTGGAAGATTTGCAATTTCTTTTTGACAAAACTACTCGGTTTTAGGGCATTATTGTGCAAGATCATGAGGAGGTTCTCCTGCCCCTCTGCTCTGCACTGGGGAGACCACACCTGGAATATTGTGTCCAGTTGTGGCCCCTCAGTTCCAGCAGGACAGGGAACTGCTGCAGAGAGTCCAGCGCAGCCACCAAGATGCTGGAGGGAGTGGAGCATCTCCCGTGTGAGGAAAGGCTGAGGGAGCTGGGGCTCTGGAGCTGGACAAGAGGAGACTGAGGGGGGACTCATTCCTGGGGATCAATATGGAAAGGGGGGTGTCACGGAGGCACCCAAGGTTAGTTTAAGGGACAACAGGGTCCAAAACAACTGTTATTAAACCGGTGAGAAACAGGGTTTTAGCACTCCAAAAGTGACTTGAATACAGGTTCGGATATCAGTTGAGGAAAATTATGAAGGGGCAGCAACTAATACAACAGGCGGTCCACAGAGTGCATGCACGTGGCTTCACCAGAAACAATGCTGGAGCTGCCCCTGAGTCCGGGAAGAGCACACACTTGCCTGAACACGGTGTGGGGTTATTTTAAAGGGATACACGTACTCATAGTGAGTATGGAAAGTGTACACTCGCGATTCTGCGAGGGTAAATTTATAACACACTTGCAGTCCTGCGAGGAGAATACACGTGCAAATGTGCACAGAATATTACACGTGCTTATGTGGAAGCACGGCAAGAAAATACACTCATGATTCTACGAGGGTTAATTTATACACGTGCTCGTATTGAGCACAGAAAGCTACGTGTGCATATCTGCACGGAAAGTATAAATATACTCGCAATCCTGTGAGAAGTTTTACTCACACCCGTGCTGGCAAGGCAAGCGCAGTCTCCATTCCGGGGAGGGGGCTGTCGGTGGCAGCATCTTGCTCATGGTCCGAGAGACCCACGACAATGGGCGGAGTCTCGACGAGAATCCCGTTTTTATATTGGCTGATCAGATCTGACTGTCGGCATTCTAGAAGCTTCCCTCCACCCCCACACTGGCTGTGGGTGCCCCTGAAGCCTCCAAACATCCCCCACACTGGCCGCAGGTGCCAAGCAACTAAGTGGCGCCTCGCAACTCCCTTCTCCTAAAGGCCCTGGCCAGGGGCTCTGGGGCCAAACAAAAGAAGCTGTTGGCCTCAAGTAGAAGAGAGAGAGGGAGATGCGCCTACTCCTTCCATACTGAAGGAGGAAGGGGGAGAGAGGAGGGGTTGCATTCTGCCACATAGATACAGCATCCCAGATGCAGCAACCAAGATACAGCACCCTAGACACAGCATCCCAGATAGAGTATCCCAAGTAGAGCATCCCAGATACAGAATCCCAGATACAGCATCCTTGATACAGCATCCTAGATACAGCATCCCAGATAGAGCATCCTAGATACAGCATCCAAGATAGAGCATCCCAGATACAGCATCCTAGATACAGTATTCTAGATATATTATCCCAGATACATAATCCCAGATACAGCATCCCAGACACACCATCCTGGATACAGTATCCTAGATACAGCATCCCAGATACAGCACCCTAGATACAGCATCCAAGATACAGCATCCTAGATACAGCATCCTAGATACAGAATCTAAGATACAGCATCCTAGATAGCGCAACCCAGATACATTATCCCAGATACAGCATCCCAGACACAGCATTATAGATACAGCATCCAACATACAGCATCCAAGATACAGCATCCCAGATACAGCATCCTCGATACATCATTCTAGATACAGCATCGCAGATACAGCATCCATATGCAACATACTAGATACTGCATCCCAGATACGGCATCCCAGACAGAGCATCCTACATACAGTATACGAGATACAGCATCCCACATACAGCATCCCAGATACATCATGCCCGATACAACATCCCAGATAGAGCATCCTAGACACAGCATCCCAGATAGAGCATCCTAGATACAGCATCCTAGACACAGCATCCCCGATACAACATCCTAGATACAACATCCCAGGTACGGCATCCCAGATACAGCATCGCAGATACAGGATCGAAGATACAGCATTGTAGATACAGCATCCCAGATACAGCATCTGAGATACAGTATACCACATACAGTATCCCAGATACAACATCCCAGATACAGCATCACAGATACAGCATTCTAGATACAGCATCCCAGATACAGCATCCCAGATAGAGCATCCCAGATACAGCATCCCTAATACAACATCCCAGATAGAGCATCCTAGATACAGCATCCTAGATACTACATCCCAGATACAGCATCCTAGATACAACATACTAGATACAGCATCCGAGATACAGCATCCGAGATACAGCATCCCAGATAGAGCATCCTAGATACAGCATCCCAGATACAGCATGCCAGACAGAGAATCCTAGGTACAGCATCCTAGACACAATATCCCAGATACAGTATCCCAGATACAGCATCCAAGATAAAGCATCCGAGATACAGCATCCTAGGAACACCATGTAAGATACAGCATCCTTAATACAGCATCCCGGATACAACATCCCACATACAGCATCCCAGATAGAGCATCCCAGATACTGCATCCGAGATACAGCATCCTGCATACAGTATCCCAGATACAGCATCCCACATAGAGCATCCTAGATACAGCATCCCATATACAGCATCCTAGATACAGCATACTAGGTACAGCATCCCAGATACAGAATCCCAGATACATCATCCTAGGTAGAGCATCGCAGATACAGCATCCCAGATACAGCATCCGAGATACAGCAGCCTACATACAGCATCCCAGATACAGTATCTTAGACAGTATCCCAGACAAAACATCCCAGATATAGCATCTGAGATACATCATGCTACATACAGCATCACAGATACGGCATCCCTGATACGGCATCCCAGAAACAGCATCCCAAATACAACATCCTAGATACAGCATCCTAGATACAGTATCCCAGATACAGTAACCCACATATACCATCCTAGATACAGCATCCTACATACAGCACCCCAGATACAGCAGCCTAGATACATCACGACAGATACAGCAGCCTAAAACAGATCCTGGATACAGTATCCTAGATACAGTATCGCAGATATAGTATTCCAGATACAGCATCCGCGATACAGCATCCCAGATAAATATCCCAGGTACAGCATCCCAGATAGAGCACCCTGGATGCAGCATCCCGGATACAGCATCCCAGATACAGCATCCTGGATGCAGCATCCCAGACACAGCATGCCAGATACAGCATCCTAGATACCACATCCTAGATACAGAATCTAAAATACAGAATCCTATATTAAGTATCCCAGGACACAGCACCCATATACAGCATCCCAGATACAAAATCTTAGATACAGCATCGGAGATACGGCATCCCAGATACACCATACCAAATACAGTATCCCAGCTACAACGTCCCAGATAGAGCATCCCAGACACACCATCCCAGATACACTATCCCAGATACATTATCCCACATACAGCATCCCAGATACAGTATACCAGATACACCATCCCAGACACAGCATCCTAGATACAGATCCATGATACAGCATCC
The DNA here is from genome assembly GCA_901699155.2 of Streptopelia turtur. Taxonomy (NCBI): domain Eukaryota; kingdom Metazoa; phylum Chordata; class Aves; order Columbiformes; family Columbidae; genus Streptopelia; species Streptopelia turtur. The sequence goes on from CABFKC020000020.1 coordinate 70,687, forward strand.
AAGATACAGCATTCTATATTCATCATCCCAGATACAGCATTCCAGATAGAGCATCCAAGAAACCTCATCCTAGATACAGCATCCTTGATACAGCAACCTAGCTGCAGTATTCCAGATACATCATGCTAGATACTGCGTCCCAGATACAGTATCCCAGTTACAGTATCCCACGTACAGCATCCCATATACAACATCCTATATACAGCGTCCAAGATACAGCATCCCATATTCAGCATCGCAGATACAGCATCCCAGATACAGCATCCTGGATGCAGCATCCCAGATACAGCATGCCAGATACAGCATCCTAGATACCGCATCCTAGATACAGAATCCCAGATACAGAATCCTATATTAAGTATCCCAGGATACAGTACCCATATACAGCATCCCAGATAGAAAATCCTAGATACAGCATCACAGATACAGCATCCCAGATACACCATACCAAATACAGTATCCCAGATACAACGTCCCAGATACAACATCCCAGACACACCATCCCAGATACAGTGTCCCAGATACATTATCCCACATACAGCATCCCAGATACAGCATCCCAGATACAGTATACCAGATACAGCATCCCAGACACAGCATCCTAGATACAGATCCATGATACAGCATCGAAGATACAGCATTCTAGATTCATCATCCCAGATACAGCATCCCAGATAGAGCATCCAAGAAACCTCATGCTAGATACAGCATCCTTGATACAGCAACCTAGCTGCAGCATTCCAGATACATCATGCTAGATACTGCATCCCAGATACAGTATCCCACGTACAGCATCCCATATACAGCATCCTATATACAGCGTCCAAGATACAGCATCCCATATACAGCATCGCAGATACAGCATCCCAGATACAGCATCCTAGATACATTATCCCAGATTCAGCATCCCAGATACACCATCCCAGATACAGCATCCTAGATATAGCATCCCAGATACAGCATGCCAGACAGAGAATCCTAGATACCATACCCTAGACACACTATCCCAGATACAGTATCCCACATATAGCATCCCAGATACAGCATCCTAGATACAGGGTCCCAGATACAGTCTTACAGATTCAGTATTACAGATTCAGCTTACTAGATACATCATCCTAGATACAGTATCCCAGATACAGTATTCCAGATACAGTATCCGAGATACAGCATTCCAAATACAGCATTCCAGATTCAGCATACTAGATACATCATAGTAGATACAGCATCCTAGATACAGCATCCTACATACAGCATCCCTGATATAGCATCACAAATACAGTGTCCTAGATACAGCATCCAAGATAAATCATCCCAGATACGGCATCCTTGATAGATTATCCCAAATACAACATCCCTTATACAGCATGCCAGATACAGTATCCCAGATACAACATCCCAGATACAGCATCCTATACAGCATCCCAGATACAGCATCCTACATACAATATCCCAGAAACAACATCCCAGATACAGCATCCTAGATACAGTATGCCAGATACAGTATCCCAGATACAACATCCCAGATATAGCATCCCAGATACATCATGCTAGATACAGCATTCCAGTGACGGCATTCCAGATACAGCATCCCAGATACAGCATCTTAGATAAAGCACCCCAGATTTAGTGTACTAAATGCATCATTCCAGCTGCAACATCGGAGATACAGCATCCCAGATGCAGCATCCCAGATATAGCATACAATATACAGTATCCCAGATACAGCATCCTTGATACAGCATCCTAGATACAGTATCCCAAATACAGTATCCCAGATACAGCATCCCAGATACAGGATCCTACATACAGCATCCCAGATACAGCATCCTCAGTACAGCATCCTAGATACAGTATCCCAAATACGCTATCCCAGATACAGCATCCGAGATACAGCATCCTAGATACAGCATCCTAGATACAGCATCCCAGATACAGCATACTAGATACAGCATCACATATACAACATCCCATATACGGCATCCCAGATACAGCATCGCAGTTACAGCATCCCAGATACAGCATCCCAGATACAACATCCCTGTTACAGCATCCTGGATACAGCATCCCAGGGACAGCATCCTAGACACAGCATCCCAGATACAGCATCCTAGATACAGTATCCTAGATACAGCATCCCAAATACAGTATCCCAGATACAGCATCCCAGATACAGGATCCTACATACAGCATCCCAGATACAGCATCCCAGATACAGCATCCTAGATACAACATCCTAGATACAGCATCACAGATATAGTATCCCAGATACATTATCATAGATACAGCATCCTAGATACAGCCACCCAGTTACAGTATCCCAGATACAGCATCCCAGATACAGCATCCCAGATATTGTATCCTAGATACTGCATCCCAGATACAGCATCCCAGATACAGCATCCTTGATACAGTATCCCAGATACAGCATCCGAGATACAGTATCCGAGATACAGCATTCCAGATACACCATCCCTTATTCAGAATACTAGATACATCATAGTAGATACAGCATCCTAGATACAGCATCCGAGATATGGTGTCCTACATACAGCTTCCGAGATACAGCATCACAAATACAGCATCCTAGATACATCATCCCAGATTCAGCTTCTTAGATACAGCATCCCAGATACAGCGTCCCAGATACAGCATTCCAGATACTGGTACAGGGACTTATCAATTAACTAATTAACATGTAAAAAAGTAAGACTTCACACTTAAATAACTAACCCTACCCCGCATCACTAAAGACACTTGGAGAGCTGACCCTTTAACCCTCATCACTATTGCCCAGCCTTGCTTAGCTCTGTGTAACTTATTGTACAAAAGCAGGACGTCACTGCCGCCCTGCAAGGACAATAATCCTTGGTGCATCCTTGGGTGAACCAGATTACAGAAACTCAGGCACATGACAGGAGATACGCCAGTTTAACCAACTCAGCAGTCTGAGTCCCAACCGAATCATCACCAATGGTGACCATGTACAGAGAAGAGGACCCGGGGTCACGATCACTGCGCAGCTGCAACCAGGAGGAGCCAGAGGTGGAGACTGTGGAAATGGTCTCCTGAACTCATTGCAGTAAGAACCACCTTCTCGGGGACAGGTTATGAATATGTACAGCATTCCTAGAACTGTCATGAATACATAACACTTTACTGCATTTAACCAAGCTCACAGCTACTGTAATTTTACACACACATTAGGTGAAATGATTCCCCGTGTGTCCGGTGTTGTAAATAAATGCATACCTTCCTTATAACTTCTAGGGTTGTAAGGTCATTCTGTGCCACGACCCAACTGTCAGGATGAGTTTACCCAGGTCAGTTCCGTATTCTGATTCCAGTCTGAGATACAAATTCTGTAGAGGCACCATATAGACACAACCAACCCAAAACCACCTTGTGAAATCCCTCCACCAGGTTTGCTGCTGCGTTTGGGTTCTTTGTGCAAGTTCCATATCTGCTTGGGAAGGTTTTAGAGGAAAAGAACTGGAGCAGGACATTTTCAAGCACGGGTGAATTATAGTAGGATAATTTTTTTTTCCCTGTTGCTTCTAGAACTGTTGAAAGTTTAATTTTTAAAATGTTTCTGAAACGGTATATAGTTTTGCTCCAATAAATCACACACAAAACATTATGTATATCTATTTTTACAGAGACTTGGAAGCAAATAACAAAGGAGAACGATATGTAGACATGAGAAAGAGATGAAATGAGTGCGTTAGTTTACAAGAAAAATCAACTGGAAAACCTAAAGATGAAAAACCGGCAAATTCAAAAAATAAGATGCAGGAAGTATAGTGTAACACTTCAGAACTGATAGAAATGGAAATTTTAAAAGTATGCTCTGCATGGTCACATATAAAGGTCTTCAATAAATTTTATTTGTTTTGAAAATTTGATAATTGAAATTATTTTTACAGACAGTATTTAATGCACAGTTACTAAAAGGAATAGATATTATCAGTTTTACTTTGGACTTTCAGAGGACTTTTAATGTCAACAGCAACACTCATGCATTCTAGAAAGTCATTGTTTCCATGTGAAAGCCGAATCCTTAGATGGTTCAGCTGTTTGCTGCATGTTCGAGGGCTCAGTCTGAGTGTGGTCTGGAGATTTTGCCACTTGAGCAGGGCAGCAGAACTATGTGATGAACTAAATGAACTGTGCAACAAAACTTTCAGAATTAACTGAAATACGCTTTACACACATTTTAAAGCATAAAATATTTTATTTTTACCCCAATCCACAAAAAGGGCTGCAAAGCTGAGCCTGGCAACTCCAGGCCCGTCAGCCTGACCTCGGTGCCTGGCAGGGTTATGGAGCAGATCATCCTGAATGGAATCACACAGCACCTTCAGGATGGACAAGGGATCAGACCCAGCCAGCATGGGTTTAGGAGGGGCAGGTCCTGTCTGACCAACGTGATCTCCTTTTATGATCAAGTGACTCACCTGGTGGATGAGGGGAAAGCCGTGGATGTGGTCTATCTGGACTTCAGCAAGGCCTTTGACACTGTCTCCCATAATATACTCCTGCAAACGCTGGTAGCCTGTGGCTTGGACAAGTGTACTCTCTGCTGGGTTAAGAACTGGCTGGAGGGCCGGGCCCAGAGGGTGCTGGTGAATGGGGCTGCATCCAGCTGGCGGCCAGTCACTAGTGGTGTTCCCCAGGGGTCAGTGTTGGGTCCAGTCCTGTTTAACATCTTTATTGATGATTTAGATGAGGGGATTGAGACCATCATCAGCAAATTTGCTGATGACACCAAGTTGGGAGGGAGTGTCGACCTGCTGGAAGGCAGGAGGGCTCTGCAGAGGGATCTGGACAGACTGGAAAAATGGGCTGATTCCAATGGGATGAAGTTCAATAAGGCCAAGTGCCGGGTGCTGCACTTTCGTCACAACAACCCCCTGCAGCGCTCCAGGCTGGGCACAGAGTGGCTGGAGAGCAGTCAGACAGAAAGGGACCTGGGGGTACTAATTGACAGGAAGCTCAACATGAGCCATCAGTGTGCCCAGGTGGCCAAGAAGGCCAGTGGTATCCTGTCCTGTATCAAAAATAGCATGGTCAGCAGGACAAGGGCAGTGATCCTTCCCCTGTGCTCTGCACTGGGGAGGCCACACCTGGAGTATTGTGTTCAGTTCTGGCCCCCTCAGTTCAGGAAAGATATTGAAGTGCTGGAGCGGGTCCAGAGAAGAGCAACACGACTGGTGAGGGGACTTGAACATAAGACCTATGGGGAGAGGCTGAGGGAGCTGGGGTTGTTTAGTCTGGAGAAGAGGAGGCTTAGAGGTGACCTCATCACTCTCTATAACTACCTGAAGGAAAGTTATAGCCAGGTGGGGCTTGGTCTCTTCTCCCAGGCAGTTAGCAATAGGACAAGGGGCCATGGGCTTAAACTCTGCCAGGGGAAATTTAGGCTGGATATTAGAAAGAAATTCTTTACAGAGAGAGTGGTCAGTCATTGGAATGGCTGCCCAGGGAGGTGCTGGACTCGCCGTCCATGGAGGTTTTTAAACTGAGATTGGACATTGCACTTAGTGCCATGATCTAGTAAATGGACTAGAGTTGGACCAAGGGTTGGACTCGATGATCTCTGAGGTCTTTTCCAACCCAGTTGATTCTGTGATTCTGTGATCTCCATTTTTCCTGGACTCCAAAGCTCAGCCTGCTCAGGTTTTGAAAGGATTGCTGCAAACCCCTGTGACCCAAATCTCTACAACTGTCTCTGCTCAACAGCCTTTTACCCCAGGAAGGGGAAAACTCCCAATGCAGGCACCAAACCAGTGCCCAACCTGCCTGGAGAGCCAGGACAGTTGTGCCACACAACAGCAGCCTCTGAGGGAAGCTGGAGGTGACGGAATTGAAATGGTTTCAACCCAAATTATAGAATCATAGCATCATAGAATCATCTAGGCTGGAAAAGGCCCTTAACAACATGGAGTCAAACCGTAAATCTAACACTCCCAAGTACTCCACCAAACCATGTCCCAAAGTGCCACATCTCCACATCTTTTAAAGACATCCAGCAATGGAAGCTCCAATCCTGAGCTGGCAGGACACCATTGGCTGCAGTTGGACATAAGATACTGGTCATGGCTGTGAGTTCAGCCCTCGCTGGCAGAATGTCTCACACCCTCACTGAGGAGGGCAGGGGAGCTGGAGATGGGAGCACGTTTCAATTTCCAGATCCCAGCACAGAGCTCAAACCATCCTGCCCTTGAACTCTGGCATCCCATTTCCTGAGATGCAAAGCTGGTGGGACTTCTATGGATAATCATGTTAAAAGGCATGAAAAATCCTTCAAATTTTGTGTAATTTTCTAGGAATGTCAGTTTTATATGCTTATATTTAAATATCTGTAAAATAGTACTCTGCATCTCTGGTAGCCCCTCTGGCAATGACAATTAAATAGGTATTTGCACTATAAGGCTCCATACCTCATCCACAAGCACACATCTAAGTGGTTCAGATGAAGGGTGTCTGGCAAACGTCACCCTTTGCGTCCCCGGGGTGATGGACACTGCTCTGTGCCTCTGCAGAGAGTGGCAGGAGCTGGATCCCCTTCTCGGGACAGACTCCTTCCAGGAGAGGACACAGACACAGGGGGAAACTCATCAGGGCTTTATGGCATTTCACTTGGCATCAGTTTTGAAATATTGGGTGCTGTCTTGTGACTGCCCTTTCTGCACAAATGATCACACAAACACAACCATTTAGTGAGACATGGTCATAAAGGCCTGTTATGGAAAAGAAAGCTCATCATGAACTCTGGGAGAGAGCGAGGGAGTTCATAATAAGCACCAGGAAGACACCAAGAAGCTCAAGGCCTCTTCTGAAGAGCGGGGAGGCCTGAGCAGCTGTGATTGGCCACGTGTAGGTGTGGGAGAGGGTCAGGGCATGTCAGGGAGAAGCAATGAGATGGCTGATGGCTTTAGTGAACCTTTCCAGCCATGTCTGAGCCCAGAAATGGAAAGCAGTTGATGTCTACAGGTGGAGGAGGAACAGGAGGAAGATCTTCCTGGGAATACGGAAGGAAGAAAGGCCTCACTTGGGCTAATCATGTATGGCAGTGACATTTCCATCCTGTGGGCATGGCTGTGCCTGGGAGATGGGGAACGGCTGCTGCTGGGGTGGCTGTGCTCAGTCATGGCCCATGAGCTGACCCTGCTCTGCTCCTCTCTTACACTGCCCACACTTGGATGGTCCTCAGGAATCATCCATAAGCCTGGTAGATGGGGTGATGGGGTACAGATACAAACAGAGGATTCAAGCAAGTGTGGGACTGGGACACTGAGGTGACTGGTGACCATTGCCAGGTGTATGAAAGAAGCTGGATGAGTTATGAGGAACTCACAGGCATTTCCAACTCCACAGAAACCAGAGCCTTGCAGCTAAAGTAACAGCACTTGACATAAAACCCACCCCCAAAACACAAAACACTCACACTGACCACAGGAAAGCCTTGAAAAACAGTTCAGAAAATCTACCAGATCCCAGGGGTCAGGGCTCAGCCATTCTGGTTGATGAACAAGCATCAAGGGCTCACATGGCATTCAGAGCCACCTCCACCTGGCCCTCATTCACCTGGAACCAGTGTCTCAAGTCTTTCCTTCACCAGCCTCCAGGGACAGGGACCTGCACTGGTTGTTTCCTTCACAGCTGTGTCAGTGATGGTCCTTCGTGGGGTCCCAAACACCCTCAGAAACGTGGGGTTTCCTTCTGCCCTTCATTTCATTAGAGGTTTGTTCATTCTTTCAGTATCTGCAGTTCAGGATCATGGCACCAGATGGCTCACTAACATCTAAAATGCTCTTAAAAGCCAAGGCTCTGTGCATCGTTTTCCTAAAGGCTTCAAGTCTTGTGTGGATGATTAGAGAGATGTCAGAATAGCCAAACAGAGAGAATTTCCCTAATAAATAGCGGTAAAGCCAAATTTCTTCTACTTCCTTCTCTGCTCGCCCTTCCTCCCTTTCCAGAACAGGTGGCATCACCAACCTTCAGTACATATTGATGTGGAGCGGCTCCTGATAAAGACTGAATATGTCACAAAAGGGGGTGCCTGAATCACCTTGTGAGTGAGGAGACAGGCCAGGACAGCTCAAGAGGAGTCACACTCCTCTGGACCAAGAGGTGGGTGTTCCTGGGAATCTCAGGTGCCACAGCACAGTGATACTTGTGTTCAGGGAGCTGGTCAAGTGACCCATCTCCTGTTCTGTAATGGTGTCTGAGTTTGCTCAGGTCACCCCTGACTTGAGCCCCATCCACTGCTGGGTGTTCTCCAGACTCCTGCCTTCAGGAACCAAGTCCCAGAAGACCTTGCTGGTGAAGATGGAGGCAAAGAAGCCATGAAGAACCTCAGTCCTGTCTGATTCTAGTCCTAGGAAATTCAGCAGCAGACCCGCGTTCACCCTGTCCATTCTTTTACTGCAGATGAATCTATATCAGTTCATTTTGCTGCCCTCAGGCTCCCCTGCAGGTATCAAGTCCAGGGCAGCTTTGTCATCATCTCCACATCCATGGACAAGGTTTCTAAATTCCTCCTTTACAGCTTCCCCTGCTTCCACCTCCTGTGTGCTGCCTTTGTGCCCTGCAGCTCCAACAGTTCAGGCAAACAGTCTCATGAGACAAATGGTTCTTTCCTTGGGTACTTGGAGAGATCATTCTTGTGCTTGGAGCAGGATGTCCTGTAAGGCTTCTCAGTTTTCCTGAGCTACTTCACCCTTCAGACCAACCTCCATGTCACCACATCGCCCACCATCCCCCAGTATGTCTAAGCGTTCTCCTCTGGAGCCCACCAGCCTGTGCTCTGCTGCTGGCCTTCCTCCCTCCCTTCTGGTGCTTGGGACCCCACTGTGTCCAGGTCACAACAGCCAAGGTGGACACTGATGTTCACATCCCTCACCAGGGTTTCCTTGTTTCCCGGTTCCAGATCCAGGTGAACATTACCCTTGTTGGCCCATCTGGCAACTCTGTCAAGCAGTTGGCCCAAGATCCTTTGGACTGTTTGCACCTGCAGATTTGCCTGGCCGGTGAATGTCAGGGCAATTACAGTTCCCCATAGGGATCTGCTCATTGAATGGTGACTTCCTCCTTGAGTTGCTGACAGACCTTTTCAATTTCTTCTCCATGATCATGTAGTTTGTAACACCGAACATGTTGTCACCCTGTACTGGGATTACATAGCGAAGTCTTTGAACTGGGAGTGAGAGTCGGTGTGCTACTGTTGTTACCTCTCTGAGAAGAGACAGGCAGGACCCCCGGCAGGGCAGGCAGGGAGCTTGTGGGGTTGAAGGGGGCTGTGTGGGTCAGGGCTGCTCAGAGCTCCAGATCCCCCCACAGACATGGCTGAGGGTCCTTCAGAACAAGCGTCTGTGCTTTCAGTTTTGCACTCTTGTTTGTCTGGGTGTGCAGTGGGAGATGGGGATTTATTTCTCTCTTTGGAGAAGACACTGAGACCCCATTTCTCGTTAGGACTGGTCTGAGCTGCTCCTGAGCCCCTGCACACACAGAGCTGCCCCTGGGCAGTGCCAGGAGGTGTGAGCAGGACAGAGCTGAGCACACAGCGGGTGGGACGGGGTCTGTGACACTGACAGGGAGCAGATCCAGGGACAGATACACAGCTCCAGGCAGCACAGACATGGGCAGGGAAAGGGAGATGGACCAGAAATGCTGGGGAAGGGATTCAGGATCCCCCTGCCATCCCC
>CABFKC020000020.1:80896-107884 GCA_901699155.2 Streptopelia turtur
ACTGTCAGCAAGTTTGCTGGTGACACCAAGCTGGAGCAGTGGTGACACTGGGAGCTGTGCTGCCATCAGAGACCTGGACAGGCTGGAGACTTGGGCGGGGAATAACCTGATGGAATTTAACAAGGGCAAGTGTAGAGTCCTGCACCTGGGCAGGAACAACCCCAGGTTCCAGTATAGGTTGGGAAATTACATATTAGAGAGCAGTGTAGGGGAAAGGGACCTGGGGGTCCTGGTGGACAACAGGATGACCATGAGCCAGCACTGTGCCCTTGTGACCAGGAAGCCAATGGCATCCTGGGGTGTATTAGAAGAGGGGTGGTTAGTAGGTCAGAGAGGTTCTCCTTCCCCTCTACTCTGCCCTGGTGAGACCACATCTGGAATATTGTGTCCAGTTGTGGCCCCTCAGTTCCAGCAGGACAGGGAACTGCTGGAGAGGGTCCAGCGTAGGGCAACGAAGATGATTAAGGGAATGGAGCATCTCCCTTATGAAGAAAGGCTGAGGGAGCTGGGGCTCTTTAGTCTGGAGAAGAGGAGACTAAGGGGGGACCTTATTAATGTTTATAAATATATAAAGGGTGAGTGCCATGAGGATGGAGCCAGGCTCTTCTCGGTGGCAAACAATGATAGGACAAGGGGTAATGGGATCAAGCTGGAACACAAGAGGTTCCACTTAAATTTGAGAAGAAACTTCTTCTCAGTGAGGGTGACAGACACTGGAACAGGATGCCCAGGGGGTTGTGGAGTCTCCTTCTCTGCAGACATTCCAACCCGCCTGGACACCTTCCTGTGTGACCTCACCTGGGCGTTCCTGCTCCATGGGGGGATTGCACTGGATGAGCTTTTCCAGGTCCCTTCCAATCCCAAACATACCGTGATACTGTGATACTGTGATACTGATCTTGCACTCGCCCTCCATCTGAACAGCCCGCACATACCAGTTTGTGAAAAACAGATACTCTGTTCTCCCCTCGGGCAGGAGACAGAGCCCACACCGAGTCCACCTTTCCCTGGGTTAGTTGCCACCCATAACTTCTGCCCTTGCATTTCACAGTTCTCCAATTTTGTTCTATCTTAACATCCAGAATTAACATGAGTGTGATAATTGAGAACATATTGTGTCAGTCGTCCTATTCTCAGTGCTCATAGCACTTGGTACAGGGTTTGGCCAGGCTAAGTTGGGAACAGTGAGTCCCCACTCCTAGCAAGAGGATCAGGTCCAGGTTTCTACACCCTCTGCCTCTCTGGCCGACCAGGTTGCAGCCGCAGCCGAGTTCATCATCTTCTCGGCAGCAAGGGTAGTGTCCCCACCTTTCCTATTTTTGCCGTTAGGTGATGACTTTTTATCATATTCCAAACTCTTGGCCTTCGCTTCCCAGGAGCAACAGGACAACACGAAATTTGATTTCTGTTTTTACACTCTATTCTTCCTATCACTGGTGGACTCTCTAAATTCCCATACACCCCTTTAGTAAATACCTCCCATCATTCTATTCTTTTTGTATTCTTCCAGTGACTGTTAGAATTCTCAACCTAGCTTTGGTTTCCTTATCTTCTATTCTTAAATGCTTATTACACAATCCTGTTGGTAATTTCCCTTCATGGATATGCTTATACCACAGTTCATTACAACCTAAACATCAAATACAGATAAGAGAATTACGTATACAACTTAGTTCAACATGCTTAACTATTAAAATATTCTGATTTTCATTTATACTGGACATTCATACGAACAATACTGATAGTAGTTACATCACCGATCCCGTGTTAATTTCAATTTCAATTTCAATTCCCCCGGTCCTTGAGTTACTTTCCAGGTTCTTTCTTCCGTCAGGGGTCCTTTAACTCGAGAGGTGTGTGTCCATCCTTTCTCTGCAGTCCGAACCGCTGTTTCTGTAGTTAACAAAACAAAAAAAGGCCCTTCCCATCGTGGAGTTAGAGTATCTTCTTTCCAGGTTTTAATTAGCACTTTATCCCCAGGTTGTATTTTATGAATCTGCAAAAGACTTCACATACGCATAAATAAAATGTGGCCCTCTATCAGAGGATATAATAGCTGGAACTCCAAACCTTGGTGTTAATTCATGTATCAATGTTCTAGTCACGTCCTAAACTTTTGCGTTCCTGGTAGGGAATGCTTCTGGCCAACCTGAAAAAGTATCAGTTAATACCAACAAATATCGGTACCCCCCTTTTTCTGGGAGTTCTGAAAACTCAATTTGCCATTGTGGTCCAGACCCATTCCCCTTCCCCATTTGACCCATTTCTAGCTTGGGCATATTTTTGGGATTAGGCTGGAGGCAAAGATCGCACTGCTGTCACCTGTTTTACAGTGATATACAAATTTCTAGCTCCTGTTTCCCTAATCAAATGTTTGCATAGTGGTTCTATTCCCCAAAATCCTTCCTTATGTTCTTCCCTTACTAAAGGCCAAACTACATGAAAGGGGACAATAAGTTTTCCCTGAGGGGTGTGAACCCACCCTTCCTTATTATATTATTCCTCTAAATCTATGATGAGTTTCAATTCTCTTTAGTATACTCTAGCTTACCTTTGTAAAAAGACCTGTCCCCCAAGGACTAGAGCCCTTTCTGTTTTTACCTTGTGCTGAGCCGTTTGTTCTGCCTCTCTGTCCGCCAGCCTTTTCCGATTCCGAGCTCACTTTCTGCTGTGCCCTATTATGCACGATTGCCATTTTCTTAGGAAGTTGAACTGCTTCCGATAGTTTCAACATCTCCTCCGCACGTTCGATATGTTTGCCTTGAGAGTTCAAAAGTCCCTTTTCTTTCCAAATTGCTCTGTGCACATGCACAACCCTCACGGTTAGCTGCTTCCGTCCATAAACCAGTTTTCAGAGTTTTCAATAGGAACGTCTTTTAGATCTGGTCAATTGGATTATGTTGCTTTGATGGTCTCCAGGCAGTCATGATGAACTGGTTCTCCAAAGTTACCACTGAGGAAAGAAGCTGGGTTGACAATGTTAGTGACGATAACTTCCACAGCATCTTGTTAGACACTGTGTGGGACACTAGCACAGTCATTTTCTGACCCATGGTAAGTCTCCAGGCCTCCTGTATATTCAGTACCACTGCAGCAACTGCCCGCAGGCATCCAGGCCGCCCCTTTGCAGTCGCATCTAGCTGTTCGGAGAAACAGGCCACTGCTCATCGATATGGGCCAAGATCCTGTGCCAATATATCCAAGGCTATTCCCTGTTTCTCATGAAAGAATAGGAAAAATGGTTTACTCACATCTTGGAGTCCTAGAGCAGGGGCTGACATCAAAGCCTTTTTAAGTTCCCTTAAAGGCTCGTGTGGCTTCCTTATCCCATTGCAGGTGTTTCTGGTCCATAGGGTCCAGGTCACGCACGTCTCCTTGGTTCTAGTAGCGATTAAAATGTCATCCACATATTGTAGCATCTGTCTCTCATCAGACGAGGCTTCCCAGGATTCAAAATCTTTAGCAAGCTGATTTCCAAATATTGTCGGGCTATTCTTGAATCTTTGTGGCAACACCGTCCATGGGAGCTGGGTTTTACCTTTATTTTTAGGGTTCTCTCATTCAAATGCAAATATTGTCTGGCTAGCTTCATGGAGAGGGAGGCAAAAGAAAGCATCTTTTAAATCTAGAATGATCTTGTCCTTTTTCTCTCTTCATTTAATTCCTGCGACTATAAACTTTATATGCAATTTCAATTAGCTGAGCAATAGTTACATCCCTCAGCTCCTATCTTTTGTATTTTCTTACAGATGTCAATAGGCAGCATATTAAGCATCAATCCCTGACATTAATTTTAGATCCAAATCAGTCTATCCACAGAACAACACGAACTGCAATACAGCTAACCCAGAATTTCACATTCAAATCACTTCCCCCACTAATTTACTCTCGTGTGTACAGATGCATCTTAAGGGGGAGCAAGGTGGTACTTTAATAATGGAACCGGTTCTCATTTTGTAATTATCTCCCCAAACAAATTCTTTTGGTACCAAATCTAAATATACTAACTAAAATACTGAGTTCAGACACGCATTTTTCACAGGGAGGAAAATGTAAGGTTGCAGAGTGTGGGGTGCAGAGCATTGGGGCACAGGATTTGGGGGTGCGGGGTTTCAGGGTTCAGGATTTGGAGGTGTGGAATTTTGGGGTGCAGGGTTTGGGGGTGAAGGATTTGAGGGTGCAGGGTGGCGGGGGAAGGATTTGGAGGTGAGAGATTTAGGGTGCAGCATGTGGGGGTGCAGAGTTTTGGGAGGCAAGGATCTGGGGGTGTAGGATTTGGGGGTTCAGTGTTGAGGGTAGCACAATCCTGGGGTGCAGGGGTTTGCAGTGAAAGGTTTGGTAGGGCAGGATTTGGGGTGCAGGATTCTGGGGTGCTGGGTTTTGGGGTACAGGATTTGGTGTTGCAGGGATGGGGTTGAAGGGCTTGGGTTTCCAGGACTTTGAGGTGCAGGATTTGGAGGTGCAAGGTTTGGGAGTGAATTCTTTGGGGGTGCAGGGTTTGGGTGTTCAGGACCTGGGGGTGCTGTGTTTGGGGTGCAGGGTTTTGGGGTGCAGGGTTTGGGTGTTCAGGACCTGGGGTGCTGCGTTTGGGGTGCGGGTTTTGGGGTGCAGGGTTTGGGTGTTCAGGACCTGGGGGTGCTGCATTTGGGGTGCAGGGTTTTGGGGTGCAGGGTTTGGGTGTTCAGGACCTGGGGGGTGCCGCGTTGGGGGTGGAGGGTTTTGGGGTGCAGGGTTTGGGGAGGCAAATTATGGGGGTCCTGGGTTTTAGGAGGACAGGATTTAAAGGTGCAGGATATGGGGGTGCAGGGTTTGGGGATTCAGGACCTGGGGGTGCAGGTTTCAGGGTGTGAGGTTTAGGGGTGCATTATTAGAGGGTGGAAGATTAGGGGGTGCAGGGTTGGGTGGTGAGGATCTGGGGTGCACATTTTGGACGTTAAGGACGTGGGGGTGGGGGACTTGGGCGTTCAGGGATTGGGAGTGCACAGTTTGGGGGGGGTAGAGTGCAAGCTGGGAGGGGCAGGATTTGGGGTGCAGGGTTTGGGGGTGCATTGTTGGGGGACAGGATTTGGGGGGTGCAGGGTTTAGGGATGCAGGATTTAGGGTGCAGGATTTGGGGCTGTATGGCTGGGGGGTGAAGGGTTTGGGGGAAAGAATATTGGGGTGCATGGTTTAGGGGTGCAGGGGCTTGGGGGGAACGATTTGGGGCTGACGGGTTTTGAAGGATTTGGGGGTTCAAGATTTGGTGGTTCAGGATTCTGGGGTGCCGGGTTTTGAGGTGAAGGATTTGGGGGTGCAGGGTTTGGAGATGGATGATTACGGGGTGCAGACTCTGGAATTCAGGATCTTGGGGTGCACGGGTCTGCAGTGAAGGGTTTGGTAGAGCAGGATCTGGGGGTGCAGGACTTTTGGGTGAGGTTTGGGATGCAGGGTTCATGTGTTCACATTTAGGGGTGCAGGATTTGAGGGTGCAGGGCTTTGGGTGCAGAGTTTGGGGGTGCAGGGTTTTTGGCAGGAGGATCTGAGGGTGCAGGATCTGGGGCAGCAGCGTTTTCAGTGCAGGTTTTGGGGGGACTTGATTTTGGGGTGCTCACTTTGGGGCTGTAGGATCCGGGGGGGCAGGATCTGGGGCTTCAGGGTTGAGGGTAACAGGAATTTGGGGTGCAGGGGCTTGGGGTGAAGAGTATGGTAGGGCAGGATTTGGGGGGGCAGGAATTGGGAAGGAAGGAAGGAAGGAAGGAAGGAAGGAAGGAAGGAAGGAAGGAAGGAAGGAAGGAAGGAAGGGTCTGGGGGTGCAGGATTTGGGGGTGCAGGGCTTTGGGTGCAGAGTTTGGGGGTGCAGGGTTTTGGCAGGAGGATCTGAGGGTGCTGGATCTGGGGCTGCAGCGTTTTCAGTGCAGGTTTTGGGGGGACTTGATTTTGGGGTGCTCACTTTGGGGCTGTAGGATCCGGGGGGGGGCAGGATTTGGGGTTTCAGGGTTGAGGGTAACAGGAATTTGGGGTGCAGGGGCATGGGGTGAAGAGTATGGTAGGGCAGGATTTGGGGGGGCAGGAATTGGGAAGGAAGGAAGGAAAGAAGGAAAGAAGGAAAGAAGGAAAGCAGGAAAGAAGGAAGGGTCTGGGGCTGCAGGATTTGGGGGTGCAGGGTTTAGGGGTGCAGGATCTGGGGGTGTGGGGGTTTGGGTGAACAGTTTGGTAGGGCAGGATTTTGGGGTGCAGGATTTGGGGGTGCAGGGTTTTTGGGGTGCAGGGTTTGTGTGTTCACGTTTAGGGGTGCAGGATTTGAGGGTGCAGGGCTTTGGGTGCAGAGTTTGGGGAGTTCAGGGTTTGGGGTGCAGGGTTTTTGGCAGGAGGATCTGAGGGTGCGAGATCTGGGGCTGCTGGATCTGGGGCTGCAGCGTTTTCAGTGCAGGTTTTGGGGGGGACTTGATTTTGGGGTGCTCACTTTGGGGCTACAGGATCCGGGGGGGCAGGATTTGGGGTTTCAGGGTTGAGGGTAACAGGAATTTGGGGTCCAGGGGCATGGGGTGAAGAGTATGGTAGGGCAGGATTTGGGGGGGCAGGATTTGGGAAGGAAGGAAGGAAAGAAGGAAAGAAGGAAAGGAAGGGTCTGGGGCTGCAGGATTTGGGGGTGCAGGGTTTAGGGGTGCAGGATCTGGGGGTGCAGGGTGTTTGGGTGAAGGGCTTGGTAGGGCAGGATTTTGGGGTGAAGGATTTGGGGTGCAGGGTTTGGGGGTGCAGGGTTTGAGGGTTAAAGGATTTGGGGGTGCCGGGTTCAGCTGTTCAGGACCTGGGTTTCAGGGTTTGCACGTTCAAGGTTTGGGGCGCATTGTTTTGGAAGACAGGATTTGGGGGTGCAGAGTTTTTGAGAGAAGAATTGGGGGCTGCAGGATTTGGGGGTTCAGGGTTTAGGGTAGCAGGATGTTGGGGTGCAGGATATGGGGGCGCAGTGTTTGTGGGTGCAGGGATTGGGGTTCAGTATCTGGGGGTGCAAGATTGGAGTTTCAGGGCTTGGGGGTGTAGGCTGTTGGGGGCAGGACCTGGGGGTGCAGGATTTAGGGGTGTAGGGTTGGGGCGTGAAGGGTTTGGGGGACAGAATTTTGAGGTGAAGAGTTTGGGGTGCAGGATTTGCATTTGAGGGTTTGGGGGTGCAGGAATTTAGGGTGCAGGATTTGGGCATGAATGCTTTCTGGGTGCAGGGATTTGGGGGTGCAGGGTTTTTGGGTGAGGAATTTGGGGTTCAGGGTTAGGGGGTGCAGGGTTTGGGGGTGCAGGGTGGTGGGGAAGGATTTGGTGTGCAGGGTTTGGGGTGCAGGATTTGGGTTTCAGGATTTAGAGTGCAAGATTTGAGGGTGCAAGGTTTGGGTGTTCAAGATTTAGGGGAGTGGAATCTTGGGGTGCAGGGTTTGAGGAGTGCAGGGTTTTTTGGTGAGGGATTTGGGATTCAGGGTCGGGGGTGCAGGGTTTGGGGTGCAGGGTGTTGGGGAAGGATTTGGGGGTGCAGGGTTTGGAGGTGGAGTGTTTCAGGGATCAGGGTTTGGGGGCAGAATTTTGGGTGCAGGGTTTGGGATTGCAGGATTTGGGGCAGCAAGACTGTGGGGTGCAGGGGATTGGGGTGAAGGGTTGGGTAGGGCAGGATTTGGGGTGCAGGTTTTGGGAAGGAAGGAAGGAAGGAAGGAAGGAAGGAAGGAAGGAAGGAAGGAAGGAAGGAAGGAAGGAAGGAGGGACCTGGGCGTGCAGGATTTGGGGGTGCATGGTTCTGGGGTGCAGGATTTGGGAGTCCGGTACATAGGGTGGGAGGATTTGGGGGGTGCAGGGTTCTGGGGTGCAGAGTGTGGGGCTGCAGGGTTTTGGGCAGCAGGATCTGGGGGTGCAGAGTTCGGGGGTGCATTATTTTTTGGGGAACGATTTGGGGTGCAGGGTTTGGGGGTGCAGGATTTTGTGTTGCAGGGTTTTGGGGTGAAGCGTTAATAGGGATGCAGAATCTGGGGTGCAGGATTTGGGGGTGCAGGGTTTGGGGATGCAGGATTTAGGGTGCAGGATTTGGGGCTGTATGGCTGGGGGGTGAAGGGTTTGGGGGAAAGAATATTGGGGTGTGTGGTTTAGGGGTGCAGGGGCTTGTGGGGAACGATTTGGGGCTTCCGGGTTTTGAAGTGCAGGGTTTATGGGGGCAGGATTTGGGGGGCAAGATTTGGCATTTGAGGGTTCTGGGGTGCAGGGTTTGGGGGGAAGGCTCTGGGGGTGCAGGCTTTGGGAAGACAGGATCTGGGGGTGCAGGATTAGGGTGAGGGTTTGGGGGTGCAGGTTTCATGTGTTCACGAACTGGGGATGCAGGATTTGGGGGCGCAGGGTCTAAGGGGCAGGATTTGGGGTTGAGGGTTCTGGGGTGCAGGGTTTGGGGGTGCGGGGTTTGGGAAGAGTATTTTGGGGTGCAGCAGTTCTGGTGCCGTGTTTGGGGGCAGGTTGGGTGATCACTGCTGAGTCCAAGCACAACCCCCGGCCCTGCCCCACGTCCCTCAGGAGCTCAGGGAAACCCCTCAGGGATGGCGACTCCAGCCCTGCCCTGGGCAGCCGTTCAGTGCCCCACAGCCCTTGCTGGGAGGAACAGTTTCCAGGCTCCAGTCAGAACCTCACCTGGTACCCCTGGGGCCGTTTCCTCTCCTCCTGTCGCTCGTTCCCGGGCACAGTCACAGAACCCCGCTCTCTGGGCGCTCTGTGGGCGGCTCCTGTCCGGCCGCTCCCCGCGCTCCGCTCTGTCTCCCGCCCGAAGGCTCAGGCGGGAACGGCCGCTGCGTCCCCGGCCAATCGCAGCTCGCCGCCTCCGCCCCGCGCGCCGCCGGCCGTTGGCCCCGCCCCCTCCTCCCCTCATCCCCTCAGGGAGGAGCCTCACAGAGTTAGTGCTGAATCCTGAGCTCCTGGCGCCACTCGGGGGGGCTCCAGGGGACACCCCAAAAGGTGATGGACCCTGCCCTGTGGGCAGAGGGAGAAGACCTGAGACAGCCCCTGCCCTGTCGCTGGCGGGCACACGTAGGGCACGGAAAAGATGACGAGGCTTGGAAGCGACTTCCATTCGGCGCCACGGGCATCCTAGGGAAGATATGCAGGCTAAACCTCAGAAGGGTGCAGCCACCTAGGAGAACTTAGCTGAAAGAAAAGTCACTAAAAGAGAACCGGTCTAGTTTTTAACTAAACCAGGGCACCCCCAAATTGTGTATTTGGCCATAAAAAATGGGCCCAAAAATGCTTTTTCCCCCAAAAATTGGGTTCCCTGCAAAACTGAGTGTTTTCCCCCCAAAAATGGACCTCAAGTATTGGTTTATTTCCCCAAAAAATGTGTTCCCTCCAAAAAATAGGTCTTGTTCCCTCCAGAATGGGTACTACCCCATGAAAAAGGGGGCTAAAAATGGGTGATTCACTCCAAAAATGTGTCCAAAAAATGGTGTTTACCCACAAAATGTGGGCCCAAAAGTTGTTTTTCCCCCCCTAAAAAAATGCACCAAAAAATGTGTGCACCCTCCAAAAATGGGTCCAAAAATGGGTGTTTCTCCCCAAATATGGCCCTAAAATTGGGGGTTTCCCCCCAAAAATGCACTTGTTTCTAATAAAAAAATGTGTTTCCCCCCAAAAAATAGGTCCTACCCCACAAAAATGGATCAAAAGATGAGTGTTTCCCTGAAAAAGTTATAAATTTTTTTGCAAGATTTGCCAAGTTTGGGCAAAATTACCAATTTTCTTGTCAAGATTTGTAGATTTTGTGGCAAAATTGCAAAGGTTCTGGGCAAGATTTGCAATTGGGGGGGTGGGGGAATTAGTATTTTGAGGCACGGTTTGCGCATTTTTTTGGTTAAATTACAGATTTATTTGCAGGGTTTTGGAAGATTTGCAGTTTCTTTTTGGCAAAACTACTCAGTTTTGGGGCATTATTGTGCAAGATCATGAGCTCCTGTGCTTCCCCCTGCTGGTACTCACACCCCCCATGCCCCAGATTCTTTCCTGGGTCTCCCCCATTCCTCTTTACCCCCCCAAACCCCCGCCAGCTCCATTTCCCTCTGCAGGACTTTGCTCCTGCCCCTGCTCAATCACCTCTATCCCCACCAAGCACCTTCAGCTCGGCTCTGGTCCCTGCGTGCTCACTCCCACCCTGTGTGACACCCCCTGCACCATCCCATCCCTTTCCCCCTCCCCATATACACCCGGATCCTCTCTGGACCCGTCTCCAAGACCCTCCCTGGGTTTCTGTGCCCCCTGCTCTGCTCCAAGCTCCTCCGGGGCCGCCCAGACCCCTCTGTCCCTTCCTCTGCTCCCCGTGCAGCAGAGCGGCCTGCGAGAGCTCGGGCAGGATGTGCTCCCCATGTCCCCCATGGACATAGGATAGGATAATCATAATCATAGGATAGACTTTGTTGCAAGGAGAAGACACCTGTTTTTCACTGCAAGTCCCTTGCTCTTTGTTCTCGCTTTTTCACTGTAGTACTTTTCCACTGCAGTGCATTCCCACTGTTACCATGGCCTACTCTTACAACAGACTAGCTAACTTATTATATATAAGATTATGTTATAGATCAATTCACATCATAAGAATTTAGACAACCCGCATCTCCCCCTTTTTGTTTTCAATCATCTGATTCTTCCCAGGGGCGACGTCCGACTAATTCCAGGACATCTGGTTTCACCAACATTTCAGCACTGGGGGTTTTTGCGAAGTCTTGTTGCTGTACAAGGAAGATTTTATTCATTGAAGCAGTTATCGATTTCTGTAAGCACTGCAACACACACGGAATCATTATTAACAGCACACAAATTATTAAAAGAATAGAAACTCCCTGTTTGAGCAAATCTTTCATCCATCCTGTAATACCCCAAGAAGCCAACCAGCTGTCAAACCCGTCTGTTCTTACTGTAACAAGATGTACTCGGTCCCGCAATTCTTCAATCTGCCTATGGATACTTTTCGAATGATCAGACAAATTCATACAGCACATCCCTTCAAATTCTTGGCAGCCATGTCCATGAGCTAACAAGAGAAAATCGATAGCTGCACGATTTTGTAAAACCGCATGTCGTAAGCTCTCTACATCATTGGCTAAGCCTGAAAGAATATCAGAGGTTGTGCTGAATTCTTTTACAGCCCAATAGTCTTTTAATCTTATTCCAATTGCTTGCAGCCATTCCTCCAGGTGAAAAGAAGGATAAGGCTACAGTAGATCCTAAAGACCCTAGGTTGACTTGGTCGTCACAATCTGGACCTAATTGGTGTAACGACCTTTTTCTTCTGGAAGATGGGATAGTAGAAGAGTTAAAGAGGTCTCTCATGTGGGGCGCAAATAAGGTAAGCTTCCCAATATAACAAGGACCTCCTATTGGCTTGTAGGGGATTCCTGGCCATGCTCTATCTCCACAAATTAGAAAATATCCCTCAGGTAGCTTCACTTGACCCGTAAAAGTTTTATTAACGTACATGGAGCCCATATGGCGTGACACATTCCAGTGGAATGAAGTACCTGATACATTCTGGTATGAAATTAATCTTTGTAATGTTTCTGGGTCACCTTCCCAGGCAAAATAGCTTTCCAATAGGTCCCCAAATTCAATCACTCCAGTCCCATTGACCGGAAGTACCTTAGGGTTAATGATAGAACAGTTCTTCCATCGACTAACATCAGCCCAGCCTGTCAAGGGTGGAAAAGAGCCCCATAACTGCAGCTCTTGTACCGGCAAAGGGCTGGAAACATTGAGCAATTCAATCAGTCTTCTCTGATAAAGAGCTCCCCTTTGTGCTGGCCAGTCATTTTCCTTAAAGCATCCTACCGCTTCATAGTCTCCACGAGAGTCTTTTTGCTCATGCCAGGAATAATACGTGTGATTGAGTTCATTTTCTAAAGAAGAGGTATTTACAAATCCTACAAAATCTTGCGGGTCTAAGTACGGATAGCCTATTAAGCATGTTCTAAAGGGATCGCCTATTTGTGCTAAGGATAAGCAAAAATCTGTAGTCCCAGTGCGATTTGCCCAGGTAAGCCATACGTTAATACGAGGGTCAACATGATGCAAGTCAAAGCCCAGACCGTTCATAATAAAAATAACCAAAACAATCAGGATAATCACTCTTTTGCCCATCTTCTAAAATCCTCGAGCACACTCCTTTTTCTATTTCTTTTCTTTCTCTTCCGCACTTTCCTCAGAGGTACAGAATTTCAAATGATAAAGGGCAGCAACCGCTATTTCAGCATCTAATGTCTCATTAACTCCCAAAAAGGTTACTGGGATAACCTTATTGGCACAGAGCGGTACAAGTTGTTGACACCTGATCGCTTCAATACTACTATTTATGTGCCACTTATAATGTTTTATATCCACTTCTAATCTCCATCGAATTAGCCCTAGCACTAACTGATCTATAGACTCAAAGTTACCTAAAGCTTCCCTAGTACTGCTTCGTATGGGTACTCCTAACCATTGTTTCAGGCGTCGGTTCCAAAGCAAATCATTCCCTCTTCTTCTAATGCACTGCCTACACCAAAAAACACTTCCCATCTTTTTCTGGGCTCTCCAGTTAATCTTTCCACAACCCCACAAGTTAGGGCAACCCGTGCATAACAACGGGGCTTTCGACAGCCTAGACAAGGTTTTGCCCACAATGGGTCGATATCCCAATAAAAGTGATAAAAGCAATGTTGTACAAAACACCATACACTCCAGAGGGAGATAGTATCTCCTCTTTCCCAGAATTTTTGTACGTATCGCAACTGTTCTTCAAATTGAGTCCATATTTTACTCCTGATTCTCTTTTCTAATTCTCTTTGTTCTGGATTCCTCCACCAGGAAATGTCCAGAGCCCGCTCATATATGGGTATACGCTCCAACGCGTCTGCCATATATGAGGGCCTCAAGTATGGTCAGCAATACTCGAACGGTTTCCCACTTGTAAATCCCAGAGACCGAGTTCACAGGTGCCCGTCGATATTCTCCGTATCTTCTATGTTCCCTGTAGGACTCGGGTCGCCATCAGGGAGTTGTTGTAGCGTTTCTCGGTGGGGTCTCATGTTTTTTGCCTCTTCCCCATGTGACAAGGGGATAGGGTCCCATTATCTTACCTGTTTCTGGGTCCCGGATCAAAACCGGCGGTTTCACCCTGGGTTCAAAAAGGTTATTTGTGCTGAAATGGCGAACTACCGGAGGATTGCTATCTAATAAGGAGCAATTCAAAAAGTTAAAAACATACAAGGCTTTCTGTATTCGCTCCTCTGGTGTATCAGTCCCTATTCCCCCTTTTTGTTTTAATAATAAGCGTTTTAAGGTTTGGTGAGAACGTTCTATCAGAGCTTGACCTGTGGGAGAATGAGGGATGCCTGTAACGTGAGAGATTCCCCAAAAAGCAAAAAAGGCTGTTAAATTTTTAGACACATATGCAGGACCATTGTCTGTTTTAATTTGAGAGGGTACCCCTAAAGTGGCAAAAGCGCGCATTAGATGTTTTTGCACATCGCGTGCTTTTTCTCCTGTATGACAGGAGGCAAATAACATTCCCGAAAATGTATCAACAGAGCAATGAATAAACTTTAAACGACCAAATTCGGCAAAGTGAGTGACATCTGTTTGCCAGAGTTGAAGACTCTGTAAACCTCTGGGATTGACTCCTCCTGCTATGGAAGGAAAAGAGTGTCTCTGACAATCAGGACAGACCGCAATGATATTATTGGCTTGTTGTGAGGTAAGGTTAAACTGTCGTTTTAGGCCTCCAGCATTTTGGTGGAAAAAGGAATGGCTAAGCTTAGCTTGTGCGACACGGTCTGGTAACACCTGTACTGGCGGCGTCAGCATGTCAGCCTGCCGGTTTCCTTCCGCGATAAAACCTGGTAAGGAAGTGTGAGATCTAACATGCATAATGAAATAAGGGTGAAGACGAGAGTCCAATAGGAAGATAAGTTCCTGCAACAGGTTAAACAGTGCCGTGTGAGAAACATCTCGTAATACAGAAGCTTCGGCTCGGCTAACAATCCCTGCAACATAAGCAGAATCAGTAATTATGTTAAGAGGAACAGACCATTTACGAAAAACTCGAACCACTGCAGATAACTCCACTATTTGAGGAGAACCCTGTACAGTTTCAATATCAGATTCCCATTGTTGGCATTGGCCATTCCACCAAAGGATAACCGACTTGTGAGATCTCCCAGAGCCATCTGTAAAAACAGTAAGAGCCTGTAAAGGTTGGTCACTCCGCTTTGGGATAGGTAAAAGGTGAAAGTCAATGCTTAACAGTTTGTGAGAAGGCGGATGAGAAGTGAGTTGGCCTGCATAGCCAGTTAGAGCTACGCCTAGTGCATCTGATTGTTGTTGTAACCATTGCAGGTAAACACTTGTTACTGGCATACATATAAGGCTAAAGTCTGTGCCTGCCAGGGTAAGTAATCGCTGTCGAGCCCTGATGATCAAAGATGCAAACATCTCATGCTGTGTTGAGATAGTCTTTGTGGCTTGGTTAGGCAAAAAGATCCATTCAATGATCAGTAAGGGGTCCGTTTTCTGGCAGTCCCATTGGAAAATAAGTGCATGAGGCTGTCGAGCAGGGTTAAGGATGATTAATTGAAAAGGTAATTCTGGTTCCCATCGATGTGCTTGTCTGGAGGTAATCGCTGCTGCAGCTTTATGCAAGGAAGCTATGGCCTCAGGACTGAGACTTCGTGGAGCGTTTAAGTCTGAGCTTCCTTTAAGCATTTCGAATAAGGGACTGAGATCTGCATTAGTGATTCCTAGCAATGGTCTGACCCAATTGATTGTTCCCAGCAGTTTCTGCACATCATGTAAATTTTTTACATTCGCCTGTATTTGTAAAGGTTGCGGAGCAATAGTCTGAGCCCTTATACGCCATCCTAAGTATTTCCAAGGTGGTACTTTTTGCATTTTTTCTGGCGCAATACAGAGGTCTGCTGATTTTACAGCAGCCATGACAAGGGCTACAGCTTTCTCCATAACTTCATAGTATTGTGCTGCCACTAGAATGTCATCCATATAATGATATAGCAATGCAGCAGGCATCACAGTTCTGACAGGACTAAGTATTTTTGCCACATACCATTGGCATATTGTGGGACTATTTTTCATTCCCTGTGGTAGCACAACCCACTGGTATCTTTGCAAAGGAGCTTGCATGTTGACGCTAGGGACCGAAAAGGCAAATTTAGGAGCATCGTCTGGATGCAATGGAATGTTGAAAAAACAATCTTTAAGATCTATGATAGTTAAGTGCCAATCTCGAGGGATCATGGTAGGTGACGGTAGCCCGGGCTGCAGGGCTCCCATGTTTTCCATAGCGTCATTAATTTTTCTCAGGTCATGGAGCAAGCGCCACTTGCCAATTTGGTTTTTTAATGACAAAAACAGGTGAATTCCAGGGACTTGTAGAGGGTACAATATGTCCCATAGATAATTGTTCAGCGACTATTTCTTGGAGGGCGTGAAGCTTTTCTAGTGGCAGGGGCCATTGATCAACCCAAATAGGGGAATCAGTTTTCCAGGTCAATTTTAGGGTTTCACGCCCCTCAATGGCCCCTCCTAAAAATGTGTCTGTATAGACATTCCCCACTGGGACAACACATCACGCCCCCACAAGACCATAGGTACTGGTAAGATAAACGGTTTGACTGAGGCAACGTGTCCTTCTGAATTTTGAACTTGTATTATTTCTGCGCTTTGGCGGCTAGCTCCACACCCCCCGATTCCAGCGAATGTCTGGGAGACATCAGCTAAAGGCCACCTAGAAGGCCACTTAGCTTGAGAAATAACTGTAACATCTGCACCTGTATCAATAATTCCACTTAACACGACCTGCTGACCTCCGCGAATGAGGGTGCATTGGCATATGGGGCGTTTTTGTGAAATGGTTTGGACCCATAAAATTTGTGGTTCCCCCGTAGATCCAAAATTTCCCTGTCTTTGTGGGAGTGATTGGTCAGGAATTGGGACAAAATCCTCCTTAGGGATCAGTATTAATTGGGCGATGCGACTTCCCTCTGGCACTGTACAAGGAGGAAACGGGGTCCAGGCCATAATTCTGATTTCTGAATTACTGTCAGGATCGATTACTCCAGGCAATACAAAAAGACCTGACAGAGGAACTTGTGTCTGCGCGCGCCGCCGTCCCGCGCTCTGCGACCAGTTTCCCTGTATGGGGCGTCCTTGGGAGTCATATTTAGATCGGCATCGGCTTGCATAATGACGCCCTTTTTGACACTTGGGGCAAACCCCAGGTGTTTGGGGTCGTTTCCCAGCATTGGCACTAAGACAATCTTTTTTAAGGTGCCCCGGCTTTCCACAGCCGAAACAATTTTGTTGTGAATTGGCACCCGTGGGTCCGCGCATGGCCGCAAAGCAGCAGCCATTGCCTCATATTTATGGTCCATGGTGCCGATTCTGTTACAGGCTTCTATCATTTCAATTAATGTGGGATTTTGATTCGGGAGCGATTTCAAAAGCTTCTTACAATCAGCGTTAGCATTCTCTACGGCTAATTTAAGAAGCAGGATCTCTCGGGCATCAGCATTGTCTATTTGGCGCTCCAGAGCTTGTTTTAATCTGTCTATAAACTGCATATATGGTTCGCGGGGTTCCTGATTAATACTTGTAAACACCTTTTGGGGTCTGTTAGAGTCAGGAACTCTCAGCAGAGCCCTTTTTGCCTCCTCCCGAATTGCTTCTAAAGCCTCCCGGGGGATATCTCTGGCTTGACCAGCCGGATCAGAATGTTGCCCAGTTCCAGTGAGATGTTCTGTAGTTAATGCAGCTAGAGCAGCATTGGCATTCCCCGCATATCTCTGCAAAATTGTCTGCAATCCCGTTCTCCATTGAGACTCCCACATTGTATATTGTGATGGGGTTAACAACAACTGCGTAAGGGATTTCAAATCGTGTGGGGTCATAACATACGTATCAAATACAGAAGATAAAAGGCTTGCAAAATAAGGAGAAGACAACCCATGTTCGGTAACCGTACGGCGCAATTCCTTAATAACCGAGAAAGACAGTGCTTCCCATTGAGCCGCCCCCCCCCCTTCCTTGATATATTACAGGGGCTACTATGGTTCTCGCTATTTCCAGCTCCCCCTCCTTTAATGCTTGGCGTTTTATCTCTCCCCGAACTTCATGAGGATCAGGGGGAAAGAGACCAGGTTCTTTTTCAGGGTCAATTGGACCAGGGTCGAAAGGATCATCTTCGGGGGGGTATCCAGCAGCGCAAGCTAATGGTGGCACAGAAGGTTTTACCCCCTCTTCCGAGCCTCGTAGGCTTTGCTCTTTTGTTTTTATAGTCTCAAAAATTTTTCTCCACCTAGGGAGCATACGCTGCGCTTCCTCATTTCCTGAGGTAGCTGCATCCCATAACTTTACCCCCACATTGTCCCAAAGTTCACGCGTAAAAATTGAAGAAGCAGTCACCGTGGGGATTTTAACTTGAACCCATTTAAGGATTAATTTAAGGTCTTGACCCGAGAGGGTTTTTTCCCCGTGCTTCTTAAGTAAAGCTTTCATTAGTTCATAAACGTCTCTCTCAGGAGAAGACTCCTGATTCCCCATCTTTTAGTTTCCCGCAGCTCACCTCTCGTTCCAGACCGGGGTGGATGATTCGCCGGCTTATCCTGCTTCTTTCAGCAGCTCATTCCACGTTCTGCGGGACTCGCGACACGCCACCAGGTAGGTGGTTATCTGCCTCTGGCGGATTCTTCACCGAAGATCACGTCGGGGTCACCATTTGCCGCGATAGAGAGACGGGGACGCAGCCTGATGCAAGCAAGATGTCCCATTTATTGATCAGAAGCGAGACATTTATATAGTCTAAGGCTAACGTGTTACATACTGATTAGCTCATCTTTGCACAAAGTTAGTTCGGCTGAGAAAGTTTTACAAGCTATGTTCCCATCGCTAACAGTTGCTAGTTTCATAGTCACAAGATATACAGTTGCTAGCTTCATAATCATAGGATAGACTTTGTTGCAAGGAGAAGACACCTGTTTTTCACTGCAAGTCCCTTGTTCTTGTTCTCGCTTTTTCACTGTAGTACTTTTCCACTGCAGTGCATTCCCACTGTTACCATGGCCTACTCTTACAACAGACTAGCTAACTTATTATATATAAGATTATGTTATAGATCAATTCACATCATAAGAATTTAGACAACCCGCACCTGCACACCCCCATGTACTTCTTCCTGCTCAACCTCGCCCTCCTCGACCTGGGCTCCATCTCCAACATTCTCCCCAAGTCCATGGCCAACTCTCTGTGGGACACCAAGGTCATTTCTTATGCAGGGTGTGCTACACAACTGTTTCTGTTTGTCTTTTTAGCTTCAGCAGAGTTTTATCTTCTCACCATCATGTCGTACGACCGCTACGTTGCCATCTGCAAACCCCTGCACTACGGGACCCTCCTGGGCAGCAGAGCTTGTGTCCACATGGCAGCAGCTGCCTGGGCCACTGGGTTTCTCAATGCTCTGCTGCACACGGCCAATACATTTTCACTGCCCCTGTGCAAGGGCAATGCCCTGGGCCAGTTCTTCTGTGAAATCCCCCAGATCCTCAAGCTCTCCTGCTCACACTCCTACCTCAGGGAACTTGGCCTTATTGTGGTTAGCCTGTTAATCAGTTTTGGCTGTTTTGTGTTCATTGTGGTGTCCTATGTGCAGATCTTGAGGGCCGTGCTGAGGATCCCCTCTGAGCAGGGACGGCACAAAGCCTTTTCCACCTGCCTCCCTCACCTGGCCGTGGTCTCCCTGTTCCTCATCACTGCCATGTTTGCTGACCTGAAACCCTCATCCATCTCCTCCCCATGGCTGGACCTGGTGGTGTCTGTTCTGTACTCGGTGGTGCCTCCAGCAGTGAACCCCCTCATCTACAGCATGAGGAACCAGGGAGCTCAAGGATGCCCTCTGGAAACTCATATCTTAGTGTTTTCTGAAGCAATAAATTGCCCTTCTGCTTCTACTTAGCAGTTTTAATGTAACTAGTTACAGGTCCAGCCTCTCATCTCTGTTTTCTGTTGTTATTGACATTGGTTTTGATGTGATAATGTTGTTATCCCCTTTCTAAATCACTGTCTGTTTTTCTTTTATAACCACTGGTTGTGTAAATGAGGAGCCATGATCTGTGTGTATTTAAACAAAATAAAGGGTTCTGTAGTGACACTATATCACTATGTCCTTCACTATATCCTCCTGCAAGGCCTTTTGAATCTGCAGGGACAGTTTCTCTGATGGAATAAGAAGAAAAGAGTCCATCCTGGCAGCACTGCCAAGAAGCAGCAGCGCTTGTTCTTCCAGAGCTGTTCTGGTTCCACTCCACACTCTTCTTCTCATCCCTGGTGTTGGTGCAAGGCCTGAGTGCTCTGGCAGCTTGGTCACCGTCCTGCTGTGTGTCAGTGCTGTGGGCACAGGCAGGGACAGGCAATGGGCACTGCTGTGACAGAGCTGGCCCCAGAACAGCCTTTCCAGGTAGAAAGGTGATCTCCTATGGGCAGTGCATCATGGTTTATAACTTCTTGCAAGTTTCTCTCAAGCATATTCCTACAAAAGTCACCCACAGATTAAACACCAGTGTACAGCTGAACAGTGTGTGTGTGTGCAGGGCTGGCACACAGCAGTGTCCTCTCACAGCCAGACCTCCTGCCAGAGACCTGCAGGACCAGCAGAGCAGGGGCTGGGCTGTGCCCCTGTGCACTGGACGCCCCATCAAATCTGCCCCAGTCATCATGGACTAATCCCTCACAGCCTTTATTTCCAGCCCGCACCTCTCACCCCAGTTCAGAGAGGTTCTTTGTCCTTACCTGAAAAGACACTGAATGAGTAGGTCAGATGTCCATGTTTGCATTGTACAGATGAAATGTGAGTGTGAACATCATGTATGTGAGGTGAGATGAATCGAAGTGAGCGCCAATGCTGTCAGATATTCTGAGGTGCCATTTTGCACCTGGGACACATCAGCCCTGTCTGTACATACAGACTGGGAGATGAGTTGCTGAAGAGCAGCTCTGCAGAGAGGGATCTGAGGGTCTGGTCAACAGCAAGTTGAACATGAGCCACCAGTGTCCCTGGAGCCAAGAGGGACCATGTCCTGGGTGCATCCAGCACAGCACGGCCAGCCGGGCAGGGAGGGGATTGTCCCGCTCTGCTCTGTGCTGGGGTGGCCTCACCTGGAGCATTCACTGTGTGCAGGGCTGGGGACACAGGAGAAAAGGAGATAAAGCTGCTGGAGAGTGTCCAGAAGAGGCTACAAATTTGGTGAAGGGTTTGGAGGAAAAGCTGTATTAGGAGCAGCTGAAGTCCCTGGGTTTGTTCAGCCTGGAGAAGATATGACTGAGGGCAGAGCTCATGGGGCTGCAGGTTCCTCAGAAGGGAGCAGGGCTGAGCTCTTCTCTCTTGTCTCTGGTGACCAATGACAGAACCCAAGGGAACGGCATGAAGATGTGCCAGGGGTCAGACATGAGGAAAAGGTTCTTCACCCAGAGGTGCTGGACACTGAACAGGCTCCCCAGGGAGGTCTCATGGCCCCAACCTGACAGTGTTCAAGAAGAGACTGGACAACGTCCGCAGACACACGGGGTGACCTGTGGGGTGTCCTGTGTAAGGACAGGAGTTGGACTCCATGATCTGTGTGGGTCCCTTCCAGCTCAGGACATTGTATGATTTTATGAAGACCTGTAGGACAGACAGCGTCCCAAGGTCATTTTACATTGGGAGGAACATCACATGGAAACTAAATGTAGCACTGGGTTGTGCTTCCTTTAACCAATGTCCCCGTGTCCATTCCCCATAACGGGGGACATCTCAGATGAGTGCAGAGCAGGGTGACACAGCACAGGGCTGAGGTGCCTCCCTCAGGAGGCCAGAGGGACACTGTGACTCCTGCCTCTGTGTGTAAAAGGAACAGACTCTGTCTCTGAACATCCCTGGGTGCTTAAGGAATCCATGAGGCCAGCTCAGACATGGATGCCTGACAGACACTGACATTTCTGTGTGTGACTCCAGGAACAAACCCCACTGGCCCAGGCAGATCAATCTTACCTGCTCCTGTTTGCTACATCATCCTTACCCATGACTCTGGATTGTGGTCTCAAACATGCCAGAGCAATCAGAGAGGTTCTGAGGTCCTTGGAAAAGGCAGTTGTCAAACCTGTCTTCAAGAAGGGCAGGAATGAGAATTGTGAGAATTACAGGCTACTCAGCCCAGCTCCATCCCTGGGAAGGGAATCGGACAAGTCTTCCTGCAGCCATGTCCAGACACTTGGAAAACAAGGAAGGGATTGCTGAACCCAAATGGGCAGGGAAAGAAGGGCACGTTGTGCACATGGAATTTCACAAGGTGTCAGACATGGTTTCCCGTGGTGTCCTTATACTGTGATCGGTGCTCTCAGTGTTAAAGAAGTGGATGCTGGATGGGAAATTGGCTGGATGATGAAGACCAAATGTCACCAGTAGTACAAAGTCCCCCACAGAGCCAGTTACCAGTGGGAATCCCTCAGTGACCAGCACTTGGGCCAACACTGTTGAACGTCTCTATTCTCCCCTGTATGATGTGACACAGTGAACCTTCAGCTCCTTAGTGGATGGTGCAAAGCTGGGCAGAGGCCTTGGACAACCTCACCTGGGTCACCCTGCCCTGAGCAGGACAGTGAGACAAGATGATGTTCAAACAGGAGTGACTCTGTGATTCCAGGAATCTTTCCCTTGGAAACGTTTTGGAAGAAGGAAGAGGTGGAGGAACAAGAAAATAAAAATACAGGCAGAGGAGACTTAAAAGTTGTCGAATAAACAGAGCAGTTCCTGTGAAGAATGTTTCTCTGCTCAGATTGTTAGCAGGAAATCTATAACCAGCTCCCCAAACTCCCTGTTCTGGTCATTGGCCCCTGGGATTTCCAGCACATTTCTTTACATCAGATTCTGCACTGAAGTTTGCACTGATTGTTACAGCTTCTTCGCAGGAATTGCTTCATGTTTCCTTAGAGAACTGGATGTAAACAGGCACCGGGGAATTTTTAATTAGAGGAAACAAAGAAGGAAAAAAAAAAAAAGAAAACACAATAGAACTTAATGATGTTTCTCAGTTCTGTGGTTAAATTAAGTAGTTTCCAGCAAGGTCCGTTGCCATAACTCAAGAGTTGCCTGTAGGGAGTACGAGAGCAACTGCTGAAAGACTTTACCTGCCTGAAGCTCAAAGCAGAGTGAGAGCTGAGAGGCTCTGAATGAGCCAAGAGTGAGAGGTGAAGAACCTCTGGGGAGCGATGGAAAGTGCAAATGTCCAGCCAGGTTCTGAAGAGATGAGTTCAGACACGGTGAGCTGGGCAAGGACAGGTGGAAACTCCTGGATGTCCAGGGGATTAAATACACGTAGTGATAGACAGAGTTCTGGCACTGCAAGCACAGGGAAAGGCCAACGTTTCATCTCCCACAGTCCATACACACTCTGAAAATTCATATTTTGGCAGGATAGAAATTCCACAGACATTTTATTGGAAATATTGACTTATTTCATCTGATGAAAAAAAGAGTGTGGGGTTTTTTGTTCTTTTTGTTGTTGTTGGTTTGGTTTTTAAGTTTTGAGGGGAATTCTCAGGTTTTTGGGCTGAGCTCCATGGTCTCACTATAAGCACCCAGTGCAAACCTCAAGAGGCCCCCATGTACCTGAGGTGTTTGCCTGGGACTGGCAGGTATCAGACCAGACTGACAGAGCGATGGTGCTTTCATCATTTACAATTAGTATTCAACACTTGTGCATCTAATTAGATAAGTTTCAGGACTGTAGGTGAAGAGGCAGATTTGTGAAGAGCACTTAGAAGATGTGATAGAAGAATATTCCAGTTGATAATAGAGAATCATAGAATTATTTCAGTTGGAAGAGACCCTCAGGACCATTGAGTCCAACCACAACCTAAATCTAGAACTAAACCATGTCCCTAAGAACCTCGTCTAAACATCTTATAAACCCCTGCAGGAATGGTGATGCCACCACTGCCCTGAGCTGCCTGTTCCAATGCCTGAAAACCCTTTCCAGGAAGAATTTTTTCCTAATATCCAATCCGAACCTTCCCTGGCACAATTTGAGGCCATTTCCTCTTGTCCTATCACTTGCTACTTGGGGAAGAGACCAACACCCTCCATGTTCAACCTCCTTTCAGGCAGTTGTGGACAGTGAGAAGGTCTCCCCTCAGCCTCCTATTCTCCAGGATGAACCCACCAGTTCCCTCAGCTGCTCCTCATCACACTTCTGCTCCAGACCCTCAGCAGCTTCGTTCCCTCCTCTGCACTCTCTCTAGTGCCTCAGTGTCCTTCGTATGATGAAGGGCCCAAACCTGAACACAGGATTCAAGATGCGACCTCATCAGCACTGAGAACAGTGGCACAATCACACTAGTCCTGCTGGCCACACCATTCCTGCTACAAGCCAGGATGCTGGTGGCCCTTTTGGCCACCTGGGCACACACAGGCTCATGTTCAGCTGCTGTCGATCAACACCCCCTGATCCCTTTCCACCAGGCAATTTTCCAGCCACTCTTCCCTGAGCCTGGGGCTGTTGTGACCCAAGTGCAGGACTCGGCACTTGGTCTGGTCAAACCTCATACAAATGGCCTCAGCCCAATGATCCAGCGGGTCCAGATCCCTCTGCATGGCCTTCCCACCCTCCAGCAGATCAACACTCCCACCCAACCTGGTGTCATCTGCAAACTTACTGAGAGTGCACTTGATCCCCTCATCCACATCATTGATAAAGCTTAAATAGAACTGAGTCAAATACTGAGCCCTGGGGACACCACTTGTGACCGGACGCCAACTGGATTTGGCTCTGTTCACCACAATTCTTTTGGTCCAGCCCTCCATCGCACATACACCATCCAGGCCACGAGCTGCAGCTTCTCCAGGAGATGCTGTGGGACACGGTGTCACAGGCTTTACTGCAGTCTAAGGACACAACACCCACAGCCTGTGTGGCAGATTCACTCCCCACGACAGACTTTCCCTCATCTGCTCAGCCGGTCACCTTGTCACAGAAGGAGATCAGGGTGGTCAAGCAGGACCTGCCTTTCATCCAGCCATGCTGATTGGGCCCGATTGCTCATCTCATGTGTGTGACCTCACAGTCCTTTCCCAGCTGTGTTCCTGCTGTTGGCCAATCCCCTGCAGAGGCAGAAGTGACCTCACAGTGCCCTCCACACCCATTGGTTCCTACTAGACTATGAGTTCCTGAGACACAAGTGACCACATGACATCGTACCCACCATCACCCTCCTTGTGGTCCAGTGGTGAGCAGATCAAACTAAGCTGCTTTCATCAAATGTATCTGATAGATTTCCTATCAAGGGTTTGAGTGGAGAAACGTTCCTCAGAGGAGCTGCTGTATTTACTCTGGGACATTTTATATCTCCAAGGAAAAGATTCACGGAATCCTACAATATCACAGGTTGGAAGAGACCCCTGAACACCATCTGTGTCCCACTGACCTTTATGGCACCCCAAGGAATAGCTGATGGCATTTGTGCTCCCTTGGGTTCATCTCACCACATGCACACACTGGACATGCACATGATGTGCGTGTTTACATCTCATCTGGACAATGAAAACATGGACTTTTGACTTAGTATTTCATAGAATCATAGAAAGTCCTGAGTTGGAAAGACCCACCGGGACCATGGAGTCCAACTGCTGTCCCTGCACAGGACACCCCATAGGTCACCCCGTGTGTCTGAGGACGTTGTCCAGTATCTTCTTGAACACTGTCAGGTTGGGGCTGTGACACCTCCCTGGGGAGCCTGTTCAGTGTCCAGCACCTCTGGGGGAAGAACCTTTTCCTCATGTCCCACTGACCCTTCCCTGGCACATCTGCCATTCCCTCGGGTTCTCTCATTGGTCACTAGTGAGAAGAGATCAATAACTTCCCTTTCTTCTCCCCTTGTGAGGAAGCTGTAGCCACCATGAGGTCTCCTTTGAGTCTTTTCTTCAGCTCTGATGCTCAGAAACCCCTTAGTTTGTTTTCTGAAGCAGAAAGGAGGAAGCCATGACCTGCAGGCAATGGGAAGGGGGATCCTGTCCCTCACACACGGCTCAGGGCTCTTCCTGGGACCGTGGGATGTGGGTGTGCAAGGGCCAGGGAAGGACAACACTGGGACAACAACCTCCAGCTTCCCCGTGGGGCTGCAAGGAGGCACCGAGGCCCCAATGCCATGAGGATAACTTGTCCTCTCCTAGGCCTTGCACCAACACAAGGGATGAGAAGGAGAGTGTGGGAGTGGAATCAGAACAGCTCTGGAAGAACAAGCGCTGCTGCTCCCTGGCAAGGCTGCCATGCTGGACTCTTTTCCCCTCCTCCCATGGACACAGAAACTGTCCCTGCAGCTCCATAAGGCCTTGCAGGAAGGATATAGTGAAGAACAAGTCACTAAGGAGCCCTTTATTTTGCGTGAAGACAAGGAGAAACTCCTCATTTACACAGCCAGTGGTTATAAAAGAAAAGCAGACAGAGAATTTAGAAATGGGATGACAACATTAACACAATAAAAAAACTACCAGCAACAACAGAAAATCCAGATGACAGGCTGGGCCTGTAATTAGTTACACTAAAACTCCTACGTAGAAGCAGATGGGCAGTTTATTGCTTCAGAAATCACTAAGATATGAGTTTGCACAGGGCATCCTTGAGCTCCTGGTTCCTCATGCTGTAGATGAGGGGGTTCACTGCTGGAGGAACCACCGAGTACAGAACAGACACCACCAGGTCCAGCCATGGGGAGGAGATGGAGGGGGGCTTCAGGTGGGCAAACATGGCAGTGCTGACAAACAGGGAGACCACGGCCAGGTGAGGGAGGCAGGTGGAAAAGGCTTTGTGCCGTCCCTGCTCAGAGGGGATCCTCAGCACGGCCCTCAAGATCTGCACATAGGACACCACAATGAACACAAAACACATAAAAGCTAAAGAGGCACTGACCACCATAAGCCCAATTTCCCTGAAGTAGAACTGTGAGCAGGAGAGCTTGAGGATCTGGGGGATTTCACAGAAGAACTGGCCCAGGGCATTGCCCTTGCACAGGGGCAGTGAAAATGTATTGGCCGTGTGCAGCAGAGCATTGAGAAACCCAGTGGCCCAGGCAGCTGCTGCCATGTGGACACAAGCTCTGCTGCCCAGGAGGGTCCCGTAGTGCAGGGGTTTGCAGATGGCAACGTAGCGGTCGTATGACATGATGGTGAGAAGATAAAATTCTGCTGAAGCAAAAAAGGCAAAAAGAAAGAGCTGTGTAGCACACCCTGCATAGGAGATGACCCTGGTATCCCACAGAGTGCTGGCCATGGACTTGGGGACAGTGGTAGAGATGGAGCCCAGGTCGAGGAGGGCGAGGTTGAGCAGGAAGAAGTACATGGGGGTGTGCAGGTGCTGGTCCCAGGCTATGGTGGTGATGATGAGGCCGTTGCCCAGGAGGGCAGCCAGGTAGATGCCCAGGAAGAGCCAGAAGTGCAAGAGCTGCAGCTCCCGTGTGTCTGTGAACGGCAGGAGGAGGAACTGGGTGATGGAGCTGCTGTTGGACATTTGCTTTTCTTCAGCACGGGGCGCTGTCATGAGAAAAAAAAAAAAGACAGTGAGAAGCCAGGGCAGAGTCCTCTGACAAAAATCAAACCAGCTTCCATAGACCCTCCCCTGTCACACACAGACACTCTTGTGTTTTTCTAGGAGAACCTTTTTCAGCACCGTGGCTGCAGCCCTGCTTGGGGCTAGAAAATGTGCAACCAAGGGAGGTCGTCTGCCCATGGGCCGTTGATAAGTCAGCCCAGCTGGGCAGAAGTGGGGCCACGGGAACGGTGGGGACTGTCCTGGTTCTGCTAACACAGAAGGGCTGTCAGCACTTGCTTTCCCAGTGATAGGGAACAGAGATGGTGAAGGCAGTTTAAGAGTTCCAGGTTTTTTTACACCTCCCCTCATATTCACTGCAGAGTGCTGTTGGGTGTCAGAAACCCTCAGCATT
>CABFKC020000020.1:108384-170151 GCA_901699155.2 Streptopelia turtur
CGGCTGGAAAACAGGACAGGTCAGACTAAGGCTGACGGGTCCAGCCAAGGTGATGCAGGTGCTGTGCACAGGCAGAGGGGTGGGGAAGGGATGGCATGAGCCTTCTGGCAGATGTACTGATCACTCACAGTTGCAGTTCAGGAGTCTCAGTGACTTGTTAAAGCATGAGAGCTCATTTTCATTTTATCCTTTCCTGCACCCCCACCCCTTGGGAGAGGAAACTGAAAAGACAGGCTCAGGAAAGCTCCCTCTCTGCCTGGTAATCCTTGTAATGATCTTCTCCTTGAGGCATCCCCTTGGAGAAGTGCTGGGGTGATCTGGAGCTGTGAGCAGCAATGACCCACACAGCACCCTCTCCACAGCAGAAGCACCTTTCCTGCCAAATAGGGTTTGCTCCTTTCACCACATCTTCTCCCCTCAGTGTTGCTGGGATCTCCCAGGCAGGCTGAGCACTGACCCTGGCAGGCAGCAGAGTCCCTGCCCGGCACAGCCCTGGGGTGCAGGGACCCTGCTCTGCAGGACAGCCCTGGGCACCCCTGGGTGCTCCCCCTGCAGTCACCCTCAGCAGAAGTTGTCATCATTCCTGTCCTCTGACAGTGCAGCAGGGAAGCCCTGCTCTGGAATGTGTTCTTCTTGTCTACAACAGAGATACTGTGAGAGAGACCTGAGAGATCCTGTAAATTTTGGAATGTACCAGCTTAGGGTCTCCCTCCAGGAAATGCAGCTGCATTGTCCTACAGCCAGAGACTTACCGTGTTAGAACTGTGATTTGTCTCCTTGAATCCTCAGCAGCCAACCACCCCACATTGCCTTTAATCTCTCTCTGCCTGGCTCCTGTGCCCTCGGTGCTGGCAGGCAGAGCCCCTCAGCCCTGCTGCGTGTGCAGAGGAGCTGCTCCTGGGCAGAGCTGTCTCTCTGCAGCGCTGCCGCTGCCATGAGCTCCCTGTGTCCCAGGAGCCAGCCCAGCTCAGCAGCACAGGAACAGCCCATGATGTCCCTTTCTCTGTCCCCTCTGGGCTCCCTCCAAGTGTCCCTCAGGCTCCAGGGGCCACATCCTTTGAGACAACCTCAAGTAATCAGTAATGTTAGTTGTGTCTGCTCTGCAGAGATACTTCTTGCCAGCATCGTATTCTTGCTAGTAAAAAATAAATTGGTATGAGATTATTCCCAGGTGTGGTCTCCCCAGGGCAGAGCAGAGGGGCAGGAGAACCTCTCTGACCTACTGACCACCCCCCTTCTAACCCACCCCAGGTACCATTGGCTTCCTGGCCACAAGGGCCCAGTGCTGGCTCATGGTCATCCTGCTGTCCCCCGGACCCCCAGGTCCCTTTCGCTACACTGCTCTCCAACAGGTCCTTCCCCAACTTATACTGGAACCTGGGGTTCTTCTTGCCCAGATGTAATACTCTACACTTGCCCTTGTTCTATTCCATTACATTTTCCCCGCCCAACTCTCCAGCCTGTCCAGGTCTCTGATGGCAGCACAGCTTCCAGTGTCAGCCACTCCTCCCAGTTTGGTGTCACCAGCAGACTTGCTGACAGTCACTCTGTTCCCTCATCCAAGTCACTGATGAATTTATTGAATAGTACTGGCCCCAGCACTGCCCCCTGAGGCACTGCACTAGATCCAGGCCTCAACTGGACTCTTCCCCATTGACCATGACTCTCTGGCTTCTTCCCTTCAGCCAGTTCACAGTCACCTCACTACCCGCTCACCCAGACTGCACTCCCCCAGTTTAGCTGTGAGGATGCTGTGGGAGACTGTGTCAAAGGCTTACTGAAGTCAAGGTAGACCACATCCACTGTTTTGTCATCATGTATCCACCTCATTATGTCTTCATAACAGTCAATGAGGTTGGTCAAGCACGACTTCCCCTTGGTGAAGCCATGTTGACTACCCCTAATGAGCCTCTTATCCCTGATATGCCTTGAGACGGCACCAAGGAGAAGTCGATCCATCAGTTTCCCAGGGATGGAGGTGAGGCTGACCGGCCTAGAGTTCCCCGGGTCCTCCTTCTTGCCCTTTTTGAAGACTGCAGTGACATTTGCTTTCCTCCAGTCCTCAGGCACCTCTCCCATTTGCCACAACTTAGCAAAGATGATGGAGAGTGGCCCAGCAATGACCTCAGCCAGCTCCCTCAGCACCCGCTGGGTGCAATCCCATCCGGACCCATGGATTTATGGATTTACCTGCAAGCAGCCTTGCCCACGGGATTTCCCCCACCAATTGCCTGAACAGGCCAAAGTTTGCCCTGCTAAAGTCCAGGGTTGCAATTCTGCTTGCTATCCTGCTCCTGCCACACAAGATCCTGAACTCCACCATCTCATGGTCACTGCAGCCAAGGCAGCCCTCAACCTTTACCGCCTCAAACAGCCCCTCCTTGTTAGTGAGGATGAGGTCCAGCAGCTCCTCTCCTGGTCGGCTCCTCCACCCTTTGCATCAGGAAGTTCCCATGGATGCACTTGCTGAACCTCCTGGACTGTGTCTGGCTGAGTCGTCCTTCCAGAAACATCAGGGCAGTTCAGACCCCAGGACAAGCAGGGCCTGGGACTGAGGCCGCTCTCAGCTGCTGGAGAGGCCTCGGCAACGTCCTCACCCTGAGCTGGTGGGTTGTGATGGACACCCCAGCAGTATCACCCTAATGCTCCCAGTGCTCCCAGTAACCCTCCCACTGACTCCTCCAGTGCTCCCAGTAACCCTTCCACTGACCCCTCCAGTGCTCCCAGTAATGCTTCCACTGACCCCTGCAGTGCTCCCAGTAATGCTTCCACTGACCCCTGCAGTGCTTCCAGTAACCCCTCCAGTGCTCCCAGTAACCCCTCCGGTGCTCCCAGTAATGTTACCACTCACCCCTCCAGTGCCCCCAGTAACCCCCACTAACCCCCTCCGTGCTCCCACTAACCCCCACTAACCCTCCAGTGCTCCCAGTAATGCTCCCACTAACCCCTCCACTGCTCCCAGTAGCCCTCCAGTGCTCCCAGTAACCCCCACTAACCCCTCCAGTGCTCCCAGTAGCCCCCAACTAACCTTTCCAGTGCTCCCAGCAGCCCCCATTGTTCCCAGTAATCCTCCAAGAACTCCCAGTTAACCCCCAGTGCTCCCACTAACTGTCCTTGTGCTCCCAGTAGGCCCCCACAGTGCTCCCAGTAACCATGTTGTGTTCCCATTAACCCCCCACTAATTGTCCTACTGTTTCCAGTAATCCTCCCAGTAAACCTCCCAGTGCTCTCAGTAAACCTCCCAGTGCTCCCAGCAACCCCCCCAGTGCTCGCAGTGAGCCCCAGCAACCCCCTCATTGCTCCCAGTAAGCCCCCGCTAGCCCTCCCAGTGATCCCAGTGACCACCTAGTGCTTTCATGTGAGCCCTCAGCAACCCCCACTGGTCCCAGTAACCCCTCCCAGTGCTCCCAGTAACCCCCCACTAACCCCTCCAGTGCTCCCAGCAACCCCCATTGTTCCCAGTAATCCTCCAAAAATTCCCAATAAACCCTCAGTGCTCCCCAATAACCCTCCCAGTGCTCCCAGCAACCACCTAGTGCTCCCAGTAAACCCCCACCAACTGGAATGTTCCCAGTAACCCCTACAATGTTCCCAATAACCCCGCACTAATCCTTCTAATGTTTCCAGTTACACTCCCAATAACCATCCCAGTAAAGCCCCAGCAACCCCCAGTGCTCCCAGTAATCCTGCAAGAACTCCCAGGAAACCCCCACTAATAAACCTACTGTTCCCAGTAACCTTCCCAGTGCTCCCCGTAACCACCTACTGCTCCCAGTAACTCCCCAGCAACCCCCAGTGTTCCCAGACACCTCCCCAGAGCACCCAGTGGCCCCCACTAACCCTCCAGTGCTTCACAGCAACCCCTATTGTTTCCCAGTAATCCTGCAAGGACTCCCAGTAACCCCCAGTGGCTCCCAGTAACCCCCAGTAGCTCCCAGTAACCACCTAGTACTCCTCCCAGTAACACTCAGGCAACCCCACATGCTCCCAGTAACCCTCCCAGTATTCCCAGTACTCCCCCACTAATCTTTCTAGTGTACGTAGTAACCCCCACTATCCTCTCCAGTGATCCCAGCAATCCCCAGTGCTCCCAGTAAACCTCCCAGTGCTCCCAATACTCCCCACAAATGTCCATCCTGAGGCCCTGGGCAGCATCCTCTGGGCACTGTGGGGCAGGGGCAGGGTCGGTTGTACACAAGTGGGTCAGCTCTCCACTCGGGTGGGCAGAGCTGCTGGGTGAAGCTGCCGGCCTGGCTCGCACAAGCCAGACAAGACCTTTTCTGGTTATCAGCATCGATGTCTCCAGTCCTTCCTGTCACTGAATCCTAGAATCACAAAGTAGTTTGAGTTGGAAGTGACATTCACAGCCCGTCTGGTCCAACTCCCCTCGGCGATCAGGGACAACTTCAGCAGCTCAGGGTGCTCAGAGCCCCGTCCAGCCTGGCCTGGGATGTCTCCAGGGATGGTTCATCCACCCCCGCTCTGGGAAGCCTGTCCCAGTGTTTTACCACCCTCAGTGTAAAAAGTCTCTTCCTCATTTCATTCCTTGACTCTCCCCTCTTCTAGTTTAAACCATCACCCTTTGTCCTGTCGCA
The DNA here is from genome assembly GCA_901699155.2 of Streptopelia turtur. Classification (NCBI taxonomy): domain Eukaryota; kingdom Metazoa; phylum Chordata; class Aves; order Columbiformes; family Columbidae; genus Streptopelia; species Streptopelia turtur. The sequence continues at coordinate 112,980 of CABFKC020000020.1, forward strand.
ACAGGCCCTGCTCAAAAGTCTGTCCCCATTGTTCTTATCAGCCCCTTTTCGGTCCAGAAAGGCTGCAATAAGGTCTCCCAGGAGCCTCTCTTCTCCAGCTGAACACTCCAACTCTTAAACAGGCAAACTCATGACATTTTAATTTTTTAATACACTAGTGTCACAAAAGCATGAGCACACCTTTTTATATAGCATTTTATATAGCATCTATAGTCCCCCGTAGAGCCCAAATGTCACCAGTGGTACAAAGTGCCCACAGAGCCAGTTACCAGTGGAATCCCTCAGGGACCAGCACTTGGGCCAACACTGTTGAACGTCTCTATTCTCCCCCTGTATGATGTGACACAGTGAACCTTCAGCTCCTTAGTGGATGGTGCAAAGCTGGGCAGAGGCCTTGGACAACCTCACCTGGGTCACCCTGCCCTGAGCAGGACAGTGAGACAAGATGATGTTCAAACCTGAGTTGCTCTGTGATTCAAGGGATCTTTCCCGTTGGAAACATTTTGGAAGAAGGAAGAGGTGGAGGAACAAGAAAATAAAAAATACAGGCAGAGGAGGAGACCTAAAAGGTGTCAAATAAACAGAGCAGTTCTGTGAAGAATGTTTCTCTACCCAAATTCTTAGCAGGAAATCTATAACCAGCTCCTCAAACTCCCTGTTCTGCTCATTGGCCCCTGGGATTTCCAGCACATTTCTTTACATCAGATTCTGCACTGAAGTTTGCACCTGATTGTTACAGCTTCTTCGCAGGAATTGCTTCATGTTTCCTTAGAGGACTGGATGTAAACAGGCACTGGGGAATTTTTAATTAGAGGAAACAGAAAAAGGAAAAAAAAAAGGAGAACACAATAGAACTTAATGGTGTTTCTCAGCTCTGTGGTTAAATTAAGTAGTTTCCAGCAAGGTCCATTGCCATAATTGAAGAGTTGCCTGTAGGGAGTACGAGAGCAACTGCTGAAAGACTTTACCTGCCTGAAGCTCAAAGCAGAGTGAGAGCTGAGAGGCTCTGAATGAGCCAAGAGTGAGAGGTGAAGAACCTCTGGGGAGCGATGGAAAGTGCAAATGTCCAGCCAGGCTTCTGAAGAGATGAGTTCAGACACGGTGAGCTGGGCAAGGACAGGTGGAAACTCCTGGATGTCCAGGGGATTAAATACACGTAGTGATAGACAGAGTTCTGGCACTGCAAGCACAGGGAAAGGCCAACGTTTCATCTCCCACAGTCCATACACATTCTGAAAATTTATATTTTGGCAGGATAGAAATTCCACAGACATTTTATTGGAAATATAGAATTATTTCATCTGATGAAAAAAAGAGTGTGGGGATTTTTGTTCTTTTTGTTGTTGTTGTTGGTTTGTTTTTTAAGTTTTGAGGGGAATTCTCAGGTTTTCGGGCTGAGCTCCATGGTCTCACTATCAGCACCCAGTGCAAACCTCGAGAGGCCCCATGTACCTGAGGTGTTTGCCTGGGACGGGCAGGTATCAGACCAGACTGACAGAGCGATGGTGCTTTCATCATTTACAATTAGTATTCAACACTTGTGCATCTAATTAGATAAGTTTCAGGACTGTAGGTGAAGAGGCAGATTTGTGAAGAGCACTTAGAAGATGTGATAGAAGAATATTCCAGTTGATAATAGAGAATCATAGAATTATTTCAGTTGGAAGAGACCCTCAGGACCATTGAGTCCAACCACAACCTAAATCTAGCACTAAACCATGTCCCTAAGAACCTCGTCTAAACATCTTATGAACCCCTGCAGGAATGGTGACTCCACCACTGCCCTGAGCTGCCTGTTCCAATGCCTGACAGCCCTTTCCACGAAGAATTTTTTCCTAATATCCAATCTGAACCTTCCCTGGCACAACTTGAGGCCATTTCCTCATGTCCTATCACTTGCTACTTGGGAGAAGAGACCAACACCCTCCATGTTCAACCTCCTATCAGGCAGTTGTGGACAGCGAGAAGTTCTCTCCTCAGCCTCCTGTTCTCCAGGATGAACAGCCCCAGCTCCCTCAATCGCTCCTCATCACACTTGTGCTCCAGCCCCTCAGCAGCTCCATCGCCTCTTCTGCACTCTCTCTGGTGCCTCAATGTCCTTCTAATGACGAGGGACCCAAAACCGAACACAGAATTCAAAGTGGGGCCTCACTAGTGCTGAGTACAGTGGCACAATCACTTCTCTAGTCCTGCTGGCCACACCATTCCTGATACAAGCCAGGATACTGTTGGTGGCCTTTTTGGTCACCTGGGCACACACTGGCTCATGTTCAGCCACTGTCATTCAACATCCCCAGATTCCTTTCCACCAGGAAATTTCCAGCCATTCTTCCCTGAGCCTGGGGCTGTTGTGACCCAAGTGCAGGACTCGGCACTTGGCCTTGTTAACCTCAGACAATTGGCCTCAGCCCAATGATCCAGCTGGTCCAGATCAATCTGCATGGCCTTCCCACCCTCCAGCAGATCAACACTCCCACCCAACTTGGTGTCATCTGCAAACTTACTGAGGCTGCACTCGATCCCCTCGTCCACATCATTGATAAAGAGATTAAACAAAATTGACCCCAATACTGACCCTGGGGACACCACTCGTGACCGGTCACCAACTGGAATTGTCTCCATTCACCACAGCTCTTTGGGCCTGGCCCTCCAGCCAGTTCTTTACCCATTGCAGATACACCATCCAGGCCATGAGCTGCAGCTTCTCCAGGAGATGCTGTGGGACACGGTGTCACAGGCTTTACTGCAGTCTAAGGACACAACACCCACAGCCTGTGTGGCAGATTCACTCCCCACAACAGACTTTCCCTCATCTGCTCAGCCGGTCACCTTGTCATAGAAGGAGATCAGGGTGGTCAAGCAGGACCTGCCTTTCATCCAGCCATGCTGATTGGGCCCAATTGCTCGTCTCGTGTGTGTGACCTCACAGTCCTTTCCCAGCCATGTTCCTGCTGTTGGCCAATCCCCTGCAGAGGCAGATGTGACCTCACAGTGCCCTCCACAGCCATTGGCTTCCTACTGGACTATGAGTTCCTGTGACACAAGTGGCCACATGACATCGTACCCACCATCATCCTCCTTGTGGTCCAGTGTGTGAGCAGATCAAACTAAGCTGCTTTCATCAAATTTATGCAATAGATTTTTTATCAAGGGTTTGAGTGGAGAAACTTTCCTCAGAGGAGCTGCTGTATTTACTCTGGGGCATTTTATATCTCTGCTACTGCCTCTTTTTTTTTCTTCATCTTTCTCTGTCTATTCTGACGTGAAAGAGCTCTCCAAGGAAAAGATTCATGGAATCCAACAATAACCCAGGTTGGAAGAGACCCCTGAACACCATCTCTGTCCCACTGACCTTTATGGCACCCCAAGGAACAGCTGATGGATTTGTGCTCCCTTGGGTTCATCTCACCACATGCACACAGTGGACATGCACATGATGTGTATGTTTACATCTCATCTGGACAATGAAAACATGGACTTTTGACCTAGTATTTCATAGAATCAATAGAATGTCCTGAGTTGGAAAGGACCCACAAGGATCATGGAATCCAACTCCTGTCCCTGCACAGGACACCCCACAGGTCACCCCGTGTGTCTGAGGATGTTGTCCAGTCTCTTCTTGATCACTGTCAGGTTGGGGCTGTGACACCTCCCTGGGGAGCCTGTTCAGTGTCCAGCACCTCTGGGTGAAGAACCTTCTCCTCATGTGCAACAGACCCCCCCCAGCACATATTTCTTCCGTTCCCTTGGGTTCTCTTATTGGTCACCAGTAAGAGAAGATCAATAAGTTCCCTTCCTTCTCCCCTTACAAGGAAGCTGTAGCCACCATGAGGTCTCCTTGTAGTCTTTTCTTCAGCTCTGATGCTGAGAAACCTTTTGGTTTGCTTTCAAAAGCAGAAAGGAGAAGCCATGACCTGCAGCCAATGGGAAGGGGGATCCTGTCCCTCAGACACAACTCAGGGCTCTTCCTGGGACCGTGGGATGTGGGTGTGCAAGGCCCAGGGAAGGACAACACTGGGACAACAACTTCCAGCTTCCCCATGGGGCTGCAAGGAGGCACCGAGGCCCCAGTGCCATGAGGACAACATGTCTTCTCCTGGGCCTCAGTGGCAGAGACAACTGCCCTGGCCAACAGGACACAGACCTGGGTTCTGTGGGTCCCTTCCAGCCTTACAGCGCCCTTTGCCATCTCCACCACAGGCTGTTCTACACGGTCCTACCCCTGCCCCTCTTTCCCTGCAGGCTGCAGACACCCATCTCGCTTCCCCACCTGCTCTCACCCCAGCATTTCTGCACCTTCACTGCTGTGTCTGCACCCTCACTGGCTGCTCTTTGGAACACACACCATGGGCTGATCCAGCTCCCTCTGGGTCACCTCTTGCCCCACAGCACTGCCCTTCCAGTCACATTTCTTACTCCTGATAACCAGTCTCTACTTCCCCATCTGCACTTGGTGGCTTTGGTTTTTTTTCTCTGCTGCTTTTTCCACTACTTGTGGAAGCTTTACCATCTCATAAACTGCCTATCAAGCAGAGATCCCAACCTGTTATTCTTCTTGTGGTCTTTCACCTCACCAGAGAGAAGTCACCTCACCATGATCCCCTAAATCCCATGAGTGCTGCTGGCCTTTCAGCTTCTCTGATACACACGATCATGTCCCTACTGCTGTCCCATCATGTTCTCAGGTGGGATGGATGTGGCAACCTGTCTCCAAGATCTGTTCCTGAGTAAGATCTGTCATACTTAGGCTGAGGTTCTTTCCCAGCCATGTCCCTGCTGCTGGGCTGTCACCTCCAGAGACAGAACTGGCCTCACTGTCCCCTTCACAGCCACAGGATTCTGACTGGCTTATGAGTGTCTGAGACACAACTGAACTCATAATACCATAACTATCCATCACCTTTTTTATGGCCCAGGACCCGGTCAGATAAAACTATACTTGTTTTATCAAATTTATCAATTATATTCCATACTAGAGATTTGAGTTTAAAAACACTCTTCAGAGGAACTGCTGTATTTTTGTTGACAACATTAAGAACTACTTTTCTGTCTCTTATTCTTCCTCTGCCTATTCTGCCTTCAAAATCCTCTCCAAGGGAAAGATTCATTGAATCGCAGAATAACTTCAGGTTTGAAGAGAGCCCTTGTCTCACTTGTCTCACTGTCCTGCTCCAGGCAGGGTTAACCAGGTGAGGTTGTTCAAGGCTTCCTCACAACCATGCATCATCCACAGAGAAGCTGAAAGTGCACTCGTCACATCATACAGAGGGAGAATAAAGACATTTAACAGTGTTGGTCCAAGTGCTGGTCACTGAGGGATGCTACTAGTAACTGGCTGCACGGAGGGCTTTGTACTGCTGATGACATTTGGCTTGATTGTCCAGCCAACTTCCGACCCAGCTTCCAATTCTCCAGCCCAGAGATCCCTGATCTGGCTACTAGGACACCAAGGAACACCATGTCTGTGACCCTGCAAAATTCCAGGTATGGCGGCAGGTTGACCAGCTGTTAATTCTCCTTCATGCTTTTCATGCAGATGGGTTCAATATCTGCCTTTTCCAAAGACCTCGGAAACCCTCTTACCACTTTGTCTTACTTTTGAGAGCACAACCTAGAATCACAGGCAAGGGTGCACAGAGCAGACAGGAGCACTTGCAATGAGCCTGTCCCAGCAGCTGAGATGAATGTCACTGGGCCACTGAGGTTTGTTCCTGGAGTCACACACAGAAATGCCAGGGTTCCATTGGGCAACCATATCTCAGCTGGTCTCAGGACTCCTTGTGCACACAGGGATGCTCAGAGACAGAGTCTGTCCCTTTTACACACATTGTCCCTCTGGCCTCCCGTTGCCACTCCAAAGGGGTAGGGGACACCTTAGCTCTGGTGTGTCATCCTGCTCTGCACTAATCTGAGATGTCCTACTTCATGAGGAATGGACACGGGGAGCTCAGTTAAGGAAGCACAACCCAGTGTTACATTCAGGCAGTTTCCCATGGGGTGTTACTTCCAACAGGAAGTGACCTCAGGACCTTGTGTGTGCCACAGGTCTTCATGGAACCCCAAGGAACAGTTGATGGTGTTTGTGCTCACTCGTGTTCATGTCACCTCACGTACATGATGTGCGTGCTCACATCTCATCTGTACAAAGCAACACAGACTGCTGAACTATACATTGAGTGTCTATCCATGGAGGGAAGAACAGATTATCTGGGTGAAAGGCCAGTACTGATAATGGTGGTTGTGAGGGGTCAGTCCATGATGACTGACCTGAGGCTTCTTCTATGGGGTGTCCAGTGCACAGGGGCACAGCCCAGCCCCTGCTCTGCTGGTCCTGCAGGTCTCTGGCAGGAGCCTGGCTGTCAGAGGACACTGCTGTGTGCCATCCCTGCACACACACTCTGTTCAGCTGCACAATGGTGTTTAATCTGTGGGTGACTTTTGTAGGAATATGCTTGAGAGAAACTTCGCAAGAAGATATAAACCATCATGCACTGCCCTGAGGAGATCACCTTTCTATCTGTAAAGGCTGTTGTGAGGCCAGCTCTGTCACAGCAGTGCCCACTGCCTGTCCCTGCCTGCGCCCACAGGACTGACACATAGCAGGACGGTGACCAAGCTGCCAGAGCACTCAGGCCTTGCACCAACACAAGGGATGAGAAGGAGAGTGTGGGAGTGGAACCAGAACAGCTCTGGAAGAACAAGCGTTGGTGCTCCCTGGCAGGGCTGACATGATGGACTCTGTTCCCCTCCACCCATGGACACAGGAACTGTCTCTGCAGCTCAAAACAGGCCTTGAAAGGATCTCAAGAAAAAAAAATACATGCTGCAGGGACTTTTAATTTGTTGAAACACACACAGAGCACAGCTCCTCATTTACACAGCTCCTCAATAAGGAAAGAAGACAGTGAAGTAGAAAGGGGATGACAATATTATCACATATAGAAAACCACAAGCGGCAACAAAAAAAACAGAAGACAGGTTGGGCCTGCAACAATTTATACTGTAACTGTTATGCAGAAGATGATGGGCAGTTTATTGCTTCAGAAAATAATCCAGCCATCAGTTTCAACAGGGAATCCTTGAGCTCCTGGTTCCTCATGCTGTAGATGAGGGGGTTCACTGCTGGAGGAACCACCGAGTACAGAACAGACACCACCAGGTCCATGGATGGAGAAGAGATGGAGGGGGGCTTCAGGTGGGCAAACATGGCAGTGCTGACAAACAGGGAGACCACAGCCAGGTGAGGGAGGCAGGTGGAAAAGGCTTTGTGCCGTCCCTGCGCAGAGGGGATCCTCAGCACGGCCCTGAAGATCTGCACATAGGACACCACAATGAACACAAAACACATGAAAACTAAACAGGCACTAAACACAAGAAGCCCAAGTTCCCTGAGGTAGGAGTGTGAGCAGGAGAGCTTGAGGATCTGGAGGATTTCACAGAAGAACTGGCCCAGGGCATTGCCCTTGCACAGGGGCAGTGAAAATGTATTGGCCGTGTGCAGCAGAGCATTGAGAAACCCAGTGGCCCAGGCAGCTGCTGCCATGTGGACACAAGCTCTGCTGCCCAGGAGGGTCCCGTAGTGCAGGGGTTTGCAGATGGCAACGTAGCGGTCGTACGACATGATGGTGAGCATAGAATACTCTGCTGCTGTCAAGAAGGCAAATGAAAAGATCTGTGCAGCACTGCTGAGAGCAGAGGGATCCACCTCAGACCATGACAGGTCTCAGCCTTTCCTAAGGTCTCAACACCCAACGTTTAGCCCAGGACACACACAGCTCATTCCCCAGCCCCACAGACTGCATTGCCCACAGCCCACAGGTCAGAGCAAAGCTGGGACACGTGTGCCCATGGACACACCTGCAGGAAAGGACCCACAAGATCAGGCTGTGACTCTGCAGCTGAAACTGCCATCCCCAGAGAGCCTGACAGCAAGAACAAGATGCCAACAGCAGTGACCCAGAGCAGGGGAGCAAGAAGGACAATGCGGTGAGGGTGGGGGTGAGAGAGGCCAGGGCAGAGGCAGCCGGGCACTCAGACAGCGTCACCCTTCCCCAGCTGTGCAGCCACCTCCCAGACACCAACACTGCCGGGCAGCTGCTCTCAGCCCCTGTGCTCTGCAGAGGAACTGGAGCTCTGGCTGCACAGGAGCTGCTTCATGCCTTGGAGCCCCCGGCCCTGAGGGCAGAGGCTTTGCTGGGTGGGACAGGAGGCCAGGGGGCTGATCAGACAAGGGCTCTGCACTGGAAGGGATCATACAGAGTTTTCTGTGTTCTCCCTTCCACAAAATTTCTAGTTTGGGTTTCCTTTCATTCGCTGATCATATCCCTGCTTCCTGGACATCTTCCTCCTGGGAGGTGTTTCCATGTTCTGTGTCTTTTCCCTGTCAGCACTCACAGACCCCACCCTACCCACTGTGCCCTCACCCTGGCCCTACAGACACCTGCCTGTTTGCAGGGAACTCCCTGGGCACATCTTCTTGTTTGCAGGTGGAGAAGTGCAGGCTAGAACAACCCTGCTGGGTCCAGCAAAGGTGACGCTGGTGCTGTCCATAGAAGAGGAGTAGCAGAAGGAGGATCCTGTCAAAGCTGATGACCACTCAAAGTTACAGCTCAGTGGTCCCAGTGACTTGTTCAAGCATGGGAGCTCCTTTTCCATTTCTCTTCTCAAATTCCCCAGGAGAAGCAAATTGAAAACACTGACTCAGAAAAGCTCCTTAGCTTTACAGTAATCCCTGTCTTTACCTTCCCCTTGAAAAGTCCTGTTGGAAATGTTCTAGAGTGATCTGGAGCTGTGAGCAGCCCTGACCCATGCAGCACCCTCTCCACAGCAGAAGGACCCGTGCCCTGGTGGGGGTCACTCCTTCCACCTGGTGCTTCTCCCCTCAGTGTTGTTGGGATCTCCCTGGGCAGGCTGAGCGCTGACCCTGGCAGGCGGCAGAGTCCCTGCCCTGGCACAGCCCTGAGTGCAGGGACCCTGCTCTGCAGGACAGCCCTGGGCACCCCGGGTGCATACTTGCCTTTGCAATCTGTAGCTGTCCCTGGGTGAAGGACACCAACATGCCCTGTCCCCCTGAAGGTGCAGCAGAACAGCTGTGCCCCAAAGCAGGTCCATTTTCTTTACTCTGGAGAAACTGCAAGCATCCTAATGAGAGATCCCATAGGCTGTGGGATGTGCTCGCTTTAGGAAATCGATCCAGGAACTGGAGCTGCATTGCCCTGGAGCCAGAGACTCACCATGCTAAGGGCTATGAAGATTTTTCTCCAGGTGAACTCTCCTCTGCCCTCCCACCCCAGACTGTCTTATACCTCTTGTTTCCTCACTCCTCTCCGCTCGGTGCTGCAGGCAGAGCCCTCAGCCCTGCTGCACTCTGCAGAGGAGCTGCTCCTGGGCAGAGCTGTCTCTTTACAGTGCTACCTGGTTGCCATGAGCTCCCTCCATCCCAGAGCCCAGCCCAGCTCAGCAGCACAGGAACAGCCCATGATGTCCCTTTCTCTGTCCCCTCTGAGCTCCCTCCAGGTGTCCCTGGGGCTCCAGGAGAACCTGCTGTGAAACAGGCCAAAGTCATCACTGATGCTCCCTCCCTCAGCTGGCCAGAGACACATTTCTAAAAGTATGATTTCCCCTCTCGGAGACAAAGTTACATCTAAAAATCACCTTTCTTGTGTTATTATTACACAGGACACCCAGAGAGAGACAGGGAGGGATCTTCTTTACCCATGCAGGGGAAACGGATTCAGCAGAGTCAGTGGAGGCATCTCATCCTGCATTGCTGTTCCCAGCGTTTGAAGGAGACACAGGTCCCATCCGTCCTTCCCACAAACCCACAGCAGGTGGGATTCCTCTTGCCTCTGTTCAGGGGTGCACAAAAGAGACACACAATGCAAACACCTGCGTGTCAGCCTCTTTTATCTACTCCCATGCTAATTGAGACAGAAGGCAGGATGAGATGTTCAGATGCAAATACCAGCTGACATTTGGGTTGCCAGAGGTCATACAAGATACACAGAGGGAACTGTGAGCTTTAATAGAGTTCACAGAGACAGGAAAATGAAGGAATCCAATGAAGAACAGGGAGATCCCAGACTCTTATTTCACAATTTACCTGAATTCACACAGAAGGGGTGGGAAGCTTGGCTTGTAAGGGTAAAACTGCTCAGGGTTTTCCTTGCTTGGGTTCCCTCTTCTGGAGGCCTCAGCTTCAGCTGTTATCTACACTATAGCTTACAAATAAGTTATTTATTTAAGAAGCATTTCTGGCATCCTCGTTCGACTATCTGATTTGGGAAACCTTGTGAGATGAAACTTCCCTCAACATGAGCATGAGAGGTAGCTGAATCCCTTTCTATCCCCAGGAGTATAAACCCGGGATGAGGCGCTCCGATTGATTCAGCTGGAAGCCTCCCCTTAGCAGGGGTAAAGGAGATCCCTGCCAACCTTTTCTTGGTGTCCTGGCTAATGATGGGACAATGAAATGGTGATTTATGGACCTAAATCTAATTTTGGCAGGAGAAATGACACAGCTGGAAAGAGGTGGAATGCCTTCTTTGTTTCAGCCTTTAGTAGTAAAACCAGTTGTGCTTCAGGTGCACACCCTCCCTGAGCCTGAAGACAGGGATGGGGAGCAGAATGAAGCCCAAATAATTCAAGAGGAAATGACTGGTGACCTGCTACACCACTTAGACACCCCCAAGTCTATTGGGCCAGATGGGATATATCCAAGGATACTGGGGGAGCTGGGGGATGTGAACCACCAAGCCACTTTCGGCTGTTTACCAGCAGTCCTGGTTAAACAGGTAGGTCCTGATACTGTAAAACTGGCTACTTGAAGAAACTTCTGAAAGCAGAATTTAAGGTTTTAGAAACAAGCATCCCTTTAAAGACCGACGCACATCACTCAGGCACAGGATCGCTCTGCCTAATGAGGACCCTGAACAATTCCCAGACATAGGTTTTATTCTACATTTTCATTCCATTTCCAAGAAATCCTTTGCATATGCATTACATTCCTTTGTTTTTTGGTTTGTGACCTGCTTCAGCTGCTGTCGTCACCTTATTTTCTGAGACCAAGGGCATGGTCTCCTACCCACCTCCTGCTTAACTTGAAATATACCATTCTTGTGACTTCATGCCTAATAAGTGCTTAAAACCTAAAATCTGAGAACCTTATTCTTATTCATTTAAGAAGTGCCTAAAATCTATGACCCTTATTCTTATCAACTTATTACTAATTGCTGATTTTAAGTATAATTAATGCCTCCTCTTTTCTTGAGGGTTTGTAGCCATTAGGCTTCAATCCTCATTAAAATCCAAGTTTATAATCAGCAACATTCAGCTGAAGGACTCTTTATCCAACAGTCTTGAGATATGTGTTAAAGCCAGACTCAACTAATTGTGTGGGCCTCAAAATGTCTAAACTACAAGGTCAATAGTGTCCATAGTTCGTGACTGTTTTGCAAGCCGTTCTTATCTTTGTTGTGTGAGCACTAAAACTGAAAGGATTTATGTAACTTTAGGTTAGCAATTGCAGACAGGATTCATGCCTTAAATCTAGGACACTTATTCATATAGTCTTATTTTATTACTAATTGATGATTTTAGGTATCAGGCTTTTCAAGTGCTAGACCACAACTGATGTACATATTCCCTGAGTTCATCCAGTTACCTGCTGTTTCATACACCCAGAAATGCCACCCTGGACAACGTGCTCTGGGACACGTTCCTCATCCGAAGTGAAGATGAGCATCCTTTTAGTCCCCAGCTCATCCTCTGGACCTTTTGGAAAGACACATGCAACATTCGCTTTGTGCCAGTGTCAGAGTCCCCCCCATCTCCATGACCTTTCAAAGATGATGGAGAGTGGCCTCACTGTGACATTGTCTTACTTACTCAGCACCCTTGGATGTAACCTGTTTTCCTATGAACTGGCAATGTTTGACTTTGTGCAAGTAGACTTTGGTTTGATTCTGGTCCACAACTGGCTGTTCTCCAGAGTCTTACCTTGAGGCACAAAGGTTTGGGAGACCTTGCTGGTGAAATCTGAGGCAAAAAGGACATAGAATATCACAGTTTTATCTACACCCACTCTTTCTATATTCAGCACTGTCCAATCAGTATCTTTGTTTACTTCTTTAAGCATTCCTGAAGTAGGAACAGCTTGTTATGATTATTTTGAAATCACTTTTAGGTTTTGCCTCTGTATTTATACAAAGAAATGTTCTGTTTGGATGATGCTGTCCTTGAAGACCAGCTGTGCTGAGCTCTGCTACCCTTTGGTGCTACTGAGAACTGAATCCCTACTACAAGTCCCCAGAATAGGTCAAAATCTGCTCCTCTAATGTCCAGAATCTGCAGTCTTCTGTTCTGCTTCCTCACCACCCTGAGAGGTGGCACTCTGCTGTTTAAGGGCCATGACAGACAGTTTTCACATCATTGAACAGCTCTGCCTTGATCAGAAGTGTCAGATCCAGATTTGCATTACCCTAGTTGGCCAGTCTTTCAGCTGTGCTAAGATGTCCTGAGACACTCCAGAAACCACCAGGACTGTTTGTGTGCTGCCATATTCCCATTCCAGAAAATGCCAGGGGCATTGCAGTCCCCAGGGAGACTCAGGCTTCTATACCCAGGGACTTAATTCAGATCCTTAGAGAAGACTCTCTATCCTCTTCCTCACCCTGACTGCAGGTTTCTCATCTCCCACCACAATGTCATCTTTACTGGCCTTTCTCCTGATCCTTACTCACAAGGCCTCAAGTTTTCACCAGTGGAGAAATTACCAAGCACCCAACTGTCTGTCTGTCTCCTGGCTCCATCTGCAGCAGCTCTGTGGCATTTCTGTCCTTTTCCTCTCCTATCTTTGCTCACCTTGTTCTCATCACTGGAGTTTCTGGGGTGGGGTTCAGGTTAACCTGCAGTTCAGAGACCAGTCCTGTGGGTCCTGCCATGCAGAGGTATCCATCAGAGTAAAGTGTCAAGACATCTCCTAATTTGCAGGTCCAGGGCAATGCAAATGAGTGGATTCTCTCTTCAGGACAGCCCAAATTTAGGACATTTGACTCTCCCTGGAGGTTCCTGCTGAGCTGTGGGCTGTGCTCTAGAAGCAAACAGCTCTGCCATGACATCCTTGTGCTATCTCACAGTCCTATGGAGAAGACGCTTTGGCTTTAAGGCCATGGCAGTGCGGCTTATCACCTGTATGTGGGCAGCTGCAATGAGCCGTGTGTATCCCTGGCTGGAAGGGCAGAGCTGAGATCCTCCTTAGGTACAGCGAGGTGGGGTGAAAAGTTTGGTGATCTGCCCTTGGAAACTGGATTCCTCTGCTCTCAGCAGTGGCCAGTTTCTGCTCAGGGGAACATCTGGACGTGATCGTCTTCCAGATCAAGGAGAAACCAGCCCAGGGCAGCTGAGACCAGGAGTGAAGGACAGACAGCTGGCCTCACTCTGCATTGGCAGTCACTTTGCCTCTTAGCACCCTCAAGATGTCAGTTGGTATGCAGCAGAAATAGCATTTCTGCCTCAAAAACACCCCTCAGATGTGGTGGGAAAACTGGAACAGAAGAAACAAAACAAAGTTCCCACAGTTCTGCTCTGCAGTGTGGTGAAATGGGAGTGGCAATGCTGAAAAGCTCTTCAATATCATGAGTGGATTTAAACTGAGATTACCCCGTGTTCCTATTTACCTATTGTGGAAGGGCCGTACTGACGCCTGCACAGCCGACAGCATAGGCCCTGCTCCCAGTGACACCATCAGCCAGCACCAGCCACAGCTCATGAAAGACACCTGCCAAAGTCTTCCTGAAAGGGCCAAGGTGATTAGTGGATTTTTATGAGTATTGAAGGTATTTTGCCCAGAGAAATCTTACCTAACTTATTTATACCTTTTCCTCTTTGGACAGTCCCAATGCATAGAGGTCCAACAGCAGTTCCACCACCCAGTTCCTCCTCCTGCCATTCACAGACACACGGGAGCTGCAGCTCTTGCACTTCTGGCTCTTCCTGGGCATCTACCTGGCTGCCCTCCTGGGCAACGGCCTCATCATCACCACCATAGCCTGGGACCAGCACCTGCACACCCCCATGTACTTCTTCCTCCTCAGCCTCTTCCTCTTTGATCTGGGCTATATATCCACCACTGTCCCCAAATCCATGGTAAATTGTCTCTGGGATATCAGGGCTATCTCATATAAAAGGTGCGCTCCCTGCACAGCTCTTTTTCTACCTGTTCTTGATAGCATTCTCTTCTCACCATAAAGGCCTATGACCACTATGTTGCCATCTGCAAACCCCTGCACTACGGGACCCTCTTGCGCAGCAGAGTTTGTGTCCACATGGCAGCAACTGCCTGGGCCAGTGGGTGTCTCCATGCTCTGCTGGACACGGCCAATACATTTTCCCTGCAACTCTGCAAGGGCAATGCCCTGGGCCAGTTTTTCTGTGAAATCCCCCAGATCCTCAAGCTCTCCTGCTCTGATTCTTATCAGAGGGAAACTGAGCTTCTTACTTTTAGTGTTTGTCTATTTTTGGGATGTTTTGCTTTCATCATTCTGTTCTATGTGCAGATCTTCAGGGCTGTGCTGAGGGCTGAGCAGGGAAAAAAACACAAAGCCTTTTCCATGTGCCTCCCTCACCTGGCTGTGGTCTCCCTGCTTGTCAACACTGCCACCTTTGCCTACCTGAAGCCCCCCTCCATCTGCTGCCCATCCCTGGATCTGGTGTTGGCTGTTGTGTACATGGTGGCACCACCAACACTGAACCCACTCATCTACAGCATGAGGGAGCAGGAGTTCAAGGATGCTCTAAGGAAGCTGATTCTTTTCAGCACCCACAGGCTGCCTACTTCCCCCTGCAAAGGGCTCCCAATGTATGTAAATAAATGAACCTACAACAACTTTGTTTTTTGTCTGAGATCTACCCTTAGTGTAGAAAGAATGAATGGGAAATGAAAAGACTTTCCTGGATGCACCAGCTTTGAGAAGGCTGGTCTGTGCCTGGGGCAGTAAGAGCTCTTGACGACCTTAAGGGCCAGGGCTTTGTGCTGGCCTGGGGGAAATGGGATGGTATGGAAGGCCTGCAGACTTCTCAGGATCATGTGGAGAGGAGAGCGAAGGACACAGGATGCCTCCTTTTCCTTCTGCCATGCATGTTCACCCACCTCTGAGGTGAGCCCCCCTCTGAACCTCAGGAGCTGCTGTGCCCTTCAGAGAGGCAGAGGCTGTGGGGTGAGTGCCCAGAGCACTTGCAATGGAACTGCTGTGGGACCAGCCCAGACTGGGCTTTGCTGGGAGGAGGGCATTGCGGGTGGAGGGAGGGCAGGGGAGGTGACAGAGCATCAATGGAGCTGGACTGGGCTGGACAGCACCTGGGAAAGAAAAACATCAGTATACATCTCATGCAGCATGGCCATGCAAGGTGAAGACTCACACCTGGGGATTGTGGTGCAGAGCCAGGTCTTGTGGAAGGGATCAAAGACATGCAGGTGCAGGAGAGGAGGAGGCTCGTCTGTGGCCATGGTGGCATGAACAGACGAGGAAGGTGGCCCAGGGCCTTCGTCACCACCCAACCACTGGCCATCTCTCGTGGGCCATTTCCAGCACTGGCAGCTCATCCCAGGTTTACGGGTGAGGTTCCCTGTGAGGCCATGTCCATCCTCCTGCTGGGCTCAGGGCCTGTCTCAGGGAATGGTCAGCCCTGCCCAACCTCCCTCCTGGTCCAGATCCTGGCAGACCCTGGAGCAGGGCTGTCTGTGAACCCCACAGGTGACAGGAGCTTGAAGAGGCTTCCCAACAGGAAGGCCATGGGTGACAAAGCACCAAGGACTGTTGTGGGCATCACATCGGGAGACCATTCCCCACCACAAATGCACCCTGTCCTGTGCTGAGCCTGCCCTGTGGGGCTGTGGGAGCATCTGTGGGGCAGCAGGTCTGCGCTGTCACAGCACAAGGTGCAGACAGGGGCCACAAAGCAGCTACCAGGGGTGACAGCAAGGACAGGTAGAGATAAGGAGTTTATGTACATCACGTTTCCCAGGAGCACCCTGGGCTGTGCCACCAGGAGCACGGCCAGGAGACGGAGGGAAGGGATTCTCTGGAATACTCCATCCAGATTTCAGATCCCAATTCAGCAAAGATATTGGCAAGCTGGAGTTGGTTTAGCAAAGGGCTCTCAGGACAACGAGGGACTGGAGCAGTTTCCCTGTGAGGAGAGGCTGAGGGAGCCAGGCTTGTCCAGCCCAGAGAAGGGAAGGTTGATGGGAACTTCATCACAGCCTTTCAGTACCAGTGAGGAGGTCATGGAGAATGCAGAGCCAGGGTCCTCACCATGATGCATGATAGAAAGACAAAAGAAAAAGAGTGGATGGTGAAAGAGGAGAGGTTCAGCCATGATATAAGGAAAGTATTTTTTTCCCCATGAGCTCAACCAGGAACTTAGAGAGAGTTTGCAGTCTCTGTTCTTGGGGATTTTCAAGCTTGGGCTGAAACAAGCTTTGAAAAACTTGGTCTAGCTCTGTTTCTCACAGGGTTGACTGCACACTTCTCGAGGTCCCTTCCACCCTCATTTCCCTTACTGTCCTATGATGATGTTGGGTCCTGTTTCTAACTGGAGCAGAGCAGACGTTTATGGGGCATGAATCCTCCTGTGCTGTAGGTGACCATCTAAACCAACATCTAAACCAGTGAAGAAAGGTCAACAGATCTGGATAAAGACTGAGAAGCCTTGGACAGGGAAGGTTTTGGGTGCACTGGCTTTGTGCAAGACACAAAATGATATTTTTTCAATTATCATAGTCCTCTCAAATGTCGGTTAATGTTAATGAAAATAAGAAGTGAAAACAAAGAACCAAATCAAAGAATCAAAGAAAGGTGTCAGTAAGTCTTTGAGTCTTTGGAGGAAAACTATTTTCTTTTTCTTTTTTTTTTTTTTTTTTAAGGAAAGAGTTTTCCAGAATTGGGAATGGCTGTAGGACACAAATACCTTTAGCTACAGGGACACAGACAGCTGGTGCCAGTGCAGATGCCCAGACCCTGCTCAGTCTCCACCTGAGACTTGCAAGGTGCTCAGGTCTTCCACTGGTCCTCTGTGATAGATGCTAATCCAGACCAACACATCAGGTACACTAGTGCCCCTAAAAGTGGAACCGGCTGCTCATGGTCGGAACACTGATGTCTGCCTGGAAAGGTGCATGGTTTTTTATTTTTGTTTTACATGTAAAAAAACCAATCAATCACATTTTAATCAGCTGAATCATTTGAATACTTTTAAGAGCTGGCAGTGTATTCCCACCATGACAGAATGGGAAATTCCAGTCTGAACTAATGGCAGGAGAAGAAAGATTGATCTTCCCCTGTACTTTAATTACCAATACTTTATTGTTCATCTCCACTGTCATTCAGGAGTTTCCACCTCTCCTGATGAAATAGCCGTGTCTAAGGACGTCTTTTCTGCAGACTACTTGGACATAAGCCCATCCCAGTGCTCTCAGTTTCCCTTCTCAGCTTGTTATTTGATAATTCAGATTCCTCTCTACTGTCTGGTTTCTGCTTTGAGTTTCAGGGAGCCAGAAACTCAATTTTTCAGAGTTCTAGTGAACACATTACTCAACATTTTAATTGTGTTTATATCTATCCTTTCCTATCTTTGTTTAAAACAGTTCTTGTATGGAAATCCCTTGTGGACAATGGACCTCATTAGATCCAGCTTTGACATACAGTTGAGGAAAGTGTTTTACTGCTTATTAAATTGTGTAGTGTTTATGTTTTCTTCATTGACATTGAACAGAAACCTTTCAGTGCTTGTGCGCAGCCAGGTCTCTAAGGAGAGCAGGTGGAGCGGGTGTACGGGAGCTGCACCATCCAGCTGCAGATCGCAGTGAAGAAGTCTGATGTGAGGAAAAGTGTGCAAGTCCCAGGTGGCTGATGAGGGAACTCGTGGGATTGCGGCGGGTGAGGACTGAGGTTGTCCATACAGTGTGTGACCTCAAGAGACTGTTCTCCTGCTAGTCCATATATCTTCAGCAGAACCTTTGGATCAATGTCCATTGTAGAATGCTGCTATCATTCTTCTATAAATGAAAAATGTTAGAAAATACTCTTGAAAGAAAAAAACCCCTCCTTTATGAAATCTTCATCATTAAGTATCCCACTGAAACCTCTCCAATTTGTTGTACAAGTCTTGAAGACTTGAAGAAAATAGTGGGAAGAGACATGGCTTGTTAGGGCTTTCTGTGTTTTAATGAGCCCCATGGCGTATTTGGTGCTGAGTCCATGAACCTCAGATATGAAGAAGAGACTGAAGAATCTTCTCAAGAAGTCCAAGTCAGAAGCAAAGTTCAAAGTAACTTGAAGCATTAATGGGCCCCACTGAGGCCATTACTGACAAAGCCTCCCCAGGGACTCGTTAGAGCAGATAATTGGAGGCTGTGATTGCATCAAAGGCAAAGCACAGGCAGTTCTGATGCTGAGGAAACCCTTGGTTTGTTTGATGAAGGACAATGGCCAAGCCTTGACCCTCCACCCCTAGAAAGGGAGATCCTGTCCCTCACATGTGTCTCAGGGCTATTCCTGGGGATGTGGGGAGTGCAATGCCAAGTGAAGGACAATGGTGTGACACTTCCTGGTCTTCCTGGGAGGGTGCAAGGAGGCGATGAGGCCCTGTGACCATGACAATGATGTGTCTCCTCTTAGGCCTCAGTGGCAGGGACATCAGCCATAACCAAGGGGACAAAGACCTTGGGTCTTTCAGGGACATTCAGGCTTGCCAGCACCCTTGGCCATCTCCACCACAGTCCATCCTGCACTGTCCCAGGCCTGTGGCTGTTTCCCTGCAGGCTGCAGACACACAATGCGCTTCCCCACCTTGTTCTCCCCACAATATGTCCCCACCTGTGCTGCTGTCTCTTCATCCTCATCAACTGTTTCTTGAAACGCAAAGCCAAGGGCTGATCCAGACTCCCTCTGAACGACCACAGTACTATGCTCAGAATGACATTTCTTTATCCTGAGGTCCACTCTGGACCTCCAAAGCTGCAGTTTATGATGGTTTTCCTTTGTCATGCTTTTTCCCATTACGAAAAAACTGCCATCATCTTGGAAAGCGACTCTGAAGTTCTCTAGAGCTACTACTATTCTTTCCTGTCATGATTTAACCCCAGCCCACAACTAAGACCATGATAGCCACTTACATAGTCTCTCCATCCCCCTAAGTGGGATAAGAGAGAGAACTGAAAGGGAGGGGAGAAACTCATGGGTTGAGAAAAAAACAGTTGAATAAGACAACAACAACAATAATAATATTCTACTATTACTACTACTAATATATATATAAATTCAAATAAATGGCACACAGTGCAACCCCTCTTGTAACTCCGGTCATACCAAACAGCCCGTCCCAGAGACGGGAGCACCCTTGTCCTGAGCAGACCTGCAGCTGGAAAGACAAAGAAGTCCTTGTTTTCCCTGACAACAGTCAAGATATCAGTGACATCTTACATCACCTTGATACCAAATCCCAAACACTGGGAAGCTAGTGGAAGAAAAGATTGACTCAATCCCAGGGAAGAAGCAGCGTTATCTCGTTATTCTCATAGTAAGTCTAATCAAAAGCCGGTGCTAGCTATGAAGGAGAAAAGCTTCTAACTGCATGAAGATTAACACCATTTCAGTTAAACCAGCATGTTCACTCAGCCTCCACCAGGCTAGAGAAACCAGCGTCTCTCACGCTCTCCATACGTGACCCCAACCCTATCTTGGCCACGTGCCAGGTCATCTGCGTTCCTCCAGAATAAGGATCCTCACAATGGAACACACCACTCCAGATGTGACCACACCAGTGCTGAGTCAAGATGGACAATAAGTGCCCTTGTCTGGGTGGCCACGCTCCTCCCAGTGCAGCCCAATGTGCTCATGGCCATATTCCTATTTAGCACCACTGAGAACTGGCTGGACATCCAGGCTCAGAGGGTTGTGACCAGGGGCACAAAGCCCAGCAGGAGGCACCATGAGGAGTGGTGGAGGACACCAAAACTCAGTCCTCAGTCTGGGAGTTCCCAGCAGGCACTGCCAGTGGCTGCAGCTCCCAAGAGACCCCCTGACCCCATGAGCAGCAGTGAGTCCTCTTCTGACCATGAAAAGCTGGTCTGGCTGCAGAGGAGCTGCTGGGAGCACAGCACCTGCCCAACATCTCCCAGACAGGTGTCTCTTGGGTCCCTAGAACCATTAGAGTTACAATGGGGAGAGCACTGCCTGCCCGGGCTATAGGAGATGGGGTGTCTAATGAGGTTCCTGAGGCACTTTCTCCTGGCTGTTCATGAAGCAACAAGAGGGCTGGATATTGAGACTGAGGGACTGCTCCTAGAAGCCTCCAATGAACAAAGGGATGGTCAACAGTTTCCTAAGTTCTCCTCTGCATGCTGCCTTTTCTAAAGGGAATCACAGGAGGCTGCCAACCCTGTAGAGAACCCAGGAGAGGCCTTGTCCTTCTTCTGGTCACAGCTGGAACCCAGTTCTCCAGCTCAGCTCTAGCTGAGGAGCCTTGTCTAGGAGTGACTTTTGGTGTAAGGGTGGGGAAGCTTGTCTTAAGGACATGTGCTGAGCACCAGGACTGACATACCAGAGCAAAATGATGTGGCTTCTGGGTGAATATTTTTTTCAGTGAAGACGTAGGGTTCCAGATTTCCTTTCTACGCTTCTCTTCAGGAGGGACGATGGCACTGGGAGATGGAAAGTGGTAGAAACCAATCTTTCTCCAGCCTCTTCCCAGGTCTGGTGAAGCACCAGGACAGCAAGGACTTCTGGCCCTGTGCCCTAAACTCTGGGTATTATCTTGGAGTAGCTCAACACCAGCATTTTTCTCTCCAAGGCAACTGCCTGTCCAGGTCAGCTCACGTCTGATCTCCCCCTATCCCTCCTCTGGTCTGGCCTGGTGTCCCTGGTACCTTCCCTGTGCTCCCCGCAGTGCCCAACCTGGCAGTGATGCTCTGCAGAGCCAGTTGGCTGCAGGACCATGGGGTGACTCCACACTGGCTGTGCTGCTCAGTGAGGGATGCAGATACAACTGATTGGGTGTCATTGTCACTGAGCTCTTTTCCAGGGGCGTAAAGCTGTGGAATGGGCTCAGAGCATTTCTTATGACTTGGGGTGTTTTCCAGTGCACATTGAACCATCCATGGGCTTTTACTGAAGGAGATGTTAATCATCCTCCAGCCTCCTTTTCATGATCTTACTGGGTCCCCATGGCCTCCCCTGGAGAGAAGAGACCATGTTTACTTGTGGATACCTTCCTGGCTTCAGCTGAGATATAGAGTAAATTTTCTTTCTAGTAGCTGTGTTTTGGATTTTGTATGAAAAGAAGGCGAATAATACACTGATGTTTTGGTTGTTACTGGTTACTCAAAGACTTTTCATCTTCCCATGATCTACCAGGTCTCTATAGAGACCATAGAGACCCATAGGGACCCATAGGGACCATAGAGACCATAGAGACCATAGAGACCATAGAGACCCATAGAGACCCATAGAGACCATAGAGACCATAGAGACCCATAGGGACCATAGAGACCATAGAGACCATAGAGACCATAGAGACCCATAGGGACCATAGAGACCATAGAGACCATAGAGACCGTAGAGACCCATAGGGACCATAGAGACCCATAGGGACCCATAGGGACCATAGAGACCATAGAGAACAATGGGGACCCATAGAGACCCATAGAGACCCATAGGGAGCCATAGAGACCCATAGGGACCCATAGAGACCATAGGGACCCATAGAGACCCATAGAGACCCATAGAGACCCATAGAGACCTATAGAGACCTGTCCTGGTTTTGTTAAAAACAAGTTTCTCTTTCAGTGAATTCTGCCTGTCAGCTAAAGCCTTCATATTAACTGCATTTTCCTGGAGAACCAGATCCATGTTTTGGTAAACCTAGCAATGGAATGCAAACATATTGATAAGCATGGATGGACATCTCGCGAGAGGGGCGACGAGAAACAAGTGACTAAGAAACTGACCAACTGTGTATAACATTCCATTCACGTGAATACTTCATATAAAAGTGGGAGATCACGAGGATCTCGTCCCTTTTCGTCCCTTCTGCTTATGGCCGACCTTAGGAGAGGATCTTACTGGCCTGAGAGAGACTTACTGAGGCCTAGTGAGAGACTGAATCCAGCTCCGGTTGGCTGCAGAGTCTAATCCAGGACTTTGGTGACCGGCTCTGCAGTTGCTGAGACTTTCAAGATTGGTTTTGTATATTTTGTATTATTTTCTCTATTCTTATTAGTAGCATTAGTAAAACATCTTTAATTTTTCCAACTCTCTTCTCTCTGTCCTTCTTTCCCTCCCGATCGCCTGTCCTTAGTGGGAAGGGGGGAGAGGGAGGGGCAAAGAGGGGGAAGTGGGGGGGAGAGGAGGTTAACAATACATCTGCCAGGGTTTTATTGTCACCCCGCAATCTTAACCCTCGACAGATAATTGGCGCCCAACGTGGGGCAAGAGAAAGGGGTAAATTTGAAGATTTTTGGCTTTTCAACTGCTCTAACGTACCTTTCAGTTTTCTTGGCACGGTGCCAACTCATAGAGTTGTGATACTTGCGCGTCTGTTTGCTTTGGATATTATTTAGTTTCATTAAGGCAAAGTGAATTACATTGATTTAGAGATGTTATGGCATAAGTTGTATCAGTTGTTTTCTACGTTGTGCTCACTGATTCCATATCTGTGTTGGGCTTTCTTTTTAAATCGGAGTATTCATTATATAACAACAAGAACTGGACAATGATCATGATGATACTGTGTGGTTTGTCACTGGTTTATTTCATTGTACTGCAGCCGCTAATGAATTTCTACTCGCTTCTGCTTTACCTTGAAATGCCTCCAGGAGAGATTAAAGAGCAGAACGGCTCTGTGTTTGCTAATTGGTCAAGCGAATCTTTAGAAAGGCTGACTAACAATACTTTCGTTTTTTCGCTAGGACAGTTTGCAAATGTTTTAGAGAATTTTGAATATCCTTGGAGTTTTGATAGAACTGTGATGGTGTTATCTGGTTTGCTGAATGTGTGTCAGTTTGTGCTTCTGTTAAGAGAAATGGCGTTCAACAGGAGGTTTGCGTCTCTTTTTAGTCCTGAGATTTGCGTTGCGTCTTCGGAAGCTTTAGCAAAAAGCACTCCTGGCCGCTCGAGAAAGAGCAAAACAGCAAAAGCAGCTGCCGCTGCTTCGCAGGCTGAAGGTACAACTCCCACGCAGACCAAGGCCGATACTGATAACGTTACTTCTCCAACCTCCCAGGCTAAGGCAGCCCCCCTTTCTTCACACACTGGGCACTGTTGCTGCTGTAACCACAGTAACCACTGTGACAGTCATTCAGACTCTGGAAATGAATCAAATGATGGTGAACCCATATCAGCATCAGTTGCCGGTTGTAAGAAAGTCACTAGAAAGACTACCCGTGCAGCAGATGATGACACAGGGCCAACATCAACCCAAGGGGCATCATCATCAGGACAGGGAGGAGATGAAGTGACCACCACTCGGTCCTTCTCTCCAGGTGAGCTGAGAGATCTGCGAAAAGACTTTAGTCGTCGTGAAGGCGAGAATATTTTAACCTGGCTGCTCCGATGCTGGGACAATGGGGCAGGAACAATTGAATTGGAAGGTGGTGAAGCCAGGCAGCTGGGATCTCTGTCAAGAGATTCCACCATTGATAGGGCAATTTCAAGAGAGTCTAATGCCACTACTCTCTGGGCCCGACTCCTGGCAGCTATGAAAGTAAGATTTCCCTACAAGGAAGATTGTATATCCAAGTTAGGGAAATGGAATACTATGGAGAGAGGTATTCAGTTCCTGAGAGAATTAGCTGTGCGAGAGATCATCTATTTTGGACCAAACAGCCAAGAGGGGACAGACCCAGATAGAATCAATTGTACACGACCTCTGTGGCGCAGATTTGTACAAAGTGCACCACCTGCATATGCTAAGTCATTGGCAGGAATGGTCTGGTCAGCTGGAGGTGTACAAGAAATTACTGAAGTGATTGAGCAGCTCCGGAACTTTGAGGACAGCCTTGCTGGTTCTCTACGGGCTTGTGTCTCTGCTGTGGAGAAACTGTGTGAAAAATCTGATGACTGGTTTGAAAAGCTATTGCAAGAAATCAAAGAACTCAGAGAAGACACATACCATTCACGACCTGCACAAACCTATGTTTCAGCTGTTAGGAAAAGGCGTTTCCAATCTCGAGAGAGAGGACAGAGGCAGCCCACAAAAAGAGGTTCACTGTGGTTCTTCCTACATGAGCAGGGAGAAAACATGAATAAGTGGCATGGAAGACCTACCTCAGAACTTCAAGCACGAGTACGTGAGATAAAAGGAAAAACTCCTAGGAAGGTGGCTGCTCCAGTTTACAAAAGGAGCAGAAGAGATTCTGATGCTCTTGAAGGAACCTCTAATTCACACCCAGAGACTGTGCAAAACAGAAATTAGAGGTGCCCTGCCTCCAACCAGGTGGAGGAAAGGGATAACAGAGTTTATTGGACTGTACAAATACGATGGCCTGGTACAACACACCCCCAGGAGTACAAAGCTTTAGTGGACACTGGTGCACAGTGCACGATAATTCCTTCTAATTATAAAGGAACGCAATCCATCAATATTGTTGGAGTGACTGGGGGATCCCAGGAACTGACTGTTGTAGAGGCTGAAATGAGCCTAACTGGAAAAAACTGGCAAAAGCATCCCATTGTGACTGGTCCAGATGCTCCGTGCATCCTTGGCATAGACTACCTCAAGAGAGGGTATTTTAAGGACCCAAAAGGGTATAGGTGGGCATTTGGTATAGCAGCTGTGGACACTGAGAAAATTGAACAGCTGTCTGATTTGCCTGGTCTTTCAGATGATCCTTCTGTTGTAGGACTGCTGATGGTTGATGATCAGCAGGTGCCAATTGCTACCACGACGGTGCATCGCCGGCAATATCGCACCAATCGAGACTCTTTGATTCCTATCCAGAAGTTGATCCGTCAATTGGAAAGCCAGGGTGTGATCAGTAAGACTCGCTCACCTTTTAACAGCCCAATCTGGCCAGTGCGTAAGTCTAGTGATGAGTGGAGACTAACTGTGGACTATCGTGGCCTGAATGAAGTTACGCCACCACTGAGTGCTGCTGTGCCTGACATGCTAGAACTGCAATTTGAACTGGAGTCAAAGGCAGCTAAGTGGTATGCTACAATTGACATTGCTAATGCATTTTTCTCTATTCCTGTAGCAGCAGAGTGCAGGCCGCAGTTTGCTTTCACCTGGAGAGGCATCCAGTACACGTGGAATCGCTTGCCCCAGGGGTGGAAACACAGCCCTACCATCTGCCATGGGACTGATCCAGACCACGCTGGAGCAAGGTAAAGCTCCAGAACACTTGCAATATATTGATGACATCATCGTATGGGGCGACACAGCGAAAGAAGTCTTCGAGAAAGGTGAGAGAATAATTCAGATTCTTTTGGATGCTGGTTTTGCCATAAAACGAAGCAAGGTCAAGGGACCTGCACGAGAGATCCAGTTTTTAGGAATAAAATGGCAAGATGGCCGTCGTCAGATCCCAATGGATGTGATCAACAAAATTGCTGCAATGTCTCCACCTACTAATAAAAAGGAGACACAGACTTTCTTGGGCGTTGTAGGTTTTTGGAGAATGCATATCCCTGACTACAGCCACATTGTGAGCCCTCTCTATCGAGTGACTCGTAAAAAGAACCAATTTGAGTGGGGCCCTGAACAACGACAAGCCTTTGAACAAATTAAGCGTGAGATAACTCATGCGGTGGCCCTTGGACCAGTTCGGACTGGACTAGATGTTAAAAATGTGCTCTACACCGCAGCCGGAGATAATGGACTTACCTGGAGCCTCTGGCAGAAAGCACCAGGAGAAACCCGAGGTCGACCCTTAGGTTTTTGGAGTCGAGGATACAAAGGATCTGAGGCCAACTATACTCCAACTGAAAAAGAGATACTAGCAGCATACGAAGGAGTTCGAGCTGCTTCAGAAGTGATCGGTACTGAAGCACAGCTCCTCCTGGCACCTCGACTGCCGGTGCTGAGCTGGATGTTCAAAGGGACGGTTCCCTCTCCACATCATGCAACCGAAGTTACGTGGAGTAAATGGATTGCATTGATCACGCAACGAGCTCGAATTGGAAGTCCCAATCGCCCAGGGATCTTAGAAGTGATTACAGACTGGCCAGAAAGCAAAGACTTTGGGATGTCTCCAGATGAGGAGGAAGTAAAACGTGCTGAAGAAGCACCACCGTATAATACCCTTTCAGAGACTGATAAGCAGTATGCACTGTTCACAGATGGATCCTGTCGTCTTGTAGGAAAACATCGAAGGTGGAAAGCTGCTGTGTGGAGTCCCACACGACAAGTTACAGAAGCCACTGAAGGACAAGGTGAATCTAGTCAATTTGCAGAAGTGAAAGCCATCCAGCTGGCTTTGGACATTGCTGAACGAGAGAAGTGGCCAATACTTTATCTCTATACTGACTCATGGATGGTAGCAAATGCCTTGTGGGGGTGGCTACAGCAATGGAAGAAAAGCAACTGGCAGCGCAGAGGTAAACCCATTTGGGCTGCCACACTGTGGCAAGACATTGCTGCTCGGCTAGAGAGCCTGCCTGTGAAAGTTCGGCATGTAGATGCTCATGTGCCTAAAAGTCGAGCCACCGAGGAACATCTAAACAACCAACAAGCAGATCAAGCTGCTAAGATTAAAGTAGCTGAGGTGGACTTGGACTGGCAACATAAAGGTGAACTTTTCCTAGCTCGGTGGGCCCATGATGCTTCAGGGCATCAAGGTAGAGATGCAACATATAAATGGGCTCGCGATCGAGGGGTGGATTTAACTATGGACACTATTTCACAGGTTATTCATGAATGTGAAACTTGCGCCGAAATCAAACAAGCGAAACGGTTAAAGCCTGTATGGTATGGGGGGCGATGGTTAAAGTATAAGTATGGAGAAGCTTGGCAGATTGATTATATTACACTTCCACAAACACGTCAAGGTAAGCGTTATGTACTTACAATGGTGGAAGCAACCACTGGATGGTTGGAAACATATGCCGTACCTCATGCTACAGCCCGAAATACTATCTTGGGCCTTGAAAAGCAAGTCCTTTGGCGACACGGTACGCCAGAAAGAATTGAATCAGACAACGGTACTCATTTCAAAAACAGTCTTATAGACAATTGGGCCAAAGAACATGGTATTGAGTGGGTATATCATATTCCATATCATGCACCAGCCTCTGGGAGAATTGAAAGGTACAATGGTTTGCTAAAAACTACACTAAAGGCACTTGGTGGTGGAACCTTTAAAAACTGGGATTCACATTTAGCAAAAGCCACTTGGTTGGTCAACACCAGGGGATCAACCAATCGAGCCGGGCCTGCCCAATCAGAAATTCTACGGACTGTAGAAGGAGATAAAGTCCCTGTAGTACACATGAAAAACATGTTAGGAAAGGCAGTCTGGGTTACTCCTGCCTCAGGCAAAGGCAAGCCCATTCGTGGGATTGTTTTTGCCCAGGGACCTGGCAGCACCTGGTGGGTGATGCTTAAGGATGGAGAAGTTCGGTGTGTACCTCAAGGGGACTTGAGTTTAGGTGAAAATATTCAATACTGAACTGCATGATGTGAATTGCCGTACTAACAGTATTTAATAAGTGTCTTTCAGATCAAGACAGTGATGATGAAACCAGAGCTAGCTTCTTCGAGTGGCGCCTGACAACTTCTTCGAAGTTGATGTCTTTAACCCACAAACAGTGGTCATGAGATGCACTTGTACCATTTTTCCTGCCCTGGGAGACTGTCGTGACAAAATGAACTTAATGAACTTTTTAAAGGATGGTCCACTGATTAATTACTCCTGTGTATATATGTATATATATATATAGTAGTAGTGATTAATTAGATTGTGTTGATAGATTGTATTGATAAGGTTTAAGTATTCAGTGAATGGCATATTATAAGGGGTGGAATGTCCTGGTTTTGTTAAAAACAAGTTTCTCTTTCAGTGAATTTGCCTGTCAGCTAAAGCCTTCATATTAACTGCACTTTCCTGGAGAACCAGACACATGTTTTGGTAAACCTAGCAATGGAATGCAAACTTATTGATAAGCATGGATGGACATCTCGCGAGAGGGGCGACGAGAAACAAGTGACTAAGAAACTGACCAACTGTGTATAACATTCCATTCACGTGAATACTTCATATAAAAGTGGGAGATCACGAGGATCTCTTTCCCTTTTGCCTTTTCCCTTCTGCTTATGGCCGACATTAGGAGAGGACCTTGCTGGTCGTCCCTGCTAACTGAGGCCAGTGAGAGACTGAATCCAGCTCCTCTTGGCTGCAGAGTCTAATCCAGGACTTTGGGTGCCTGCCCTGCAGTTGCTGAGACTTTCAAGATTGGTTTTGTATATTTTGTATTATTTTCTCTATTCTTATTAGTAGCATTAGTAAAACATCTTTAACTTTTCCAACTCTCTTCTCTCTGTCCTTCTTTCCCTCCCGATCGCCTGTCCTGAGTGGGAAGGGGGGAAAGGAGGTTAACAATACATCTGCCAGGGTTTGATTGTCACCCCGCAATCTTAACCCTCAACACTGTGAAACTGTCTCTCTGTGACACTGTGACACAGTGACTGTGACTCTGTGACTCTGTCTTTGTGACACTGTGATTGTGACTGAGACACTTTGACTGTGACACTGTGTCTCTATTACTCTGTGACACTGTGACACTTTGACTGTGACTCTGTGACTGTCAATGTAATTCTGTGACTCTGTGACACTGTGACTGTAAGTCTGTGAATATGTGACTGTCACTGTGATTCTGTGGCTCTGTAACTATAAATCAGACCCTGTGACGACCCTGTGACGACCCTGTGACTCTGACTTTCTGACTGTCACACTGAGACTCCGTGACATAGTGACCCTGTGACTCTGACTTGTTGACTGTCACACTGGGACTCTGTGACCTAGTGACCCTGCCTGAGACCCTGTGCCTGTCACACTGGGACTCTGTGACTTATTGACACTGCCTGAGACCTTGTGCCTGTCACAATGGGACTCTGTGACATAGTGACCCTGCCTGAGACCCTGTGCCTGTCACACTGGGACTCTGTGACTTATAGTGACCCAGCCTGAGACTCTGTGCCTGTCACACTGAGACTCTGTGACCTAGTGACCCTGCCTGAGATTCTGTGCCTGTCACACTGAGACTCTGTGCCTGTCACACTGGGACTCTGTGACTTATAGTGACCCTGCCTGAGACTCTGTGCCTGTCACACTGGGACTCTGTGACATAGTGACCCTGCCTGAGACCCTGTGCCTGTCACACTGGGACTCTGTGACTTATAGTGACCCAGCCTGAGACTCTGTGCCTGTCACACTGAGACTCGGTGACCTATAGTGACCCCTGCCTGAGACCCTGTGCCTGTCACACTGAGACTCTGGTGACATAGTGACCCTGCCTGAGACCCTGTGCCTGTCACACTGGGACTCTGTGACCTAGTGACCCTGCCTGAGACCCTGTGCCTGTCACACTGGGACTCTGTGACATAGTGACCCTGCCTGAGACCCTGTGCCTGTCACACTGGGACTCTGTGACATAGTGACCCTGCCTGAGACTCTGTGCCTGTCACACTGAGACTCTGTGCCTGTCACACTGAGACTCTGTGACATAGTGACCCTGCCTGAGACCCTGTGCCTGTCACACTGGGACTCTGTGACTTATAGTGACCCTGCCTGAGACTCTTTGACTGTCACACTGAGACTCTGTGACATAGTGACCCTGCCTGAGACTCTTTGACTGTCACAGTGAGACTCTGTGACATATAGTGACTGTCACGAAATATTACACGGAGGCACCCCGAGGTTAATTTAAGGGACAACAGTGTCCAAAACAACTTTTATTAAACCAGTGAGAAACAGAGTTTTAGCACTCCACAAGTGACTTAAATACAGTTTCGGATATCAGTTGAGGAAATAATTTGAAAGGGCAGCAACTAATACAACAGGCGGTCCACAGTGTGCATGCACGTGGCTGCACCAAAACAATGCCGGAGCCGGCCCTGGGTCCCGGAGGAGCACACACTTGCCAAACACGGTGCAGGATTATTTTTTTTAAAGAGGTACACGCACTCGTAGTGAGTACGGGAAGTGTACACTCGCGATTCCGCGAGGGTAAATTTATAATACACTCGCAATTGTGCGAGGGGCTCTCGGCGGCCACTCGCGCTTGTGCGAGGATTTAAAGTACCCGTGCACGGGAGGAAAATACACTCGCGGTTTTGCGAGGGGCTCTCGGCAGCCACTCGCGATTGTGCGAGGATTAATTTAAAGTACACGTGCAAATGTGCACGGAAAATATATGTGCAAATGTGCACAAAAAGTATAAATATACTCGCAATTCCGCGAGAAGTTTTACTTACACACGTGGCGGCGAGGCAAGTGGAGTCTCCATCCCGGGGAGCCGGGGGGGGGCCCGTGGCTCCCGGCGGCAGTGGCCAAGCTCGTGCTCCGAGGGCCCCGCACAATGGGCGGAGTCGCCGACGAGAGTCCCGTTTTTTATAGGCTGATCAGATCTGACCTGTAGGCATTCTAGAAGCTTCTCTGCACCCCCACACTGTTTGTGGGATGCCCCTGAAGCCTCCAAAACATCCCCCACACTGGCCGCAGGCACCCAGCGGCTCGACTCAGTGGCACCTCGGCACTCCCTTTTCCTAATGGCCCTGGCCAGGGGCTCTGGGGTCAAACAAAAGAAGCTGTTAGCCTCAAGTACCAGAGAAAAAGGGAGATGCGCCCACTCCTTCCAAACTGAAGGGGGGGGAAGGGGAAAGAGGGGGGTTGCATTCCACCACAGACAGTTTATAGCTTCAGAAGAAATCCAGTCGTCTGTTTCCACAGGGCATCCTTGAGCTGTTCCTGGTGTTCCAGAGGTAATTGGCCATGGCTTTGGGCACAGTGGTGGAGATGGATCCTAGGTTGAAGAGGGAGAGGTTGAGGAGGAAGAAGTACATGGGGGTGTGCAGGTGCTGGTCCCAGGCTATGGTGGTGATGATGAGGCCGTTGCCCAGGAGGGCAGCCAGGTAGATGCCCAGGAAGAGCCAGAAGTGCAAGAGCTGCAGCTCCCGTGTGTCTGTGAACGGCAGGAGGAGGAACTGGGTGATGGAGCTGCTGTTGGACATTTGCTGCCTCTGGGCATGAGAAACCTGTGCAAGAAGGAAAAGACAGCGACAAGTTATGGGAGATTTCCCTGAGGAAAATCAAAGCCATTTCTCACACACTACTCCACACCTCCTTATCCTTTCCCCGACCTTCCTTCAGCTCCATGTCTGAGCCCTGGGTGGTGCTGGCTGGAGGTGCAGTGAGGAGCAGGGCCTGTGCCTGCTGGCTGCTGAGGAGTCAGCCCTGCTCTGCAGCAGTGGGGTCATGGGAACGGGAAGCAGGGGCCAGACCTGGGGTTCAAAGTTGTCATCTGAAACTGCTGCTAGTGAAGAATGGCCTGTCAGCATCTGCACTATCACCAGAAGGAAACAGGACGGTAAAATGAAATTTGAAAGGTTTGTTGTTTTTTGTTTTTTGTTTTTTTTTTTCACAGCTTCACAGAATCACATAATGCTAGGGATTGGAAAGGACTTTGAAAGATCACCTAGTCCAATCCTGCAACTCCCCTGGAGAGCCTTCTTGGTGTCAGAAGCCCTCATCATTTCTGCTCCACTCAGGGAGAAGAGAGCGAGTCCTGCAAGGCAAGAGAATGCCTGTGGGTCAGTGCAGAGTGAGAGCAGCTGGTCTGTCCCTCTGTCTTGCTCTAGCTGCCTTGGGCTGGCACCTTTCTGAGATGGTGATCACACTCCCATGTTACCCTGAAAAGCCACCAGGCACTGCTGAGAGCAGAGATTTGTAGGTTGGAAAAAAGAACAGGTCAGTCTAAGCCAGATGTCTTCAGCCAAGGTGATGCTGCTGCTGTCCATAGGCAGAGCAGGGGTTGAAGGGATGTTATGAGGCTTCTGGCAGCTGTACTGATCACTCAGAGTTACGGTTTAGGAGTCTCAGCGACTTATTAAAACCTGAGAGCTCCTTTTTCATTTATCCTTTCCTCCATTCCCCCATCCCAAAGTCTTGGAATAGGAAACTGAAAGGACAGACTTGGGAAAGCTCTTTATAGTAATACTCGTATAGACTTTATCCTTAAAACCTCCTGTTGGAAGTAGTGTGTAGTGAGCTGGAGCTGTGAGCAGCCCTGACCCACGGAGAACCCAGCAGCAGAAGGACCCTGCCCTGCCGGGGGTCGCTCCTTCCCCCCACAGCTTCTCCCCTCAGTGTTGTTGGGATCTCCCCGGGCAGGCTGAGCGCTGACCCTGACAGGCAGCAGAGTCCCTGCCCTGGCACAGACCTGGGGTGCAGAGACTCTGCTCTGCAGGACAGCCCTGGGTTGTGTTCCAGTTTGCACCCACTGCCCCTGTCCTATCATTG
Source organism: Streptopelia turtur (assembly GCA_901699155.2). NCBI lineage: Eukaryota > Metazoa > Chordata > Aves > Columbiformes > Columbidae > Streptopelia > Streptopelia turtur. The sequence goes on from CABFKC020000020.1 coordinate 145,492, forward strand.
ATTGTCACCAAGAAGAGCCTGGCTCCATCCTCCTGACACTGACCCTTCACATATTTATAAACATTAATGATGTCGACCCTCTGTCTCCTCCAAGCTCAAGAGCCACAACTCCCTCAGCCTTTCCTCACACAGGAGATGTTCCACTCCATCATATTTGTGTGTTCAGCCGTGCCCAGTGCAGGGGAATGCAGAGCTCTGGGCACTCACCCCACAGCCCCAGCCCCTTTGAAGGGCACAGCGGCTGCTGGGGGCACAGACCGGGTCTCAGACTCCCCCACAGCCCCAGGGCTGGATCTGGACATGGCACAAGGACATGGAGACCAGTGAAAATCCAGGACTCCTGGTGTCATCTCCAGCAGATCCCCACCACAGATGGAATGTGCCCCTCAGTGCCAGCCCCTCTCCCTAGGCCAGATCAAGAGTCCTGGTCCAGCAGCAGAGCAGCCAGCCCCAAAAGGGTGTCTGCAGAAAGAGTTTCTCTTTCTCTTGGATTCATCCCTGCAGGCACAGAAATGGTCCCTTGCTCTTCTCCAGGGACATCCCTTTCCCCAAGTGAGGGTGTCCAGGCTGCTTTGGATGGTCCTGGTTCCCTCCCTGTGCTCCCCACAGGGCCCTGAGCTGGCGATGCTGCTCTGCAGAGCGAGGGGCTGTGGTGTCCTGGGGCCATAGGGTGACTTTGCACTGTCCATGCTGGTTGGGCTGGGAAGCAGACTCAGCTGGATGAGCATCACTGCTGCTGAGCCCTTTCCATCTTCCCAGAGGGCTCAGGAGCCAAGGAACAGGCTGGGCAGGACCATGGGGTGACTCTAATGGCACAAAGGGCAGGGGAGGGCTGCACTAGATTCAGCCTGTGAGCTTTCAAATACAATATCCTCAATCATTGTCCAGTCTAATGTCACTTTGTCTGTTCTGTTTCACAGCCTCTCCTGACATTGCAGGTCCTTGTTAGCCCATGGGCTCTTCAGGTTCACGTTTTCCTCTGGGAGAAATTACCTTGCAGGTTCACTCATTTTAGGAGACGCCACTCACTGCCCACTCAGATTTGGACAATGTCCCTGGAGGTCCCACGAGCTCTCCTGGCAGGTCCCGATTCCTGTTCAGGGTGGCATCTGCCATCAGCCCCCCAAAGGTTAGAGAGCAACAAGCAGATAAGCAGTTTCAGTCTGAGTGGCCATATGACCAAGAAGGGAGGTTTTGGTCCCTAAAACATCACCTTGTAACTCTCAAGTTGTCACCATCAATCTATCAAGATGAGAAAAAGAGCATAAGTCCTTTTGAGGGATTTGGGTGTAGTCCTGACACCAGCTTTGGAAGAGGTGTCCAGACTTCTGGGCCTGTCCTGAGGAGTCCTTTTAGTTGTGTTGGTTCTTGCACGGAGACGAGATCTGACAAAGTGGTTCCCATGGCCTGCTCCTGCCTGCAGCCACAGGGATGCAACTGTAGGGAAAACAGGCCTGTCACAAGTTAAACCAGACCTCAGGGGTGGCACAAATCCAAGGGCCCAGCAGGACAATGTGGATGTGGGGAGAGACCAGCACTGAAAATGCTGCATTCTGCTGCTGCCTTTGGCCATGGCTCTAGGGAAGCAGCAGTCTTGACTCACAGGTGCCAGACAGTGAGAGTGAGCACTGAGAAAGCCAGGGGATACCCCAAGGGCCAATGGGGCTGCTCCTCCATGGGGTAGTTGGACATTTGCCCCCTGAAGACCACCTGCATGCTGGGGCTGCTGCCACAGCTCTAGAGGAGATGGGAAGATCTGGGAGGAGATGTGAAGATATGGGAGCTGAAACAGACAATTTTTTCCTGGTTTATTCATAGATTTTATCTGAACAGGGAGTCTGGCTCCATATGTACATATAGTCTTTGTGTCAAGAAAAGACAGGCAGGAGGGTGACAATAATATTACCGTCGGTATAAACTAAAAAAACACAGCTGAAGAAGAGCACCAAGGCAAAATAAAGACACGTATGAAGAACAGTCATTCCTGGATAGTTCTGAGATACTGTGGGTGCTCTAGTGGGATAATGGGCACCTAATTAATCTGAAGTAGTGACTATGCAAATAGTTTCCACAGAGCATCCTTGAGCTCTTTGTTCCTCATACTATAGATGAGGGGGTTCACTGCTGGAGGCACCACCAAGTACAAAACAGACACCACCAGGTCCAGCCATGGGGAAGAGATAGAGGGGGGCTTCAGGTTGGCAAACATGCCAGTGCAAATAAACAGGGAGACCACGGCGAGGTGAGGGAGGCAGGTGGAAAAAGTTTTGTGCCGTCCCAGCTCAGAGGGGATCCTCAGAACAGCCCTGAAGATCTGCACATAGGACAGCACAATGAACACAAAACATCCAAATGAAAAACAGGCACAAACCACAAGAAGTTTGACTTCCCTGAGGTAGGAGTTTGAGCAGGAGAGCTTGAGGATCTGGGGGATTTCACAGAAGAACTGGCCCAGGGCATTGCCCTTGCACAGGGGCAGTGAAAATGTATTGGCCGTGTGCAGCAGAGCATTGAGAAACCCAGTGGCCCAGGCAGCTGCTGCCATGTGGACACAAGCTCTGCTGCCCAGGAGGGTCCCATAGTGCAGGGGTTTGCAGATGGCAACGTAGCGGTCATAGGACATGATGGTGAGAAGGTAAAATTCTGCTGAAGCTAAAAAGAAAAACAGAAAGAGTTGTGTAGCACATCCTGCATAGGAAATGACCCTGGTATCCCACAGAGAGGTGGCCATAGATCTGGGGACAGTGGTGGAGATGGAGCCCAGGTCAAGGAGGGCGAGGTTGAGCAGGGAGAAGTACATGGGGGTGTGCAGGTGCTGGTCCCAGGCTATGGTGGTGATGATGAGGCCGTTGCCCAGGAGGGCAGCCAGGTAGATGCCCAGGAAGAGCCAGAAGTGCAAGAGCTGCAGCTCCCGTGTGTCTGTGAATGGCAGGAGGAGGAACTGGGTGATGGAGCTGCTGTTGGACATTTGCTACCGATGGGCATGAGGTTCTGTGCAAGAAGGAAAAAGACAGTGACATGTCACAGGAGACTTCTCTGAGGAAAATAAACATGCTGTTTCTCATGGAAAACCACCTCCCTGATGGAGGGCTGTTTCAGATCATTCTCTCTACCAAGTGGGAAAAAAACAGTTCATCACAGTTTAAAATGCAGCTTGGCCATCTAGTTTCCATGAACACACCTCTGGGACAAGACCGCCCGTGTTGCTGTCAGAGCAAAACCTGACCCACACTCCCACCCCAACCTCAGAGAGCAAGAGCATCAGGGACAGGGAAGAACACTTCAGTGCCCCCAGAAAATAAAGCAAGGACAGAAAGGTCAATGGCATCCTCGGGTGTATTACAAGGGGGGTGGTTAGTAGATTGAGAGAGGTCCTCCTTCCCCTCTACTCCACCCTGGTGAGACCCCATCTAGAATATTGTGTCCACTTCTGGGCCCCTCAGTTCAAGAGGGACAGGGAACTGCTGGAGAGGGTCCAGCGCAGGGCAACGAAGATAATTAAGGGAGTGGAGCATCTCCCTTATGAAGAAAGGCTGAGGGAGCTCGGTCTCTTTAGTTTGGAGAAGAGGAGACTGAGGGGTGACCTTATTAATGTTTATAATTATATAAAGGGTGAGTGCCATGAGGAGGGAGCCAGGCTCTTCCCAGTGGCAAACAATGGTAGGACAAGGGGTAATGGGATCAAGCTGGAACACAAGAGATTCCACTTAAAATTGAGAAAAAACTTCTTCTCAGTAAGGGTGACAGAGCCTGGAACAGGCTGCCCAGGGTGGTTGTGGAGTCTCCTTCTCTGGAGACATTCAGAACCCACCTGGACATGTTCCCGTGTGACCTCACCTAGGCGTTCCTGCTCCAGCAGGGGGATTGGACTAGATGATCTTTTGAGGTCCCTTCCAATCCCAAACATACTGTGATACTGCGAAGGTAGACAGGCATGCTGTGAAACCTTCTCCTTATCTGGGTGTTCTGCTGCCCCTCACATAATGACATAATAGATCAAGTACTTTTAGCATATTTTTGGGTACCATGTTCCAGGAACCCTTCACCTGGAGGTCCAGCTGCTGAGGTGGAGACTCATTACCTGGACCCCATGGCTTTGGGGCAGAGGGTCTGCTGGGGAAGAGAGGAGACCAGGGGTTTCACTGGGAAATGTGTCTGCACTGCAGGGGGGTTCCTGAATCCCCTCCCCAGCATTTCTGGTCCCTCTCCCTCTCTGCCCCCGTCTGTGCTGCCTAGGAGCTGTGTCTCTGTCCCTGGGTCTGCTGCCAGTCAGTGTCACAGACCCCGTCCCACCTGCTGTGTGCTCAGCTCTGTCCTGCTCACACCTCCTGGCACTGCCCAGGGGCAGCTCTGTGTGTGCAGGGGCTCAGGAGCAGATCAGACAAGTCCTAACGAGAACTGGGGTCTCAGTTCTTCTCCAAAGCAGAGAAATAAGTCCCCATCTCCCACTGCACACCCAGACAACGAAAAGTGGAAAACTGAAAGCACAGACTCCTTCCCTTGCAGCTGTTGCTGTCTTGATGTTGTTGTTCAGAAGGACCCTCTGCCATGTCTGTGGGGTGATCTGGAGCTCTGAGCAGCCCTGACCCACACAGCCCCCTTCAACCCCACAAGCTCCCTGCCTGCCCTGCCGGGGGTCGCTCCTTCCCCCCACAGCTGCTGCCATGGGATCTCCCGGGCAGGCTGAGCGCTGACCCTGGCAGGCGGCAGAGTCCCTGCCCGGCACAGCCCTGGGGTGCAGGGACCCTGCTCTGCAGGACAGCCCTGGGCACCCCTGGGTGCTCACCCGGCTTCACAGTGTTCAACATGGCCTGACAAGAGCCCCGTCCTTACAGATCCCACCAGCTGTGCCTGTGCCAGTTTTAGGAGATGCCTCCAGGAGCTACAGCTGCACTGCCCTGCACCAGAGACTTACCATGGCAAGGGCTGCAAAGGTTTCTCCTCCAGTGAGCTCTCAGTCATCCTCCAGTCCTGACCACCTTTAATCTCTCTCTGCCTTGCTCGTCTGCTGAGATCCCCAGGCAGAGCCCTCAGCCCTGCTGCGTGTGCAGAGGAGCTGCTCCTGGGCAGAGCTGTCTCTCTGCAGCGCTGCCGCTGCCATGAGCTCCCTGTGTCCCAGGAGCCCAGCCCAGCTCAGCAGCACAGGAGCAGCCCAAGGCGCTTTAATGACCCCTCTGGTGGGTTTGGTGCTGAGTCCATGAACTTCAGACCCTGGAGGAAGTTGATGAAACCTCTCAAGAAGTCAAAGTCAGATTCAAACTTCAAAGTTTCTTGTAATGTTAATGGGTCCCACTGAGGGAACTCTACTGAGAAACAATATCCAGGTTCTGGGTTAGAGAAGAAAACTGGAGGAGTGGACAGGTAGAAAAGCAAAGTAAAGGTGGCTCTGATGCTGAGTAAACCTGGATGTGGTTTCATTTAACCAAAGGCCAGAGCCCTGACCCCCAGCCCTGGGAAGTCAGATCCTGTCCCTCCCACATTGCCCAGGGCCCTTCCTGGGACAGTGTGATGTGGGGCTGTGCAGGGCCAAGGGCAGGACTATGGTCCCACACCTCCCAGGTTCCTGGCTGGGGACAAGGAGGCCATGAGGCCCCTGTGCTGGAAGGACAAGGTGTCTCCTCACAGGCATCAGAGGTGCAGACAACAGCCATAGCCAAGGGGAGAAGGAGCTCATGTCTGGTGGGGCTTTCAGCCTCTTTCCATCCCGTGATCATCTCCACGACAGCCTGTCCTGTGCTGTGGCATCCCCTGCACCTCTGTCCCTGCAGGCTGGAGACATCCCCCCTGCTGCCCCACCTTGCTCTTGTCTGAGCATCTTCCTTCCTTTGCTGAGATCTCTCCATCCTCCCCAGCTGGTCCTTGAAGCACAAAGCCTTGGGCTGATGCAGACTCCCTCTGCTGACCTGCTCCCCCACAGCACTGCCCTTCCATCACATTCCTTTCTGCTCATGTCCAGCCTGGACCTCCCCAGCTGCACTTTGGGCCATTATTTCTTTCTCATGCTCTTTCCCACTATGAAGAAACCTCCACCACCTCTGAAACCACCCTTCAAGCACTCTCAGGCTACTCCTGCACTGCTGCAGCCTCCCCAGCGCTGCTGGGCCAAAGCAGCCCAGGTCCCTCAGCACCCCACACCATGTGCACAAGGTGCTGAACCTGCCTTGGCACAGCCCTGCACTCTCCAGTTCCTCCCTGCTGCTCCAAACTGGGAAGCCGCACACTGGCACACACCCGTGTGTGTGGGTCACACCAGTGCTGAACCGAATGGGATGAGAACTGCAGGTGTCTGGGTCCCCACGCTCCTCCTCATGCAGCCCCGTGTGCAGCTGCCTTGTTCATGGTGAGCGTGCACCACGGGCTGGTGTGGGGACCTTGTAGTGCCCAGGCCCTTCTCCTCAGGGTCACTGCTCAGCGTGTCAGGTCCTGCTCTGTCCTGATGGATGGGGTTATTGTCCTCCCCTGATACATCACTGCACATTTCTCCTTCTACAAATTAAGAGTTTTCGTTGGGTAAATCCCAGATTTTCTCAGGTCTGGACTTTCCCTGGACTGATCTCCATTTGACTCCAGCTGTTAAAAGTTTGCATGCAGATTGTTTATACTGATGGGGGTGTAATCTCCCAACATAACCGCAGAGGATTTATAGGACCTATAAATACCATTCTCGGCAGAAACGGGGGGTCTTGTGCATATTGTGCTCACAATGCCAGAGGTCTGGAGCAAGAGATGAGTTTCGGTTCATGTGGGAGAGCAGCAGGAATGCGTGGAGCTCTGCCTGGGGACAGACTATGTCAGCTGAAAGGTTGAGGAGTCAGCCATGAGAGGGCAGAACAACATGGGGCAGTGTTGTGGTGACTGGACATCAGGTACAGACTCACTGGTGCGGGAAGAGGAATGAGATGAGGCCTCCTTCAGACAAATGAAAGAAGTCTCAGGTTTCCATGCCATGTCCTCATGGCAGACCTGAGATATCCCAATATCTGCAAGGTACCGGCCATCCAGGAGGGTTTGGAACCCATTGACAACATCTTCCTGACACGGGTGACTGAGGAGTCAGTGGGGTGAGGTGCCCTGTGGGACTTCACACTTACAAACCAGAAAGAGTTGGTCAGGATGGAACAGTCAGGGATGGGAAAGTGGAGCTGAGGCTCCTGGGAGATGAGAACAAGGCCAAGAGCAGGATTTCAGGAGAGCAGGATTTGGCTGCTGAGGGACCTGCTTGGGTCCTATGGGATATGACCTTGGTGTCTGCAGTGCTTTTCTCTCTCATTTCCTCCCTCCTCTCTCCCACCTGCTGTTGTGCAGCGTTTTTTACCCTTTCTCAAATACAATATCCCAGAGGTGCTGCCGGCATCACTGAGTGGCTCAGATTGGGCAAGGAGTGGGTCCATCTTGGAGCAGCTGAAATCAGCTCTGTCTGACATTGGTCAAACTCCTGTTGTCTTCTCAGAGAGGTGACAACTGTAGCACAGCCGCACTCACACCAGTTCCAAGACTTTGCCAATGTAAACACAAGACAGGGTGAACAGTGTGTTGGCTGTTACAAACTACTTGATCATGGAGCAAGAAATGGAAAGATCTTCTGTCAGTAACTTGAGGAAGTCACCAGTCAGTAGCGGGTTCCTATGGGGAACTGTAATTGCCCTGGCATTGACTGGCCAGGAAAAGCTGCAGCTGCCAACAGTCCAAGGATCCTGGGCCCAACATGCTTAACACGGCTGCCTAGTGGACCAACAAGGGGAATGTTCACTGGATCTGGAACTAGAAAACAAGGAAACCCTGGTGAGGGATGTGAACATCAGTGTCCACCTTGGCTGTCATGAGCAGGACACAGAGGGGTCCCAGGCACAAGAGGGGAGGGAGGAAGGCCAGCAGCACAGCACAGGCTGGTGGGCTCCAGAGGAGAAGACTTGGACATACTGGGGGATGGTGGGCAAAGTGGAGACATGGAAGTAGATCTGAAGGGGTGAAGGAGCTCAGAAATCTGATCACCCTTACAGGACAACCTGCTCCAAGCACAAGAATGATCTCTCCAACTACCCATGAACAGAAGTATTTATGTCATGGGGCTGCTCGTCTGAACTGATGGAGCTCCAGGGCACAAAGGCAGCACACAGGAGGTGGGAGCAGGGGAAGCTGCAAAGGAGGAATTTAGAAACCTTGTCCATGGATGCAGAGAATATGCCAAAGCTGCCCTGGAATTGATCCCTGCAGGGGAGGCTGAGAGCAGCAAGATGAGCTGACAGAGCTTCCTTACAGAAAAAGACCAGGGTAACATAGACCTGCTGCTGAACTTCATAAGAGTAGAATCAGGCAGGACTGAGGTTCTTCATGGCTTCTTTGCCTCCATCTTCACCAGCAAGGTCTCCTGGGACTTGGTTCCTGAAGGCAGGAGTCTGGAGAACACCCAGCAGTGGATGGGGCTCAAGTCAGGGGTGACCTGGGCAAACTCAGACACCATTACAGAACAGGAGATGGGTCACTTGACCAGCTCCTGAACACAAGTATCACTGTGCTGTGGCACCTGAGATTGCCAGGAACACCCACCTCTTGATCCAGAGGAGTGTGACTCCTCTTGAGCTGTCCTGGCCTTTCCCCTCGCTCATATGGTGATTTAGTTATGCACTTTTCTGACATATTCTTTCCTAGGAGACTTTCCACATCAATATGAACTGGAGGCTGCTGATGCCACCTGTTCTGGAAAGGAAGGGAAGGGTGAGCAGGGAAGGAAACAGAAGAAATTTGGCTTTATTGTTATTTATTATGGAAATGGTTGCTGTTTGGCTGTTCCTGAAATCTCCCTAATCATCCACACCAGACTTGAAGCCTTTAGGAAAACGATGCACAGAGCCTTGGCTTTTAAGAGCATTTTAGATGTTAGTGAGCTCTCTGGTGCCATGATCCTGAACTGCAGATACTGAAAGAATGAACAAACCTCTAATGAAATGAAGGGCAGAAGCAAACCCCAAGTTTCTGAGGCTGTTTGGGACCCCACGAAGGGCCATCACTGACACAGCTGTGAGGGAAACAACCAGTGCAGGTCCTGTCCCTGGAGGCTGGTGAAGGAAAGACTCAGAGACACTGGTTCCAGGTGGTGAGGGCCATGTGGAGGTGGCTCTGATGCCATGTCAGCCCTTGAACCTTGTTCATCACCAGAATGGCTGAGCCCTGACCCCTGGGACCCGGTAGATTTTTCTCCAATGTTTTTCAAGGCTTTTCCTGTGGTCAGTGTGAGTGTTTTGTGTTTTGGTTGTGAGTTTTATGTCAAGTGCTGTTGCTTTAACTGCAAGGCTCTGGTTTTCTGTAGAGTTGGAAATGCCTGTGAGTTCCTCAAAACTCGTCCAGCTTCTTTCATTCACCTGGCAATGGTCACCAGTGACCTCAATGTCCCAGTCCCAATGTCCCAATGTTCCCTTGAGGGTGGCTGTTGTGTGGCACAACTGTCCTGCCTCTCCAGGCAGGTTGGGCACTGGGTTGGTGTCTGCATTGGGAGTTTTCTCCTTCCTGGGGTAAAAGGCTGTTGAGCAGAGACAATTGTAGAGATTTGGGTCACAGGGGTTTGCAGCAATCCTGTCAAACTCTGAGCAGGATGAGCTTTGGAGCCCAGGAAAAGCGGAGATGCTCTGAAGGATGTTTTGGAACAGTGGTGCTGTCACTGATAACAGTAACTGATAACAGGGAACTCCTTCTCACTGATGACGATGATAAACTAAACCTCTTTAATTTCATTCTTAACAGTCATTTCTGCTTTTCAAAACATCTACCACACCTCAGCAGTTGTGTCTTGAAAGAAGTTCTTAGAACAATGCTTTTTCTCTACGTTTTTTTTGTTTGTTTGTTTGTTTTGTTTTGTTTTGTTTTGTTTTTTGTAATCATATAAAGAATACACCTCTTGGAAAGAATTAACACAAAATCATGCATCTTTCATGACTTTTCTCTTTTTTTTTTCCCTGGTGTGAGGTATTGTTGGAATAGGAGAACAGTTTCTTTTGAGACAAAGATGCCAATGAACAGATCCCAGGTCAGTGCAAAGGCCCAAAGGAAGCCAGAATCTTTATGTGTGTGCACTGACACACACTGTCACCTGCATTTCCAGTCCCTGCAGTCCCAACTGTGCAGCAGAGTCTGGAGTTCTGAGCTCCCTCATCTGCCCTGTGTGACACGTGTAAAATGGAACTACCCCAGTCCAATGGTTGGTTTTGATTCCTTTCACAGCCTGAAGCACCACATGGGTCAGGAGACAAGCCGGGATACCCAACCAGAATTCACATGCTCTGCTCTTACAGTTCAGGTGTTCACTGTAATCTCAGCACACATGTCACGCTGATATCTGGGTGCAAGGAGCTGGTCAAGTGTCTCGTCTCCATTTCTGCAATGGTGGCTTTGCTGCCTGGCTGCTGTGCAGACTCTGTACATGGATGTTGACACCTCTTGAACAACCTGCTCTGAAAGGGTTAACAACATGGGCTGTTCTTTCTGGAAGGGTGATAGGGATGGAAAAGTTATGGTCAGGACTGTTAAGCGGTACTTGTAAAGCAGCCCTGCAACTCATGTGAATTATTCCTGTGGTCAGAGAGAACATGAGAGATTTCTCCAATTTGAAAACATGAAGGGAATGAAAGGACAGTGTCATTCAGACTGGATGGGACCTCGGGAGGTGTCTTGATCAACCTCCTGTTCAAATCAGGGTCAGACCAAGTTTTCAGGCCTTTATCATACTTTAGATATAAGGTATGAAAGCGAATGATGCTGGAATCCTTGCTGACTTTCAGGTAACATACCATCAATGTTTTCCCAAAGTCCACAACCCTGTCCTTTCCTCACAGAAAGCAAAGAGGATGCACAGGCACAACCTGCCCTGGGCAAACCCCGTCACCTTCTCTTCCAGACACCCAGAAATGGGGTCCCAGTGGACATGCTCTGGGGCACAGCCCTTAGTTCCCCTTCTCACCCATTGGCCATTTTGAAAAGTGCACACACTGTGTGAGAGCTGCCAGTGGTCAGGGAGTCCCCCCAGTCTCCATGGGCTTTCCAAGATGGTGGAGAGTGGCCTCACTGTAACACCGTCCTGCTGTCTCAGCTCCTGGGATGCTGCCCCTGCTGTCCCATAGACTGGGAAGAATTGTGCTAGTTCCAGTGACTCCTGACTTGATCCCCGTGCACTGCTGGTTGTTCTGACTCCAGCCACAGAGATCTGGGATACCTTGCTGGTGAAAGGGAAAACGAGAGGACACAGGGACTCTCACCTCTTATTAAATTCATCAGTGGCCACACAGTGTCTTTGTTTCTCCTTTAACTGTTCCTGCAGTAGTAACAGCTCATTGTGTGGAGCTTGAATTGCCTTACAGGTCTGGACTGAGCTTTGATCTGGACTGTTGCTGTGCTTGGAGGCTGCTGTGCTTGCAGACCTGATGCACTAACTTCTGCCACCCTGCCTGGCAGTTCATTCCATCCGTGTCACAGCTCTGTCTGCAGCACTGACAGCTCCAGCTCCCCCAGTCAGGTCCCTGGCTGAGGACATTGCCTCACATCTGGGCTGAGCCACCCCAGCTGTGGCACCAGGAAACCTCTCAGTCACCCCAGAGCTGTGTTGGTTCAGGGACTCTGCTGCCTGCCAGGGTTAGCTCTCAGCCTGTCCAGGGAGATCCCAACAACACTGAGGGGAGAAGCTGTGGGGGGAAGGAGCGACCCCCGGCAGGGCTGGGTCCTTCTGCTGTTGAGAGAGAACTGTGTGGGTCAGGACAGCTTACAGCTCCAGTTCATTCCCAGGACATTTGCAGAGGTTCCATGTGAAGGAGAATGATGACCATGAGCCAGCACTGGGCCCTTGTGGCCAAGAGGGCCAATTGCATCCTGGGGTGTATTAGAAGGGGGGTGGTTAATAGGTCGAGAGAGGTTCTCTTTCCTCTATACTCTGCCCTGGTGAGACCACATCTGGAATATTGTGTCCAGTTCTGGGCTCCTCAGTTCAAGAAGGACAGGGAACTGCTGGAGAGAGTCCAGCATAGGGCAACCAAGATGATTAAGGGAGTGGAACACCTCCCTTATGAGGAAAGGCTGAGGGAGCTGGGGCTCTTGAGCTGGAGTAGAGGAGACTGAGGGGTGACTCATGCATGGGGATCAATATTGAAAGGGTGAGTGTCAGGAGGATGGAGCCAGGCTCTTCTCAGTGACAACCAATGATAGGACAAGGGGCAATGGGTACAAACTGCAACACAGGAGGTTCCACTTAAATATGAGAAGAAACTTGTTCCCGGTGAGGGTGCCAGAGCCTGGACCAGGCTGTCCAGGGATGTTGTGGAGTCTCCTACTCTGCAGACATTCAAAACCCGCCTGGACACATTCCTGTGTAGCCTCATCTAGGTGTTCCTGCTCCAGCAGGGGAATTGGACTGGATGATCTTTCGAGGTCCCTTCCAATCCCTAGCATTCTATGACACTGAGGCAGCATTTATCTGATAGGGATGATTTTAAGTTTGCAGTTTTTTTCACTCTTGGTTGGCTGGGTGGGCAGTGGGAGATGCAGATTTATTTCTCTGCCCTGGAGAAGGCAACTGAGACCTCAGTTCTTGCTAGGACTTGTCAGAGCTGCTCCTGAGCCCCTGCATACACAGAGCTGCCCCTGGGCAGTGCCTGCTGTCAGGTGTCAGCAGGGCAGAACTGAGCACACAGAGGGTGGGACAGGGGTCTGTGACACTGACAGCGAGCAGAGGCCAGGGACAGAGAAACAGCTCTTGGCAGGGACAGCTCCAGGTAGCAGAAAAGTGGGCAAGGAGAGGGAGCTGCTACCAGAAATGTTGGGAAGGGGATTTAGGAACCCACTGTCATCCCCTGCAGAGCAGACACATTTCCCAGTGCAAACCCCTGGTCTCCTCTCCTCCCCAGCAGATCCTCTGCCCCAGAGCCTTGGAGTCCAGGTCATGAGTCACCACCTCAGCAGCTGGACCTTCAGGTGAAAGATTCCTCGAATGTGGTACACAAAAAAAAAATGATGCTAAAAGAACTTGCCGTACAGTAACATCATGTGAGTGGCAGTGAGCACAGCTGGGTAGGGATAAGGCTTCACAGCATGTCCATCTGCCTCTGTCCTTGCTTTATTTGTTCTGGAACACTGCTGTGGTGTTCTCTGTTTTTCTAGCTGTCCTGGGTGCTCTTACTCTCTAGGGTTGGGTTAGGGATGTGGGTCAGTTTTTGTTCAGACACCAACACTGGGAGTCCTGTCCCAGCAGTATCCTCATGGAAACTAGATGCAGAAGCTATGTTTTAAGCTGTAATGAACCATGTCGTTCAGCTGGTAGTCAGGGAGAATAAGTGCTCATTCAAGGAGGGGATTTTTTATGAGAAACAACATGTTTTTTTTTTTTTTTCTTCAGAGATGTCTCATTTAAACTGTCACTGTCTTTTCTTCTTTGGGCAGGTCCTCAGCAGAGACAGCAAATGTCCAACAGCAGCTCCATCACCCAGTTCCTCCTCCTGGCGTTCGCAGACACACGGGAGCTGCAGCTCTTGCGCTTCTGGCTCTTCCTGGGCATCTACCTGGCTGCCCTCCTGGGCAACGGCCTCATCATCACCACCATAGCCTGGGACCAGCACCTGCACACCCCCATGTACTTCTTCCTGCTCAACCTCGCCCTCCTCGACCTGGGCTCCATCTCCACGATTGTCCCCAAGTCCATGGAAAATTCCCTCTGGGACACCAGAGCCGTTTCCTATTCAGGTTGTGCTGCACAGGTCTTTCTGTCTTTGTTTTTCATTTCAGCAGAGTATTCTCTTCTCATCGTCATGTCCTACGACCGCTACGTTGCCATCTGCAAACCCCTGCACTACGGGACCCTCCTGGGCAGCAGAGCTTGTGTCCACATGGCAGCAGCTGCCTGGGCCACTGGGTTTCTCAATGCTCTGCTGCACACGGCCAATACATTTTCACTGCCCCTGTGCAAGGGCAATGCCCTGGGCCAGTTCTTCTGTGAAATGCCCCAGATCCTCAAGCTCTCCTGCTCACACTCCTACCTCAGGGAACTTGGGCTTCTTGTGGTCAGTGCCTATTTAGCTTTTGTGTGTTTTGTGTTCATCGTGGTGTCCTATGTGCAGATCTTGAGGGCCATGCTGAGGATCCCCTCTGAGCAGGGACGGCACAAAGCCTTTTCCACCTGCCTCCCTCACCTGGCCGTGGTCTCTCTGTTCATCAGCACTGCCATGTTTGCCCACCTGAAATCCTCATCCATTTCCTCCCCTTCCCTGGACCTGGTGGTGTCTGTTCTGTACTCGGTGGTTCCTCCAGCAGTGAACCCCCTCATCTACAGCATGAGGAACCACGAGCTCAAGGATGCCCTGAGGACACTAATGGCTGGATTCTTGTCAAAGACATTAGAATTCCCATATTCTGCGTATCACTCATGACATGACTCATGACATGTCCAACCTGTCTTTTTGTATTTATGGATGATTGGAGTCTGGGGAAGGCTTGTTTGGCTTTGATTTTTTAACTATAATAACATTGCCCACAAAGAAATGTTATTGTTCATCCCACTTTTAATTCTCTGTACACCTTTATACTTCAAGTCAAAGACCTTGTAAATGAGAAGTCCTGCTCTCTGTGGATTTAAACAAAATAAAGAACCCTGCGGTGAACGTTTTGTCTGAGATCTTTCCTCTGCAACCTTTGTGAAGCTCAGTACAAAGTGTGTGTGCAAAGATGGAGGAAACAGCCCCAGGATAGCAGCTCTGCCAGGCAGCACCAGCCTTGTTCTGCCCAGAGTCCTTCTCTTTCCACTCCCACACTCTCCTTCTCAGCCCTTGTGTTGCTGCAAGGCCTGAGCGCCCCCAAGGCTTGGTCGCCGTCCTGCTGTGTGTCAGTCCTGTGGCCAGGACAGGCGGTGGGCACTGCTGTGACACAGCTGGCCTCAGAACAGCATCTCCATCAGCAAGGGCATCTCCTTAGCACAGTGCCTGAAGGGTGAGGTCTTCTTCCAAAGTTCCTTGAAGAACATTCCTTAGTAACAGACTCTCAAGAGGCTCGTTGCTTTGCTTGTTTCTCTGTGGGCTCAGTGTGAGGAGATCATGGTCCCAGTGTGGCTTTTGAGGGACTTCAGGCTGGTTGCTCAGGTGTTGCTTGTTGGTGGCCAGCACCCACGCACAAGGTGAATGAGGCAGGGTCCCTCTGAGCAGCCTCCATGGCCACCCAAGAGCTTGTGTGGGACGTGGTCAGTGGCAGTGACCACCACCAGCTGGGGCTGCCTCCCAGCCTGACCAGTATGGCCCCGCAGAGTCACCACAGCCCACTTGATCTACAGAGCAAAACCCCCAGCTCGGGGCTGTGGGCAGCGTGGGGACAGGGTGCAGGAATGGCAGCCAGGCCAGTGCAGGTGTGCTCTCCTTGGGCAAAGGCTCTGTGGGGAGATGGGACATCCCAGGAGAAGAGCAGGGCACTGTTTGTGTGCAGACATGGAAAGAGAAACCCTTTGCCTGTGGGTGACAACTTGGGTCAGGCTGCGCTGTCCCTGGGGCAGCAGGAGCTGCCTGAAGAGCCCCGGGGCCAGGACTCGGTGCTGTCCTGGGTATCGGGGCTGGCAAGGGAGCCGAAGGATTCCTGGTATTGGGACATCCTGAGCGCGGCAGCCAGAGAGACACTGTCACTGAGCCCCATTTCCTCCATTTCATTCTACAGGGCCTGCCCAGATGGAGCTTCTCTGCTGGGCTGGGCTGGAAAGTGCCCCAGAGAGGGAAACACCAGTGAAAACTGAACTGTGCGAGCGTGCAGGGTGGGGGCACCAAACTGGGAGGAAGGGCTGACACACCAGCTGTGCTGGCATCCAGCGAGACCTGGACAGGTTGGAGGACTGAACAGAGGAGAACCTGAGGATGATCAACAAGGGATAGTGCAGGGTCCTTCACCTGGGGAGGAATAACCCCAGGCACCACTACAGGTTAGGGGCAGACCTGCAAGGCAGCTCTGTGGAGAAGGACTTGGGAGTTCTGGTTGATAACAGGTTGACCATGAGTCAACAACGTGCCCTTGTGGCCAAGAAGGCCAATGGTACCTGGGGTGCATTGCAAAGAATGTGACCAGCAGGTCAAGGGAGGTGAAGCCTCCCCTCTACTCTGCCCTGGTGAGGCTGCATTTGGAGTTACTGGGTCCAGTTCTGGGCTCCCCAGTTTAAGAAGGACAAGGAATTACTGGAGAAAGTCCAGTAATGGGCTACAAAGATGACGAGAGGTCTGGAGCATCTTTCTGATGAGGAGAGCCTGAGAGAGGGGGTTTGTTCAGCTGGAGAAGTTGAGAGGGGATCTTATCAATGTTTTTAAATATCTCAAGGGTGGGTGTCAAGAGGATGGACCAGACTCCTTTCAGTGGTGCCCAATGATAGGATGAGGGGCAACGGGCACAGGCTGAAGAACAGGAGGTTCCATCTGTAGATGAGGATAAACTTCCTTACTTGGAGGGTGACAGAGCCCTGAAACAGGCTGCCCAGAGCAGGTGTGGAGTCTCCTTCTCTGGAGACATTCAAACCCACCTGGACATGATCCTGTGCGATCTACTCTGGGTGAACCTGCTTTAGCAGGTGAGTTGGACTGGATGATCTCCAGAGGTCTCTTCAACCCAAACCAGCCTGTGATTCTGTGGGGCACACAGCAGTGGTCTCGCATGGCCAGGCCTGCTGGGAGAGACATGAAAGACCAGGAGAGCAGGGTCTGGCCTGTGCCCATGTTCCTGGACACGCTGTGGCAGCTGTCCCAAGGCATTCGTCACAGATCAGCCCATTGCAACCACCATTTTGATTATTGTCCTCTCACCACACCTGAGAGAGGCTGTTTGTCCCTCCATGGAAGGACTCTGAATGACTAGTCAGAAGCCTGAGTGTGCACAGAGAGCAGATGGGAGCATGCACACAGTGTTTGTGGGGGGAAATGAGCCCAAATGAGCACAAATGCCTCAGCTATCGCTGTGGAGGACATGGAGGCCTGTGGGACGGGTCAAGGTCACTTCATGTTGAGAGTAACTTCCCAAGAAACCACCTGAATGCAGCACTGGGATGTGCTTCCTTGAACCGAGGTCAGTGTGACCTCCCTGGAGACCTGATCAGCTCCAGCACCCAGACCCAGCTGCTGCCCGGCTTTGTGAATGATGACGGCACCATCTCTGCTTGCAGCACTGTCACTACTATTTCCTGCAGCTCTTGCCTGTACTGAGTGCTGAGCTGTTGTGTTGTTGGTTTCTTTGTTTTCTGGTGGCCACATCCTGCAACCAGTGTTGTCCCTAAGCCACCCGCTTCATTTTGCAAGAGTCACAGGCTGGACAGTCTGTCTCCAGAAGGCAGCTGCACCTTGGCTATGGGGATTTCTATCCCCTACAGTGATCGCTTCATCCTTGCCACAGATATAGTTTTCTGTTTGTATTATACAGCCATTTGTCCCCTTCCTGTTCACATGGGCATCCCATGAATGCATCACTGCTCTCTGCCCCAGTGTAGACAGGCACAAGGCCTTCTCCTCCTGAACCTCTGTCGAGGGTTTAGATTGCGGGGTGACAATAAAACCCTGGCAGGTGTATTGTTAACCCCCTCTCCACCCACTTTCCCCTCTTTGCCCCTCCCTCTCCCCCTTCCCACTCAGGACAGGCGATCGGGAGTAAAAGAAGGACAGAGAGAAGAGAGTGGGAAAAATTAACAATGTTTTACTAATGCTACTAATAAGAATAGAGAAAATAATACAAAATATACAAAACCAGTCTTGAAACTCTCAGCAACTGCAGGGCAGGCACCCAAAGTCCTGGATTGGACTCTGCAGCCAACCGGAGCTGGATTCAGTCTCTCACTGGGCCTCAGTTTGCAGGGACCACTAGCAAGGTCTTCTCCTAATGTCAGTCATAAGCAGAAGGGAAAATGCAAAGGCAAAAAGGCAAAAGGGACGAGATCCTCGTGATCTCCCACTTGTACAGCTCTTGCCTGTACTGAGTGCTGAGCTGTTGTGTTGTTGGTTTCTTTGTTTTCTGGTGGCCACATCCTGCAACCAGTGTTGTCCCTAAGCCACCCGCTTCATTTTGCAAGAGTCACAGGCTGGACAGTCTGTCTCCAGAAGGCAGCTGCACCTTGGCTATGGGGATTTCTGTCCCCTACAGTCATCGCTTCATTCTTGCTACAGATATAGTTTTCTGTTTGTATTTTAGAGCCATTTGTCCGCTTCTTGTTCACATGGGCATCGCATCACTGCTCTCTACCCCACAAGGCCTTCTCCACCTGGAACTATCACCTCACCTGTGCCACTGTTTTCTCCAGCACCCTCATCCTTGACTGTGGGATGCCCAGAACAGCCCTCCCAAGACAGTTTGACAAAGTCTTTTTTCTACTCCTTCCCCACATCTCTGCTCAATCCCCTCATGTACAGCTCAAGGACCAGAAAGATTGGGTGCAAGTGGGACATTGAGAAAAATGGTCAGGAAGGCTTTGAGGTGCACAGAGAGCCCATCAACGTGTTGGGCTGCTGTTCTCTCTGAACAGGCCCAGAGGACCTGGACAGCATTTGCTGTGTCCCAGAAACTCGCCTGGAAGGTTGGGATATGGAGAAAAGGTTTGGTCTGGGAAGGGACAGACAGGGGCTGGTGGAACTGGCTGGTGTGACCGTGAGACGTCTCCCAAACACCATGGTCCGCTGAGAAAGAAAATAGCAAAAATGACTTATCATGGAATCATAGAATAATTGTGGTTGGAAGAGACCCTTAGGATCATCGAGTCCAACCATAACCTAAATCTGGCACTAAACCATGTCCCTAAGAGCCCCATCTATCTGTGTTTTAAACACCTCCAGTGATGGTGACTCCACAACCTCACTGGGCAGTCTGCTCCATTGCTTCAAAACCCTTTCCCTGAAGAATTTTTTCCTCATATCCAATCTAAACCTCCCCGTGTGCAACTTGAGGCCATTTCCTCTTGTCCTATCACTTGTTTCTTGGGAGAAGAGACCAACACTCACCATCATAAAACCTCCTTTCAGGTAGTTGTAGACAGAGACAAGGTCTCTCCTCAGCCTCCTGCTCTCAAGGGTGAACAGCCCCAGCTCCCTCAACCGCTCCTCGTCAGACTGGTGCTCCAGACCCTTCACCAGCCTTGTCACCCTCCTCTGAACTCTCTCCAGCACCTCAATGTCTTCCTTGCCATGAGGAGCCTAAAACTGATCCCAGGATTCAAGGTGCAGCCTCACCAGTGCCCAGTACAAAGGGATGATCACTTCTCTAGTCCTGCTAAAGCTCTGATTGAATCAAGGCTTGAACACCTTGGTGTGACCCAGTTGGTGACAGGTTGGACTGCAGACTCCTGAGGTCCCTTCAACCTCAGTTCTCTTATGATCCCATTGTGATGTTGGGCTGTGTTTCAGACTGGAGCAGAGCAGGCGATGATGGGGCAGGATCCACCTGTGCTGTAGGTGACCATCTGAACCAACATCTCAGCCAGGGAACCAGCCAACACCTCAGTGTGACTCGCTCTGGGCAACGTGTGAGGAGTCCTGGGCAGGGAAGGTTCAGAGGGCATGGGGCGCTGTGCAAGACACAACATGATCTTGGCTTCAGGCCTGCAGGACCATTATTTATTTATTATTATTATTATTTATTTATTTATTTATTTAATTTATTTTAAAGTCTTTGTATGGGAGTTTCTTTTCTTTGGAAAGGAAAGAGTTCTCCAGAACTGGGCATGGATTTAGGACACAAATGTCTTCAGCTCCAGGGACACAAACACCTGGTGCCAGTGTAGATGCCCAGGGAACCCCTGCCCAGGCTCCACCTGCACTGCAAGGTGCTCTGGTCTCCCCAGATCCTGCATGATAGATGCCAATCCCAGGCCAGCACCTCAGGTACACTGGGGCCCTAAAATGGCCCTGGCTGTTTATGGTGAGACAGCTGATGACTCATGTTTGTCTAGAAACGTGCACTTTATTGTTGTTATTTTGTTTGTGGTTTGTTTTGTTGTTTTTGTTGCTGTTTTGTTTATGGTTTTGGTTGTTGTTATTGTTTAATTGGTTTGAGGGGTTTTTTTGCTTTTTTTTGGTTTTTTTTTTCATTTGTTTGGTTGGTTTGTTTGTTTGATTGGAGATCTTTGTTTAGTTGCTTTTTTAAACATATTAAAATATTAAAGAAAAAAAGCCAAGAAGTGAAGTATGGGGAAGTGTAATAAGTGTAGGAGAAGAAATACTGGTCTTCCCCTGTACTTCTATTACCAACACTTTATGATTTCATCTCCCTTGTCATTCAGGAGTTCCCATCTCTCCTGATTAAATGTCCCTGTCACAGGACAACTTTCCAGCACTGTCTGGACATTTGCCCTTCCCAGTGCTCTCAGGTTTCTCCTCCACTTGCTCTTTGATCATTCAGTGGCCTCTCAACTGTCTGGTTTCTGCTTTGAGCTTCAGGGAGTTACAAACTTCCCCATTCTTCAGAGCTCTAATTGACATGGCAGTCAACACGTTCATTGTGTTTATTTCTATCCTCTCCTATCTCTCTGTCTAAACCAGTTCTTGTGTGGGTGTCCCTTGTGGATGCTGGACCTCATCAGATCCAGCTTACACACACAGTTGAGGAAAGTGTTTTACTGTTTATTAACTGTGCAGTGTTTGCACAGGAGAGCAGGTGGAGCTGGTGCACAGGAGCTGCAGCATCTCCTGCAGAGCTCAGTGGAGAAGTCTGATGTAGGAAAAGTGATGCAATCTCTGGTGGCCAATGAGGGAACCGGCAGACTGGGGGTGGGGGTGAGGAGCCAGGTTGTCCATACAGTGTCCAGCCTCAAGGGACTGTTCTCCTGCCTGTCCAGATGTCTCCAGGAGACCCTCGGGATCAATGTCCAGTGTAGAATGCTGCTGTCACTTCTTCTATACACTGGAAAATGACAGAAAACACCCTGGGAAGAGAAAACCCTCCTTTATGAAATCTTCTTTGATATCCTCATCAGCAAGTGTCCCATTGAAACCTCTCCAGTTAGTTCTACAATTCTGGAAGATGTGAATGAAGTTACGGAAAGAAACATTGCTCGTTAGAGCTTTCTGTGTCTTAATGAGCCCCGTTGTGTACTTGGTGCTGAGTCCATGAACCTCAGATACCAAGGACAGACTGAAGAATCTGCTCAAGAAGTCCAAGCCAGAAGCAAACTCCAAAGTACCTTGAAGCATTAATGGGCCCCACTGAGGGCTGTTACTGAAAGGCCTCCCCAAGGACTCGTTAGAGCAGATAATTGGAGGCAGTGATTGCATCAGGCAAAGGCAAAGTGCAGCAGCTCTGATGCTGAGAAAGCCCTTGGTTTGTCTGATGAAGGACAATGGCCAAGCCTTGAGCCCCTGCCCCTGGGAAGGGAGATCCTGTCCCTCACGTGTGGCTCAGGGCTCTTCCTGGGGCTGTGGGGAGTGTCGATGCCCAGTGCAGGACAATGGGGTGACACTCCCTGGGGGTGCAAGGAGGCAATGGGGAGCCATGGCCATGACAACCATGTGTCTCCTCTTAGGCTTCGCTGGCAGGGACATCAGCCATAGCCAAGGGGACAAAGACCTTGGCTCTTTCAGGGACATCCAGCCTTGCCAGCGCCCTTGGCCATGTCCGCCACTGTCCATCCTGCACTGTCCCAGGCCTGTGGCTGTTTCCCCACAGGCTGCAGACACCCCATGCGCTTCCCCACCTTGTTCTCACCCCACTGTGTCCTCCTGTGCTGCTGTCTCTCCATCCTCACCAGCTGTTCCTGGAAACACAAAGCCGTGGCTGATCTGGACTCCTCTGAATGACCACAGCACTGCGCTCAGAATGACATTTCTTTATCCACTCTGGACCTCCAGAGCTGCAGTTTCTGATGGTTTTCCTTTCTCATGCTGTTTCCCAACAACAACAACAAAATTAAAAATCCACTATCTTGGAAAGTGATTTTCAGGTTTTCTGAAGCTACTACTGCCCTTTCTTGTCATGGTGTTACCACAGCCACCGACTAAGACCCACTAGCTGCTCACATCCTGCTCCTAATCCCCAAAGTGGGACAAAGGAGAGAACTGAAAGGGAAGAGAATAACTCATGGGCTTAGAAAATAAAATTCATAAGCCAATAAAAGTAATTATAAAATACTACTACTAGTAGTATACAGATACTAAAATATACATAAATAAATGATACTCAGTGCAGTCCCCCACAGATCTCCAGTCATGTGGAACAGCTAACCCAAAAGAAGGGAGCACCCCGGTCCTGAACAGCTGATCCCAGCAAGAGAAAGCAAAAATGTAAAAGGCAGAAAGGCCCAACGGCCAACTTAAACACAACAAAATGTCATAAAACTGAACTAACACTGACCTCCCAACAGAATGAACAGAACCAACCAACGTAGCCAGAAAATCTGAGCTAACTAGCTGGAAAAGGCATCTCCAGTTTTATACTGAGCATGACACTAATGGTAGAGAATAGCTCGTTGATTGACCTGGATGTCAATCAAGGTGCTGTCCTGTCTGTGCCCCCTCCTACCAATTTGCACCTGCAGCTGCACTCCAGAGAAGTCCTTGGTTTCACTGACAATAGTCCAGGTAAATTAAATTTAAATAGATAAATTAAATTAAGAAAGTATACTCAGTGCAATCCCTCATGTAACTCCAGTCACACGGAGCAGCCAGTCCTGCAGAAGGGAGCACCTTGGTCCTGAACAGCCCATCCCAGCGAGAGAGAGCAAAAGGGCAACAGGCAGAAAGGCCCAAAGGCCAACGGCAAAATGGCAGAACGGCAAAAGGCCGAACTGACATCGAACTCCTGACAGAATGAAACTTCTGAATGGAACTGACCAAACCAGCTGGAAAACCCAAAGTAACAGAGGTAACAAGCCCTAAAGCCGGCTCCAGCTTTAGACTGAACATGACGCTAATCACAGGGAATATTTCATTGATCAGCCTGCACGTCAATCCAGGTGCTGTCCTGTCTGTGTCCCCTCCCACCAATCTGCATCTGCAGCTGGATGGCAGAAGAAGTCCTTGATTTCCCTGACAACAGCCAAGATATCAGTGAGTTCTGACGTTCCTTTCATAGCAAATGGCAAACACTGTAAAGCTGCTAAAAGACAAAATGAACTCTATCCCAGGGAAGAAACAGCGTTACCTCATTATTCTCACAGGAAATCTAAACAAAAGACTGTACTGGCTGTGAAGGAGAGAGGTTCAAAATGCATGAAGAAAATTACCTCAATTTCAGTAAAAACAGCACGTTTCCTCAGGTTCCACTTCACCAGGCTACACACTGGGTGTAGTACACCAGTAGTACACACTACTACTACTACTACTCCACACATGACCCAGACTTTCTCTGGCCACATGGCAGCTCCTCCCGTTCCTCCAGAATGGGGAACCTCACACTGGGACACACGGCTCCAGATGTGACCACACCAGTGCTGAGTCACGATGGACAATAACTGCCCTTGTCTGGGTGGCCACGCTCCTCCCAGTGCAGCCCAATGTGCTCATGGGCATGTTCCTGTTTAGCACCACTGAGAACTGGCTGAACATCCAGGCTCAGAGGGTTGTGACCAGTGGCACAAAGCCCAGCAGGAGGTACCATGAGGAGCACTGAAGGACACCATATCCCTACCCAACATCTCCTCCTACAGTTGTCTCTTGGGTCCCTGGAACCACCTCAGTGCCAAGGGGGAGAGCACTGCCTGTATGGGGTGGAGGAGATGGGGTCTGGAATGAGGGTCCAGGGGCAGTTTCTCCTGGTTGTTCATGCAGCAACAAGCTGGGTTGGATATTTGGACAGAGGAACACTGCTAAGGGCCTCCAATGGGCATGGGGATGGTCTATAGTTTCCTGCATGCTGCCTTTTCTGGTGGAGATCACAGAGGCTGCCAGCCCTTTAGAGGACCCAGGACAGGCCTTGTCCTTCCTCTGGTCACAGCTGGACCCAGTTCTCCAGCTTCAGGCCCCAGCTCAGGAGCCTTGTCTAGGGGTGACTTCTCGGGTAAGGTTGACAAGAGGGGTGCATAAGTTTGTCTTAAGGACATGTGATGAGCACCAGGACTGAAGTACCAGAGCAAAAGGATGTGGCTTCTGGGTGAATACTTTCTTCAGTGCAAGTCCTGACACAGGGTCCCAGACTTCCTTTTCATGCCACCTTTCACGAGGGATGATGCACTAAGAGATGGCAAGTGGGGGACACCAATCCTTCTCCATCTACTTCCCAGGCCTGGTGAAGCACCAGGACAGCAAGGACTTCTGGCCCTGCACCCTAAACTCTGGGTGTTATCTTGGGGCAGCTGAACACCAGCATTTTTTTTCTGCAGAGCAATTTCCAGCCCAGGTCAGCTCCTGTCTGATCTCCCCCATCCCTCCTCTGATCTGCTCTGGTGCTCCTGGCCCCTTCCCTGTGCTCCCCACAGGGCCCCAACCTGGCACTGATGCTCTGCAGAGCAGGTTGGCTGCAGGACCATGGGGTGACTGCACACTGGTTGTGCTGCTCAGTGGGGGACACAGATGCAACTGCATGGGCTGCACTGTCACTGAGCTCTTTCCTGGGGGTCTAAAGCTCTGGAATGGGTCCAGAGCTTTTCTTGGGATCATTGGGTTTTCCACTCATTTCAGTTCAGCAATGCCTTCCTTGTCCTTCAGGTTCCCGGAAACTGGTGCAGGAAGATGCTGCCTATCCCCTTCCCAGGGACAGAGGTAG
>CABFKC020000021.1:0-32733 GCA_901699155.2 Streptopelia turtur
GACTGAGAGACGGGGACGCAGTTTGATGCAAATAAGTGTCCAATTTATTGATCAGAGGCTACGCATTTATATAGTCTAAGGCTGGCGTGTTACATACTGATTAGTTACATTTTGCAAAGTTAGTTCGGCTGAGAAGGTTTTACAAGCTACATTCCCATCGCTAATAGTTGCTAATAGTTGCTAGTTTCATGGTCATAAGATATACAGTTGCTAGCTTCATAATCATAGGATATAGTTTGTTGCAAGGAGAAGACACCTGTTTTTCACTGTAAGTCCTTTGTTCCTTGTCCTTGCTTCAGCATGCTGTAATTTTCCACTGCAGGGCATTCCCACTGTTACCAAGGCCTACTCTTACAACAGACTAGCTAACTTATTATATGTATAAGACTATGTTATAGATCTATTCACATCATATGAATTTAGACAACCCACATCTCCCCCTTTTTGTTTTCAATCATCTGACTCTTCCCAGGGTCGACGTCCAACTAATTCCAGGACATCTTGCTTCACCAACATTTCAGCACTGGGGGTTTTTGCGAAGCCCTGTTGCTGTACAAGGAAGATCTTATTCACTGAAGCAGTTATCGATTTCTGAAGGCACTGCAACACACACGGAATCATTATTAACAGCACACAAATTATTAAAAGAATAGAAACTCCCTGTTTGAGCAAGTCTTTCATCCATCCTGTAATACCCCAAGAAGCCAACCAGCTGTCAAACCCATCTGTTCTTACTGTAACAAGATGTACTCGGTCCCACAATTCTTCAATCTGCTTATGGACACTTTTCGAATGATCAGACAAATTCATACAGCACATCCCTTTAAATTCCTGGCAGCCATGTCCATGAGCCAACAAGAGAAAATCGATAGCTGCACGATTTTGTAAAACTGCATGTCGTAAGCTATCTACATCATTGGCTAAGCCTGAAAGAATATCAGAGGTTGTGTTGAATTCTTTTACAGCCCAATAGTCTTTTAATCTTATTCCAATTGCTTGCAGCCATTCCTCCAGGTAAAAAGAAGGATAAGGCTACAGTAGATCCTAAAGACCCCAGGTTGACTTGGTCGTCACAATCTGGACCTAATTGGTGTAACGACCTTTTTCTTCTGGAAGATGGGATAGTAGAAGAGTTAAAGAGGTCTCTCATGTGGGGCGCAAATAAGGTAAGCTTCCCAATATAACAAGGACCTCCTATTGGCTTGTGGGGGATTCCTGGCCATGCTCTATCTCCACAAATGAGGAAATATCCCTCAGGTAGCTTCACTTGACCCGTAAAAGTTTTATTAACGTACATGGAGCCCATATGGCGTGACACATTCCAATGGAATGAAGTACCTGATACATTCTGGTGTGAAATTAATCTTTGTAATGTTTCTGGGTCACCTTCCCGTGCAAAATAGCTTTCAAATAGGTCCCCAAATTCAATCACTCCAGTCCCATTGACCGCAAGTACCTTCGGGTTAATGATAGAACAGTTCTTCCATTGACTAACATCAGCCCAGCCCGTCAAGGGTGGGAAAGAGCCCCATAACTGCAGCTCTTGTACCTGCAAAGGGCTGGAAACATTGAGCAATTCAATCAGTCCCCTTTGTGCTGGCCAGTCATTTTCCTTATAACATCCGTCCGCTTCATAGTCTCCAAATCTATAGTCCCAGTGCGATTTGCCCGGGTGAGCCATACGTTAATATGAGGGTCAACATGATGCAAGTCAACGCCCAGATCGCTCATAATAAAAATAACCGAAACAATCAGGATAATCACTCCTTTGCCCATCTTCTAAAAAGGAGCACACTCCTTTTTCTATTTCTTTTCCTTTTCTTCCGCACAGAATTTCAAATGATAAAGGGCAGCGACCGCTATTTCAGCATCTAATGTCTCATTAACTCCCAAAAAGGTTCCTGGGATAACCTTATTGGCACAGAGCGGTACAAGTTGTTGACACCTGATCGCTTCAATACTACTATTTATGTGCCACTTATAATGTTTTATATCCACTTCTAATCTCCATTGAATTAGCCCTAGCACTAACTGATCTATAGACTCAAAGTTACCTAAAGCTTCCCTAGTGCTGCTTCGTATGGGTACTCCTAACCATTGTTTCAGGCATCAGTATATGGGTATACGCTCCAACGCTTCTGCCATATATTAGAGTCTCAAGTATGGTCAACAATACTCGAACGGTTTCCCACTTGTAAATCTCAGAGACCGAGTTCATAGGTGCCCGTCGATATTCTCCGTATCTTCTATATTCCTTGTATGACTGGGGTCGCCATCAGGGAGTTGTTGTAGCGTTTCTCGGTGGGGTCTCACGTTTTTTGCCTCTTCCCCATGTGACAAGGGGATAGGGTCCCATTATCTTACCTGTTTCTGGTCCCGGATCAATACCGGCGGGTCCACCCTGGGTTCAAAAAGGTTATTTGTGCTGAAATGGCCAACTACTGGAGGATTCCATAAGGAGCAATTCAAAAAGTTACAAACATACAAGGCTTTCTGTATTCGCTCCTCTGGTGTATCCGTCCCTATTCCCCCTTTTTGTTTTTATAACAGGCGTTTTAAGGTTTGGTGGGAACGTTCTATCAAAGCTTGACCTGTGGGAGAATGAGGGATGCCTGTAACGTGAGAGATTCCCCAAAAAGCAAAAAAGGCTGTTAAATTTTTAGACACGCATGCGGGACCATTGTCTGTTTTAATTTGCGAGGGTACCCCTAAAGTGGCAAAAGCGCGCATTAGATGTTTTTGCACATCGCGTGCTTTTTCTCCTGTATGACAGGAGGCAAATAACATTCCCGAAAATGTATCAACAGAGCAATGAATAAACCTTAAACGGCCAAATTCGGCAAAATGAGTGACATCTGTTTGCCAGAGTTGAAGACTCTGTAAACCTCTGGGATTGACTCCTCCTGCTATGGAAGGAAAAGAGTGTCTCTGACAATCAGGACAGAGCGCAATGATATTATTGGCTTAAAACTGATGTTTTAAGCCTCCAGCATTTTGGTGGAAAAATTATGTTAAGAGGAACAGACCATTTACGAAAAGCTCGAACCACTGCAGATAACTCCACTATTTGAGGAGAACCTTGAACAGTTTCAACATCAGATTCCCACCGTTGGCATTGGCCATTCCACCAAAGGATAACGGACTTATGAGATCTACCAGACCCATCTGTGAATACAGTGAGGGCTTGTAAAGGTTGGTCACTCCGCTTTGGATAGGTAAAAGGTGAAAATCAATGCTTAACAGTTTGTGAGAAGGCGGATGAGAAGTGAGTTGGCCTGCATAGCCAGTTAGAGCTGCGCCTAATGCATCTGATTGTTGTTGTAACCATTGCAGGTAAACGCTTGTTATGGCATATATATAAGGATAAAGTCCGTGCTTGCCAGGGTACGTAATCACTGTTGAGCCCTGATAATTAAAGATGCAAACATCTCATGCTGTGTTGAGATAGTCTTTGTGGCTTGGTTAGGCAAAAAGATCCATTCAATAATCAATAAAGGGTCCGTTTTCCGGCAGTCCCATTGGAAAATAAGTGCATGAGGCTGTCGAGTAGAATTAAGGATGATGAATTGAAAAGGCAATTCTGGTTCCCATCAATGCACTTATAATGCAAGGAAGCTATGGCCTTAGGACTGAGACTTCGTGGAGCGGTTAAGTCTGAGCTTCCTTTAAGCATTTCGAATAAGGGACTGAGATCTGCATTAGTGATTCCTAACAATGGTCTGACCCAATTGATTGTTCCCAGCATGTAAATTTTTTACATTCGCCTGCATTTGTAAAGGTTGCGGAGCAATAGTCTGAGCTCTTATACGCCATCCTAAGTATTTCCAAGGTGGTACTTTTTGGATTTTTTCTGGCGCAATACTGATTTTACAGCAGCCACGACAAGGGCTACAGCTTCCTCCATAACTTCATAGTATTGTGCTGCCACTAGAATGTCATCCATATAATGATATAACAATGCAGCAGGTACCACAGTTCTAACAGGACTAAGTATTTTCGCCACATACCATTGGCATATTGTGGGACTATTTTTCATTCCTTGTGGTAGCAGGTGAATTCCAGGGACTCGTAGAGGGTACAATATGTCCCATAGATAATTGTTCAGCGACTATTTCTTGGAGGGCGTGAAGCTTTTCTAGTGGCAGGGGCCATTGATCAACCCAAATAGGGGAATCAGTTTTCCAGGTCAATTTTAGGGTTTCACGCCCCTCAATGGCCCCACCTAAAAATGTGTCTGGATAGACACCCCCCACTGGGACAACACGTCGCGCCCCCACAAGACCATAACATGACTTGCTGACCTCTATTGTCCCATTATCCCCAATGTCCCATTGACCCCAATGTCCATTGACCCCAGTGTCCCCATTGTCCCATTGACCCCCAATATCCCCATTGACCCCAATGTCCCCATTGTCCCCAATGTCCCATTGACCCCAATGTCCCCATTGTCCCGTTATCCCCATTGTCCCATTATCCCCAATGTCCCATTGACCCCAATGTCCATTGACCCCAGTGTCCCCATTGTCCCATTGACCCCAATATCCCCATTGACCCCAATGTCCCCATTGTCCCCAATGTCCATTGACCCCAATGTCCCCATTGTCCCGTTATCCCCATTGTCCCATTATCCCCAATGTCCCATTGACCCCAATGTCCATTGACCCCAGTGTCCCCATTGTCCCATTGACCCCAATATCCCCATTGACCCCAATGTCCCCATTGTCCCCAATGTCCCCATTGTCCCGTTATCCCCATTGTCCCATTATCCCCAATGTCCCATTGACCCCAATGTCCATTGACCCCAGTGTCCCCATTGACCCCAATATCCCCATTGACCCCAATGTCCCCATTGTCCCCAATGTCCCATTGACCCCAATGTCCCCATTGTCCCGTTATCCCCATTGAGAAATGCTTGTAAACACCTTTTGGGATCTGTTAGAGTCAGGAACTCTCAGCAGAGCCCTTTTTGCCTCCTCCCGAATTGCTTCTAAAGCCTCTCGGGGGATATCTCTGGCTTGACCAGCCGGATCAGAATGTTGCCCAGTTCCAGTGAGATGTTCTATAGTTAATGCAGCTAGAGCAGCATTAGCATGTCCCGCATATTTCAGCAAAATTCTGCAATCCCGTTCTCCATTGAGACTCCCACATTGTATATTGCGATGGGGTTAACAACGACTGCGTAAGGGATTTCAAATCGTGCGGGGTCATAACATACGTATCAAATACAGAAGATAAAAGGCTTGCAAAATAAGGAGAAGACAACCCATGTTCGGTAACTGTACGGCGCAATTCCTTAATAACCGAGAAAGACAGTGCTTCCCATTGAGCCGCCCCCCCCTTCCTTGATATATTACGGGGGCTACTATGGTTCTCGCTATTTCCAGCTCCCCCTCCTTTATTGGCGTTTTATCTCTCCCCAAACTTCATGAGGATCAGGGGGAAAGACACCAGGTTCTTTTTCAGGGTCAATTGGACCAGGGTCGAAAGGATCATCTTCGGGGGGGTATCCAGCAGCGCAAGCTAATGGTGGCACAGAAGGTTTTACCCCCTCTCCCGAGCCTCGTAGGCTTTGCTCTTGTGTTTTTATAGTCTCAAAAATCTTTCTCCACCTGGGGAGCACACGCTGCGCTTCCTCATCTCCTGAGGTGGCTGCATCCCATAACTTTACCCCCACATTGTCCCATAACTGCACTTTCCTGGAGAACCAGACCCATGTTTAGTAAACCTAGCAATGGAATGCAAACTGATTGATAAGCACGGATGGACATCTCGCGAGAGGGGCGACGAGAAACCGGTGACCAAGAGACTGACCAACTGTGTATAACATTCCATTCACGTGAATACTTCATATAAAAGTGGGAGATCACCAGGATCTCGTCCCTTTTCTTTATGGTGACATTAGGAGAGGATCTTGCTTCTCATCCCTGCGAACTGAGGCCAGTGAGAGACTGAATCCAGCTCCATTGGCTGCAGAGTCTAATCCAGGACTTTGGGTGCCTGCCCTGCAGTTGCTGAGACTTTCAAGATTGGTTTTGTATATTGTGTATTATTTTCTCTATTCTTATTAGTAGCATTAGTAAAACATCTTTAATTTTTCCAACTCTCTTCTCTCTGTCCTTCTGTCCGTCCCGATCACCTGTGCTGAGTGGGAAGGGGAGGGGAGGTCAACAACGCACCTGCTGGGGTTTATTGTCACCCCGCAATCTAAACCCTCGACAATATATGGATATGTATGTGAAATGTTGAGTAACCGTTACGTATCTTAATGAATATATGGATATGTATGTGAAATGTTGAGTAACCGTTACGTATCTTAATGCTTTGGGTGGCCATGGGACCTCTGCTTTGGGTGGCCATGGGACCTCTGCTTTGGGTGGCCATGGGACCCCTGCTTTGGGTGGCCATGGGACCCCTGCTTTGGGTGGCCATGGGACCCCTGCTTTGGGTGGCCATGGACCTCGTGGAGGGTTAAGATTGCGGGGTGACAATAAACCCCAGCAGGTGTATTGTAAACCCCCCCTCCCCCTTCCCACTCAGCACAGGGATCGGGACGGACAGAAGGACAGAGAGAAGAGAGCTGGAAAAATTAACAGTGTTTTACTAATGCTGCTAATAAGAATAGAGAAAATAATACAAAATATACAAACCCAAGCTTGAAAGTCTCAGCAACTGCAGGGCAGGCACCCAAAGTCCTGGGCTGGACTCTGCAGCCAATGACTCTGCAGCCAAAAAGAGAAACTTGTTTGGAACAAAACCAGGACAGCCCATTGACCCCAATGTCCCCAATGTCCCATTGACCCCAATGTCCCCAATGTCCCCAATGTCCCATTGACCCCAGTGTCCCCAATGTCCCATTGACCCCAGTGTCCCATTGACCCCAATGTCCCAAATATCCCCATTGACCCCAATATCCCCATTGACCCCAATATTCCCAGTGTCCCCATTGTCCCCATTGACCCCAATGTCCCCCCAATGTCCTCATTGTTCCCCCAATGTCCCCCCAATGTCCTCATTGTTCCCCCAATGTCCCCATTGACCCCAATGTCCCCCCCAATATCCCCATTACCCCAATATCCCCAATATCCCCATTACCCCAATATCCCCATTGTCCCCAAGGTCCCCACTGTCCCGAAAATGTCCCCATTGTCCCCAATGTCCCCACTGTCCCCCCAATGTCCCCATTGTCCCCACAATGTCCTCATTGTCCCCAATGTCCCCCCAATGTCCCCATCACCCCCAATGTCCCCATTGACCCCAATGTCCCCACTGACCCCCCAATGTCCCATTAACCCCAATATCCCCAATGTCCCCATTGACCCCAATGTCCCCATTGACCCCCCCAATGTCCCCATTGTCCCCAATATCCCCATTATCCCCAATGTCCCCATTGACCCCGATATCCCCAATGTCCCATTGACCCCAATATCCCCATTGACCCCAATATCCCCAATGTCCCCATTGATCCCCCACTGTCCCCAATGTCCCAATTGACCCCAATATCCCCATTGACCCCAATGTCCCATTGTCCCCAATGTCCCCCCCAATGTCCCCATCACCCCCAATGTCCCATTGACCCCAATGTCTCCATTGTCCCCCCAATGTCCCCATTGAGCCAATATCCCCATTGACCCCAATATCCCCATTGACCCCAATGTCCCAAATATCCCCATTGACCCCAATATCCCCAATGTCCCCATTATCCCCAATGTCCCATTGACCCCAATGTCTCCATTGTCCCCCCAATGTCCTCATTGTCCCCAATGTCCCCACTGACCCCAATATCCCCATTGACCCCAATGTCCCCCCAATGTCCGCATCACCCCCAATGTCCCCATTGACCCCAATGTCCCCATTGACCCATTATCGTGTCCCAATGTCCCCATTACCCCAATATCCCCATTGTCCCCAATGTCCCCATTGTCCCCAATATCCCATTGACCCCAATGTCCCCACTGTACCCACAATGTCCTCATTGTTCCCCCAATGTCCCCATTGACCCCAATGTCCCCAACATCCTATTGACCCCAATGTCCCCCCAATGTCCCCATCACCCCCAATGTCCCCATTGACCCCAATGTCCCGATTGACCCATTATCGTGTCCCAATGTCCCCATTACCCCAATATCCCCATTGTCCCCAATGTCC
Source organism: Streptopelia turtur (assembly GCA_901699155.2). Taxonomy (NCBI): domain Eukaryota; kingdom Metazoa; phylum Chordata; class Aves; order Columbiformes; family Columbidae; genus Streptopelia; species Streptopelia turtur. The sequence goes on from CABFKC020000021.1 coordinate 8,146, forward strand.
CCATTGTCCCCCCCAATGTCCCATTAACCCCAATATCCCCATTGTCCCCAATATCCCCAATATCCCATTGACCCCAATGTCCCCATTGTCCCCATTGACCCCAATGTCCCATTGATCCCAATATCCCCCCAATGTCCCCATCACCCCCAATGTCCCCATTGACCCCAATGTCCCCATTGACCCATTATCGTGTCCCAATGTCCCCATTACCCCAATATCCCCAATGTCCCCATTGTCCCCCCAATGTCCCATTAACCCCAATATCCCCATTGTCCCCAATATCCCCAATATCCCATTGACCCCAATGTCCCCAATGTCCCCATTGACCCCAATGTCCCCATTGACCCCCCAATGTCCCATTAACCCCAATATCCCCATTGTCCCCAATATCCCCAATGTCCTCATTGTCCCCAATGTCCCCATTGATCCCAATATCCCCCCAATGTCCCCATCACCCCCCAATGTCCCCAATGTCCCCATTGACCCCAATGTCCCCATTGACGCCATTATCATGTCCCAATGTCCCCATTACCCCAATATCCCCATTGTCCCCATAATGTCCCCATTGACCCCAATGTCCCCACTATCCCCCCAATGTCCCCACTGTCCCATTGACCCCAATGTCCCCATTGTCCCCCCAATGTCCCCATTGTCCCCCCAATATCCCCATTGACCCCAATATCCCCCTTGATCCCAATGTCTCCATGGTCCTCCCAATGTCCCATTAACCCCAATATCCCCATTGTCCCCAATATCCCCAATATCCCATTGACCCCAATGTCCCATTGACCGCAATGTCCCCATTGACCCCAATGTCCCCATTGTCCCCCCAATGTCCCCATTGTCCCCCCAATATCCCCATTGACCCCAATGTCCCATTGACCCCAATATCCCCATTGTCCCCAATGTCCCCGCAATGTCCCCATTATCCCCAATGTCCCATTGACTCCAATGTCCCCATTGACCCCAATGTCCCCAATGTCCCATTGACCCCAATGTCCATTGACCCCAATGTCCCATTGACCCCAATGTCCCCATTGACCCCAATGTCCCATTAACCCCATTGTCCCCATTGATCCCAATGTCCCATTGACCCCATTGTCCCCATTGATCCCAATGTCCCATTGACCCCAATGTCCCCAATGTCCCATTGACCCCAATGTCCCATTGACCCCAATGTCCCCATTGTCCCCAATGTCCCATTGACCCCAATGTCCCATTGACCCCAATGTCCCCATTGTCCCCAATGTCCCCCCAATGTCCCCATTATCCCCAATGTCCCATTGACTCCAATGTCCCCACTGTCCCCCCCGGGCTGTTGTCACCTCGGGAAAAGCACGAAAAAGTGTCACCAGGTGTCCCCGAACATGTGACGGGACGGGCGGGAAACGAGCAGGGACGGAACGAGCCGAACGGACCCGAGCGGAGCCGAACGGACCCGAGCGGAGCCGAACGGACCCGAGCGGAGCCGAACGGACCCGAGCGGAGCCGAACGGACCCGAGAGGAGCCGAACGGACCCGAGAGGAGCCGAAGAGACACGAAGGGACCCGAATAACAGCGAGAGAAGAAAAGGTGCGCAAGGGGCACTCCTGGGTCCCTCTGCGGCTCAAATCTATGGGGCCCGGACGCCTGGGTCCCTTCTCGTTCAAATCTATGGGGCCCGGACGCCTGGGTCCCTCCTCGGTCAAATCTATGGGGCCCGGACGCCTGGGTCCCTTCTCGTTCAAATCTATGGGGCCCGGACGCCTGGGTCCCTTCTCGTTCAAATCTATGGGGCCCGGACGCCTGGGTCCCTCATGGGTCAAATCTATGGGGCCCGGACGCCTGGGTCCCTCATTGGTCAAATATATGGGGCCCGGACGCCTGGGTCCCTTCTCGCTGAAATCTATGGGGACCGGACTCCTCGGTCCCTCCTCGGTCAAATCTATGGGGCCCGGACGCCTGGGTCCTTTCTTGTTCAAATCTATGGGCCCGGACGCCTGGGTCCCTTCTCGCTGAAATCTGTGGGGCCCGGACGCCCGGGTCCCTTCTCGCTGAAATCTATGGGGCCCGGACGCCTGGGTCTCTCATTGCTCAAATCTATGGGGCCCGGACGCCTGGGTCCCTCCTGAGTCAAATCTATGGGGCCCGGACGCCTGGGTCCCTCCTGAGTAAAATCTATGGGGCCCAGACGCCTGGGTCCCTCCTCGGTCAAATCTATGGGGCCCGGACGCCTGGGTCCCTCCCTGTTCAAATCTATGGGGCCCGGACGCCTGGGTCCCTCCTCGGCCAAATCTCTGGGGCCCGGACGCCTGGGTCCCTCCCTGTTCAAATCTATGGGGCCCGGACGCCTGGGTCCCTCCTCGGTCAAATCTATGGGGCCCGGACGCCTGGGTCCCTCCTTGGTCAAATCTATGGGGCCCGGACACCTGGGTCCCTTCTCGTGCAAATCTATGGGGCCCGGACGCCTGGGTCCCTCCTCGGTCAAATCTATGGGGCCCGGACGCCTGGGTCCCTTCTCGTTTGAGTCTATGGGGCCCGGACGCCTGGGTCCTTTCTCGCTGAATCTATGGGGCCCGGACGCCTGGGTCCCTCCTCGGTCAAATCTATGGGGCCCGGACGCCTGGGTCCCTCCTCGGCCAAATCTATGGGGCCCGGACGCCTGGGTCCCTCCTCAATCAAATCTATGGGGCCTGGACGCCTGGGTTCCTTCTCGTTCAAATCTATGGGGCCTGGATGCCTGGGTCCCTCCTCGCTCAAATCTATGGGGTCCGGACGCCTGGGTCCCTTCCCGCTGAAATCTATGGGGCCCGGACGCCTGGGTCCCTTCTCGCTGGAATCTATGGGGCCCGGACGCTTGGGTCCCTCCTCGGTCAAATCTATGGGGCCCGGACGCCTGGGTCCCTCCTCGGTCAAATATATGGGGCCCGGACGCCTGGGTCCCTCCTGAGTCAAATCTATGGGGCCCGGATGCCTGGGTCCCTCCTCGGTCAAATCTATGGGGCCCGGATGCCTGGGTCCCTTCTCATTCAAATCTATGGGTCCCGGACGCCTGGGTCCCTCTTCAGTCAAATCTATGGGGCCCGGACGCCTGGGTCCCTTCTCGGTCAAATATATGGGGCCCGGACGCCTGGGTCCCTCCTTGTTCAAATCTATGGGGCCCGGACGCCTGGGTCCCTCATTGGTCAAATATATGGGTCCCGAACGCCTGGGTCCCTTCTAGTTCAAATCTATGGGGCCCGGACGCGTGGGTCCCTTCTCGTTCAAATCTATGGGGCCCGGACGCCTGGGTCCCTTCTCGTTCGAATCTATGGGGCCCGGACGCCTGGGTCCCTCCTCGGTCAAATCTATGGGGCCCGGACGCCTGGGTCCCTCCTCAGTGCAATAATCTATGGGGCCCGGACGCCTGGGTCCCTTCTAGTAGAAATCTATGGGGCCCGGACGCCTGGGTCCCTCATTGGTCAAATCTATGGGGCCCGGACGCCTGGGTCCCTTCTCGTTCAAATCTATGGGGCCCAGACACCTGGGTCCCTTCTCGCTGAAATCTATGGGGCCCGGATGCCTGGGTCCCTCCTCGGTCAAATCTATGGGGCCCGGACGCCTGGGTCCCTCCTCAGTGCAATCTATGGGGCCCGGACGCCTGGGTCCCTTCTAGTTCAAATCTATGGGGCCCGGACGCCTGGGTCCCTCCTCGGTCAAATCTATGGGGCCCGGACGCCTGGGTCCCTCCTCGGTCAAATCTATGGGGCCCGGACGCCTGGGTGCCTCGTCGTTCAAATATATGGGGCCTGGACGCCTGGGTCCCTCCTCGGTCAAATCTATGGGGCCCGGACGCCTGGGTCCCTCCTCAGTGCAATAATCTATGGGGCCCGGATGCCTGGGTCCCTTCTAGTAGAAATCTATGGGTCCCGGACGCCTGGGTCCCTCCTTGTTCAAACCTATGGGGCCCGGAAGCCTGGGCTCCTTCTCGTTCAAATCTATGGGGCCCGGACACCTGGGTCCCTTCTCGCTGAAATCTATGGGGCCCGGATGCCTGGGTCCCTCCTCGGTCAAATCTATGGGGCCCGGACGCCTGGGTCCCTCCTCAGTGCAATCTATGGGGCCCGGACGCCTGGGTCCCTTCTAGTTCAAATCTATGGGGCCCGGACGCCTGGGTCCCCTCCTCGGTCAAATCTATGGGGCCCGGACGCCTGGGTCCCTTCTCGCCGAAATCTATGGGTCCCGGACGCTTGGCTGAAATCTCATTCAAATCTATGGGGCCCGGACGCCTGGGTCCCGTCTTGCTCAAATCTATGGGGCCCGGACGCCTGGGTCCCTTCTCTATCAAATCTATGGGGCCCGGACGCCTGGGTCCCTCCTTGTTCAAATCTATGGGGCCCGGACGCCTGGGTTCCTTCTCGCTGAAATCTATGGGGCCCGGACGCCTGGGTCCCTCCTCGGTCAAATCTATGGGGCCCGGACGCCTGGGTCCCTCCCTGTTGAAATCTATGGGGCCCGGACGCCTGGGTGCCTCGTCGTTCAAATATATGGGGCCTGGACGCCTGGGTCCCTCCTCGGTCAAATCTATGGGGCCCGGATGCCTGGGTCCCTCCTCAGTGCAATCTATGGGGCCCGGACGCCTGGGTCCCTTCTAGTTCAAATCTATGGGGCCCGGACGCCTGGGTCCCTCCTCGGTCAAATCTATGGGGCCCGGACGCCTGGGTCCCTCCCTGTTGAAATCTATGGGGCCCGGACGCCTGGGTGCCTCGTCGTTCAAATATATGGGGCCTGGACGCCTGGGTCCCTCCTCGGTCAAATCTATGGGGCCCGGATGCCTGGGTCCCTCCTGAGTCAAATCTATGGGGCCCGAACGCCTGGGTCCCTTCTCGCTGAAATATATGGGGCCCGGACGCCTGGGTCCCTTCTCGCTGAAATCTATGGGGCCCGGATGCCTGGGTCCCTCCTCGGTCAAATCTATGGGGCCCGGACGCCTGGGTCCCTTCTCGCCGAAATCTATGGGTCCCGGACGCTTGGCTGAAATCTCATTCAAATCTATGGGGCCCGGACGCCTGGGTCCCGTCTTGCTCAAATCTATGGGGCCCGGACGCCTGGGTCCCTTCTCTATCAAATCTATGGGGCCCGGACGCCTGGGTCCCTCCTTGTTCAAATCTATGGGGCCCGGACGCCTGGGTCCCTTCTCGCTGGAATCTATGGGGCCCGGACGCCTGGGTCCCTCCTCGGCCAAATATATGGGGCCCGGACGCCTGGGTCCCTCATGGGTCAAATCTATGGGGCCCGGACGCCTGGGTCCCTCATGGGTCAAATATATGGGGCCCGGAGGCCTGGGTCCCTCCTCGGTCAAATCTATGGGGCCCGGATGCCTGGGTCCCTCCTCGGCCAAATATATGGGGCCCGGACGCCTGGGTCCCTCCTCGGTCAAATCTATGGGGCCCGGACGCCTAGGTCACTTCTGGCTGAAATCTATGGGGCCCGGACGCCTGGGTCCCTGCTCCATCAAATCTATGGGGCCCGGACGCCTGGGTCCCTCATGGGTCAAATCTATGGGGCCCGGACGCCTGGGTCCCTCCTCAGTGCAATAATCTATGGGGCCCGGACGCCTGGGTCCCTCCTTGTTCAAATCTATGGGGCCCGGACGCCTGGGTCCCTCATTGGTCAAATCTATGGGGCCCGGACGCCTGGGTCCCTTCTCGCTGAAATCTATGGGGCTCGGACGCCTGGGTCCTTTCTCGCTGAAATCTATGGGGCCCGGATGCCTGGGTCCCTCCTCGGTCAAATATATGGGGCCCGGACGCCTGGGTCCCTCCTGAGTCAAATCTATGGGGCCCGGACGCCTGGGTCCCTTCTCGCTGATATCTATGGGGCCCGGATGCCTGGGTCCCTCCTCGGCCAAATATATGGGGCCCGGACGCCTGGGTCCCTCATGGGTCAAATCTGTGGGGCCCGTGCGAGTGCGAAGAATCACGGACTCCACACAATCCAATATGAATTCAAGCGAAGCCGTTTATTACTTGTTATAACTCTCCTTAAATATCCTTTTGACCTGTTCGCGCTGTCCATGCATCAGAAGGCTGCTTGTAATTGGTCAATAGCTGCTGTTCACGCGCCGCAAACTAATAGGTGATTGGATTATAGAATTCTTACATAAACTCTAACATTAAACAAAATGTATCTATATTATAGCTGACTTGCTGATTCTTTTCTTCACTAGACAGTCTTTCTTTTGTTTTACCCAAGGTTGTATAAAGTCACGTAAGACACGTGGGCTGCTCGACTCTTGCTCTCTTGCTCTCTTGCTGAATACATAGGCCTCAGAGGCCTGTTCAGTTCAGTTCTATACAATGTCCATTAACTTCAAGAAAATCACTCAAATGTCCCACATTGTCTCACTCATCTTGTCTCACTGTCCTGCTCAAGGCCGGGTGAACCAGGGGAGGTTGTTCGTGGCCTCGACCCACCTTTTCATCACCCTCAGAAGACCTGAAATCCCACTCTACAGGAGGATGTGTCCAATCCCCTTCCCAGGGACAGAGGCAGGTTGACCAACGTGCAATTCTCCCAATACTTGTTCCGGCCTTTCTTGAACATGGCTTTGATGTCTGCCTTTTCCAAAGAACGCAGAACCTCTCTCATTACCCTGGTTCTTATGAGGTCACAATCCAGAATAACAGGCAATGGTGAGGTGACTGGAGCACTTGCAATGATCCTAAGGCAGCCGAGATGAATCTCACTGGGCAGTGGGGTTTGTTCTGGAGTCACACACAGAAATGTCAGTGTCTGTCAGGTGTTCACATCTGAGCTGGCCTCATGGACTCCTTATGCACCCAGGGATGTTCAGAGACAGAGTCTGTCCCTTTTACACAGAGGCACTGGCCTCCTGTTGCCACTCCAAAAGGACAGGAGACACCTCAGCCCTGTGGTGTGTCACCCATGTCCCACGTCATGAGGAATGGACACAGGGACCTCAGGTCAAGGAAGTACAGCTGCTGCATTCAGGTGATTTCCTACGGGATGTTCCTCCCAACATGAAGTGACCTCAAGACATTGTCTGTGCCTTTCATGGAACTGCAAGGAATAGTGATGATGTTTGTGCTCACTTGTGTTCGTGTCCGCTCACGTACATGATGCACATGCTCACTCCTCATCTGTTGTCCTGGTTTAGTTAAAAACAAGTTTCTCTTTTAGTGAATTTGCCTGTCAGCTAGAGCTTCATATCAGCTGCATTTTTCTGGAAAGTCAGACACATGTTTTGGTAACCATAGCAATGGAATGCGAGGTCACTGATAAGGACAGATGTACAACTTGCGAGAGGGGCGACAAGAAAACAGGTGACCAGAGACTGACCAACAGAGTATAGCATCCCGTTCACGTGAATACTTTATATAAAAGTGGGAGATTGTTGAGGGTTAAGATTGCGGGGTGACAATAAAACCCTGGCAGGTGTATTGTTAACCTCCTCTCCCCACCCCGACTTCCCCCCTTTGGCCCCTCCCTCTCCCCCCTTCCCACTCAGCACAGGCGATCGGGACGGACAGAAGGACAGAGAGAAGAGAGTTGGAAAAATTAAAGATGTTTTACTAATGCTACTAATGAGAATAGACAAAATAATACAAAATATACAAAACCAATCTGGAAAGTCTCAGCAACTGCAGGGCAGGCACCCAAAGTCCTGGATTGGACTCTGCAGCCAACCGGAGCTGGATTCAGTCTCTCACTAGGGCTCAGTTTGCAGGGATGAGTAGCAAGATCCTCTCCTAATGTCACCATAAGGAGAAAAAGGGAAAAAAGGGACGAGATCCTCGTGCTCTCCCACTTTTATATGAAGTATTCACGTGAATGGAATGTTATACCCAGTTGGTCAGTTTCTTGGTCACCGTTTCTCGTCGCCCCTCTCGCGAGATGTCCATCCGTGCTTATCAATATGTTTGCATTCCATTGCTAGGTTTACTAAACATGGGTCTGGTTCTCCAGGAAAGTGCAGTTATGGGACAATGTGGGGGTCAAGTTATGGGATGCAGCCACCTCAGGAGATGAGGAAGCGCAGCGTGTGCTCCCCAGGTGGAGAAAGATTTTTGAGACTATAAAAACACAAGAGCAAAGCCTACGAGGCTCGGGAGAGGGGGTAAAACCTTCTGTGCCACCATTAGCTTGCGCTGCTGGATACCCCCCCGAAGATGATCCTGTCGACCCTGGTCCAATTGACCCTGAAAAAGAACCTGGTGTCTTTCCCCCTGATCCTCATGAAGTTTGGGGAGAGATAAAACGCCAATAAAGGAGGGGGAGCTGGAAATAGCGAGAACCATAGTAGCCCCCGTAATATATCAAGGAAGGGGGGGGCGGCTCAATGGGAAGCACTGTCTTTCTCGGTTATTAAGGAATTGCGCCGTACGGTTACCGAACATGGGTTGTCTTCTCCTTATTTTGCAAGCCTTTTATCTTCTGTATTTGATACGTATGTTATGACCCCGCACGATTTGAAATCCCTTACGCAGTTGTTGTTAACCCCATCACAATATACAATGTGGGAGTCTCAATGGAGAACGGGATTGCAGAATTTTGCTGAGATATGCGGGACATGCCAATGCTGCTCTAGCTGCATTAACTATAGAACATCTCACTGGAACTGGGCAACATTCTGATCCGGCTGGTCAAGCTAGAGATATCCCCCGAGAGGCTTTAGAAGCAATTCGGGAGGAGGCAAAAAGGGCTCTGCTGAGAGTTCCTGACTCTAACAGACCCCAAAAAGCATTTACAAGCATTTCTCAATGGGGATAACGGGACAATGGGGACATTGGGGTCAATGGGACATTGGGGACAATGGGGACATTGGGGTCAATGGGGATATTGGGGTCAATGGGGACACTGGGGTCAATGGACATTGGGGGTCAATGGGACATTGGGGATAATGGGACAATGGGGATAATGGGACAATGGGGACATTGGGGTCAATGGGACATTGGGGACAATGGGGACATTGGGGTCAATGGGGATATTGGGGTCAATGGGGACACTGGGGTCAATGGACATTGGGGTCAATGGGACATTGGGGATAATGGGACAATGGGGATAACGGGACAATGGGGACATTGGGGTCAATGGGACATTGGGGACAATGGGGACATTGGGGTCAATGGGGATATTGGGGTCAATGGGACAATGGGGACACTGGGGTCAATGGACATTGGGGTCAATGGGACATTGGGGATAATGGGACAATGGGGATAACGGGGACATTGGGGTCAATGGGGATATTGGGGTCAATGGGACAATGGGGACACTGGGGTCAATGGACATTGGGGTCAAAGGGACATTGGGGATAATGGGACAATGGGGATAACGGGACAGTGGGGACATTGGGGTCAATGGGACACTGGGGACAATGGGGACATTGGGGTCAATGGGGATATTGGGGTCAATGGGACAATGGGGACACTGGGGTCAATGGACATTGGGGTCAAAGGGACATTGGGGATAATGGGACAATGGGGATAACGGGACAATGGGGACATTGGGGTCAATGGGACATTGGGGACAATGGGGACATTGGGGTCAATGGGGACATTGGGGTCAATGGGACAATGGGGACACTGGGGTCAATGGACATTGGGGTCAATGGGACATTGGGGATAATGGGACAATGGGGATAACGGGACAATGGGGACATTGGGGTCAATGGGACATTGGGGACAATGGGGACATTGGGGTCAATGGGGATATTGGGGTCAATGGGACAATGGGGACACTGGGGTCAATGGACATTGGGGTCAATGGGACATTGGGGATAATGGGACAATGGGGATAACGGGACAATGGGGACATTGGGGTCAATGGGACATTGGGGACAATGGGGACATTGGGGTCAATGGGGATATTGGGGTCAATGGGACAATGGGGACATTGGGGTCAATGGGACATTGGGGATAATGGGACAATGGGGATAACGGGACAATGGGGACATTGGGGTCAATGGGACATTGGGGACAATGGGGACATTGGGGTCAATGGGGATATTGGGGTCAATGGGACAATGGGGACACTGGGGTCAATGGACATTGGGGGTCAATGGGACATTGGGGATAATGGGACAATGGGGATAACGGGACAATGGGGACATTGGGGTCAATGGGACATTGGGGACAATGGGGACATTGGGGTCAATGGGGATATTGGGGTCAATGGGACAATGGGGACACTGGGGTCAATGGACATTGGGGTCAATGGGACATTGGGGATAATGGGACAATGGGGATAACGGGACAATGGGGACATTGGGGACAATGGGGACATTGGGGTCAATGGGGATATTGGGGTCAATGGGACAATGGGGACACTGGGGTCAATGGACATTGGGGTCAATGGGACATTGGGGATAATGGGACAATGGGGATAACGGGACAATGGGGACATTGGGGACAATGGGGACATTGGGGTCAATGGGACAATGGGGACACTGGGGTCAATGGACATTGGGGTCAATGGGACATTGGGGATAATGGGACAATGGGGATAACGGGACAATGGGGACATTGGGGTCAATGGGACATTGGGGACAATGGGGACATTGGGGTCAATGGGGATATTGGGGTCAATGGGACAATGGGGACACTGGGGTCAATGGGGACATTGGGGTCAATGGGACATTGGGGACATTGGGGTCAATGGGGATATTGGGGTCAATGGGACAATGGGGACACTGGGGTCAATGGACATTGGGGTCAATGGGACATTGGGGATAATGGGACAATGGGGATAATGGGACAATGGGGACATTGGGGACAATGGGGACATTGGGGACAATGGGGACATTGGGGTCAATGGGGATATTGGGGTCAATGGGACAATGGGGACACTGGGGTCAATGGACATTGGGGTCAATGGGACATTGGGGATAATGGGACAATGGGGATAACGGGACAATGGGGACATTGGGGTCAATGGGACATTGGGGACAATGGGGACATTGGGGTCAATGGGGATATTGGGGTCAATGGGACAATGGGGACACTGGGGTCAATGGACATTGGGGTCAAAGGGACATTGGGGATAATGGGACAATGGGGATAACGGGACAATGGGGACATTGGGGTCAATGGGACATTGGGGACAATGGGGACATTGGGGTCAATGGGGATATTGGGGTCAATGGGACAATGGGGACACTGGGGTCAATGGACATTGGGGTCAATGGGACATTGGGGATAATGGGACAATGGGGATAACGGGACAATGGGGACATTGGGGGTCAATGGGACATTGGGGACAATGGGGACATTGGGGTCAATGGGGATATTGGGGTCAATGGGACAATGGGGACACTGGGGTCAATGGACATTGGGGTCAATGGGACATTGGGGATAATGGGACAATGGGGATAACGGGACAATGGGGACATTGGGGACAATGGGGACATTGGGGTCAATGGGGATATTGGGGTCAATGGGACAATGGGGACACTGGGGTCAATGGACATTGGGGTCAATGGGAACATTGGGGATAATGGGACAATGGGGATAACGGGACAATGGGGACATTGGGGTCAATGGGACATTGGGGACAATGGGGACATTGGGGTCAATGGGGATATTGGGGTCAATGGGACAATGGGGACACTGGGGTCAATGGACATTGGGGTCAATGGGACATTGGGGATAATGGGACAATGGGGATAACGGGACAATGGGGACATTGGGGTCAATGGGACATTGGGGACAATGGGGACATTGGGGTCAATGGGGATATTGGGGTCAATGGGACAATGGGGACACTGGGGTCAATGGACATTGGGGTCAATGGGACATTGGGGATAATGGGACAATGGGGATAACGGGACAATGGGGACATTGGGGGTCAATGGGACATTGGGGACAATGGGGACATTGGGGTCAATGGGGATATTGGGGTCAATGGGACAATGGGGACACTGGGGTCAATGGACATTGGGGTCAATGGGACATTGGGGATAATGGGACAATGGGGATAACGGGACAATGGGGACATTGGGGTCAATGGGACATTGGGGACAATGGGGACATTGGGGTCAATGGGGATATTGGGGTCAATGGGACAATGGGGACACTGGGGTCAATGGACATTGGGGTCAATGGGACATTGGGGATAATGGGACAATGGGGATAACGGGACAATGGGGACATTGGGGTCAATGGGACATTGGGGACAATGGGGACATTGGGGTCAATGGGGATATTGGGGTCAATGGGACAATGGGGACACTGGGGGTCAATGGACATTGGGGTCAATGGGACATTGGGGATAATGGGACAATGGGGATAACGGGACAATGGGGACATTGGGGACAATGGGGACATTGGGGTCAATGGGGATATTGGGGTCAATGGGACAATGGGGACACTGGGGTCAGTGGACATTGGGGTCAATGGGACATTGGGGATAATGGGACAATGGGGATAACGGGACAATGGGGACATTGGGGTCAATGGGACATTGGGGACAATGGGGACATTGGGGTCAATGGGGATATTGGGGTCAATGGGACAATGGGGACACTGGGGTCAATGGACATTGGGGTCAATGGGACATTGGGGATAATGGGACAATGGGGATAACGGGACAATGGGGACATTGGGGTCAATGGGACATTGGGGACAATGGGGACATTGGGGTCAATGGGGATATTGGGGTCAATGGGACAATGGGGACACTGGGGTCAATGGACATTGGGGTCAATGGGACATTGGGGATAATGGGACAATGGGGATAACGGGACAATGGGGACATTGGGGTCAATGGGACATTGGGGACAATGGGGACATTGGGGTCAATGGGGATATTGGGGTCAATGGGACAATGGGGACACTGGGGTCAATGGACATTGGGGTCAATGGGACATTGGGGATAATGGGACAATGGGGATAACGGGACAATGGGGACATTGGGGTCAATGGGACATTGGGGACAATGGGGACATTGGGGTCAATGGGGATATTGGGGTCAATGGGACAATGGGGACACTGGGGTCAATGGACATTGGGGTCAATGGGACATTGGGGATAATGGGACAATGGGGATAACGGGACAATGGGGACATTGGGGTCAATGGGACATTGGGGACAATGGGGACATTGGGGTCAATGGGGATATTGGGGTCAATGGGACAATGGGGACACTGGGGTCAATGGACATTGGGGTCAATGGGACATTGGGGATAATGGGACAATAGAGGTCAGCAAGTCATGTTATGGTCTTGTGGGGGCGCGACGTGTTGTCCCAGTGGGGGGTGTCTATCCAGACACATTTTTAGGTGGGGCCATTGAGGGGCGTGAATCCCTAAAATTGACCTGGAAAACTGATTCCCCTATTTGGGTTGATCAATGGCCCCTGCCACTAGAAAAGCTTCACGCCCTCCAAGAAATAGTCGCTGAACAATTATCTATGGGACATATTGTACCCTCTACGAGTCCCTGGAATTCACCTGCTACCACAAGGAATTAAAAATAGTCCCACAATATGCCAATGGTATGTGGCGAAAATACTTAGTCCTGTTAGAACTGTGATACCTGCTGCATTGTTATATCATTATATGGATGACATTCTAGTGGCAGCACAATACTATGAAGTTATGGAGGAAGCTGTAGCCCTTGTCGTGGCTGCTGTAAAATCAGTATTGCGCCAGAAAAAATCCAAAAAGTACCACCTTGGAAATACTTAGGATGGCGTATAAGAGCTCAGACTATTGCTCCGCAACCTTTACAAATGCAGGCGAATGTAAAAAATTTACATGCTGGGAACAATCAATTGGGTCAGACCATTGTTAGGAATCACTAATGCAGATCTCAGTCCCTTATTCGAAATGCTTAAAGGAAGCTCAGACTTAACCGCTCCACGAAGTCTCAGTCCTAAGGCCATAGCTTCCTTGCATTATAAGTGCATTGATGGGAACCAGAATTGCCTTTTCAATTCATCATCCTTAATTCTACTCGACAGCCTCATGCACTTATTTTCCAATGGGACTGCCGGAAAACGGACCCTTTATTGATTATTGAATGGATCTTTTTGCCTAACCAAGCCACAAAGACTATCTCAACACAGCATGAGATGTTTGCATCTTTAATTATCAGGGCTCAACAGTGATTACTTACCCTGGCAAGCACGGACTTTATCCTTATATATATGCCATAACAAGCGTTTACCTGCAATGGTTGCAACAACAATCAGATGCATTAGGCGCAGCTCTAACTGGCTATGCAGGCCAACTCACTTCTCATCCGCCTTCTCACAAACTGTTAAGCGTTGATTTTCACCTTTTACCTATCCCAAAGCGGAGTGACCAACCTTTACAAGCCCTCACTGTATTCACAGATGGGTCTGGTAGATCTCATAAGTCTGTTATCCTTTGGTGGAATGGCCAATGCCAACAATGGGAATCTGATGTTGAAACTGTTCAAGGTTCTCCTCAAATAGTGGAGTTATCTGCAGTGGTTCGAGCTTTTCGTAAATGGTCTGTTCCTCTTAACATAATTTTTCCACCAAAATGCTGGAGGCTTAAAACATCAGTTTTAAGCCAATAATATCATTGTGCTCTGTCCTGATTGTCAGAGACACTCTTTTCCTTCCATAGCAGGAGGAGTCAATCCCAGAGGTTCACAGAGTCTTCAACTCTGGCAAACAGATGTTACTCATTTTGCCGAATTTGGCCGTTTAAGGTTTATTCATTGCTCTGTTGATACGTTTTCGGGAATGTTATTTGCCTCCTGTCATACAGGAGAAAAAGCACGCGATGTGCAAAAACATCTAATTTGCCACTTTAGGGGTACCCTCGCAAATTAAAACAGACAATGGTCCCGCATGTGTGTCTAAAAATTTAACAGCCTTTTTTGCTTTTTGGGGAATTTCTCACGTTACAGGCATCCCTCATTCTCCCACAGGTCAAGCTTTGATAGAACGTTCTCACCAAACCTTAAAACGCCTGTTATAAAAACAAAAAGGGGGAATAGGGACGGATACACCAGAGGAGCGAATACAGAAAGCCTTGTATGTTTGTAACTTTTTGAATTGCTCCTTATGGAATCCTCCAGTAGTTCACCATTTCAGCACAAATAACCTTTTTGAACCCAGGGTGGAACCGCCGGTATTGATCCGGGACCCAGAAACAGGTAAGATAATGGGACCCTATCCCCTTGTCACATGGGGAAGAGGCAAAAAACGTGAGACCCTACCGAGAAACGCTACAACAACTCCCTGATGGCGACCCCAGTCCTACAGGGAACATAGAAGACACGGAGAATATCGACGGGCACCTATGAACTCGTGCTTACAGAAATCGATAACTGCTTCAATGAATAAAATCTTCCTTGTACAGCAACTGGACTTGGCAAAAACCCCCAGTGCTGAAATGTTGGTGAAACCAGATGTCCTGGAATTAGTCGGACGTCGCCCCTGGGAAGAATCAGATGATTGAAAACAAAAAGGGGGAGATGTGGGTTATCTAAATTCATATGATGTGAATTGATCTATAACATAATCTTATGTATATAATAAGTTAGCTAGTCTGTTGTAGGAGCAGAGCCTCAGCTCCTCCTGTGCTGGGGGGTTATTGTTCTCTACTGGATCTATCCTGCAATGAGTCCTTGCCCACCCCATTCAAGTGGGAGCCCTCGCCCAGCCCCATGAGTGATTGTTTCTTCGGGGCACCCATGAGTGAGAGGCCTCGAGTTTTGTTTCTTGTGAGTGAATGTGGGCGCATTGTTGATCCTTGTTGTTCTTATGTTGTCGTACCCCTGGTCACTGTGGCGGTGCAGGAGATGCAGGAGGAGCCCCTGGGCTGGCCGGAGCCTCAGGGCTGCGGCAGGAGGAGGCACCACAGGGACAGAGGTGCCGGTTGCAGTGCCAGTGCCAGTGGTGCCAGTGCCAGTTTGCTTGTGTGTGTGGCTTTTACTTTCCTGATTAAACTGTCAGACAGCGAGTTTTACCACTTTAAGTCTTCTGATTCTCTCCCGATCCTGCTGGATATAAAGATAAATATCCCAAAAAGCTATGTTTTCATACCAGATGGACTATGGGTGAATTCCCAAGGCCGTTCCTTAATATTTAGGACCTGTGATTTATTATATTTCTGCCACTGCTTGAGTTGTGCAGCAGCTCCTGGGACAGCAAGTGACAGGCTGGGCTGACAGTCCCCCCCTCCCCTAGGGGGCGCTCAACTGTGCTGACATAGAACCTTGGTCACAATGCAGCTACCGTGGCAGGTGACAGGGACCATGGCAGAATGCAAACCCCCCTCTCTCCCCCTCCCTCCTTCAGTATGGAAGGAGCAGACACATCTCCCTCTTTCTCTGGTACGTGAGCCCAACAGCTTCTTTTGTTTGGCCCCAGATCACCCAGGGCCATTAGAAGGGGGTGCTGAGGCGCCACTGGGCACCTGCGGCCAGTGTGGGGGATGTTTGGAGGCTTCGGGGGCACCCACAGCCAGTGTGGGGGTGCAGAGAAGCCTCTAGAATGCCTACAGTCAGATCTGATCAGCCAATATCAAAACAGGATTCTCGTCGAGACTCCGCCCATTGTCGCGGAGTCAAACTTCTCGCAGGATTGCGAGTATATTTATACTTTCCGTGCACATTTGCACGTGTAAGTAAATTAACCCTCGCAGGATTGCGAGTGTTGTAAATCCAAAGTGCGTCATGCCGTGGTTTGCACAGTTCTGATGTGAATATTGGTGTTTGTGCCCAGCAACACATTGTATTTCATATTGAACGTGCCGGAATATTTCTGGTATGACTTTGTGTTGTACAGATAACGTCAGATGGTTTTTAGATCGTGCGGGTTCAAGGTTTGCACAGCTGAACGTGCTCCATGGGCTGCATTGTCTGTCTAGAGCCGGTAACATATATGTTTCTATAGCTTGCTGCGTGATTTCTGTTTCTTGCAATAAAAATTGTTTGGAGTGTAGTTTTTGCCATTTTCACATTGTGTCACTCAGCTCTGGTTTTTCAATGCTTTTTTTTTTTTTGCCTAATAGTTTTTGAAAAAGTGATCAAAAACCACTGAGAAAGCGTTATTGTTAAACTTGGTGCTGTTTCTTACTTCTGACTTGGGGGTTCAAAGAAACACCCAAACCAATACATCCCATATGTTTGGAGGGCACTTCTGTGCAGCTAAAAGCTTCCTTTTCTTGTCATTAAATATTGGGGTATTTGTTCCTACAACTGTGTAACAGAAGTGATATTGTTGGGGCACCTCTGAGTATGATGAATAGATGCCATGAATTTAGACACCGTTGCTCCACAAAGTGATATTCGGAAGATCTGCACTTGATCTTTCCACTTCATCTGATGGAGCGGTGGGGGGGGGCTCACACTGGGGGGCTCCAGGCTCACACTGGGGGCTCCAGGCACACACTGGGGGGCTCCAGGCTCACACTGGGGGCTCCAGGCACACACTGGGGGCGCTCCATGGGCCCACACCACTGGGGGGGCTCCAGGCCACACACTGGGGGGCTCCAGGCTCACACTGGGGGGCTCCAGGCACACACTGGGGGGCTCCAGGCTCACACTGGGGGGCTCCAGGCACACACTGGGGGCTCCAGGCTCACACTGGGGGCTCCAGGCTCACACTGGGGGGCTCCAGGCACACACTGGGGGGCTCCAGGCTCACACTGGGGAGCTCCAGGCACACACTGGGGGGGCTCCAGGCACACACTGGGGGGCTCCAGGCACACACTGGGGGCTCCAGCCACACACTGGGGGCTCCAGGCTCACACTGGGGGGCTCCAGGCTCACACTGGGGAGCTCCAGGCACACACTGGGGGGCTCCAGGCACACACTGGGGGGCTCCAGGCTCACACTGGGGGCTCCAGGCACACACTGGGGGGCTCCAGGCTCACACTGGGGGGCTCCAGGCACACACTGGGGGGGCTCCAGGCACACACTGGGGGGCTCCAGGCTCACACTGGGGTCTCCAGGCTCACACTGCTCTTGGAAGCTTTTCAAGGCTGTTTTCATACGTCGTTTCATTTGAGTCTCTCTGCTCTGCAGAAAGCGAGTCAAAGGAATTCCTGTGCCCCTGGTTAACTCAAACTAGATGTTTAGCCGAACAGGGCAGATACCACTTTAGTTGGAGCCAATTCTGCTCTGCTTGTGAAAGCGAGCTCAAAGAACCCCAAAATGTCTGTGATCCAGTTTCTAGCACTGCCTGTTGCATTTGCATTTCCATGTAAAGCACTGGGCTGCTGAGAATTGTGGTTGTTGCTGGATTAAGCTCCAAGAAATAGAGGTGGTGGATGCTGTTCTGTGTTCTGAGTTTCTTTATTCCAGCCTTTGCCATTTTGCAGAGGCCTCTGGGCCTTTCTGCCTTTTCCCCTCTTGTCTCCGGGATCGGCTGTTGGGACCAGGTGCTGCTTCCTGGGACCGGCTGCTCGGTGCAGATGGAGTTGTGAGGAAGTTGCATCCAATGTCTTCTATTTTCTATTCTATTTCCATTTTCTATATATTAGCAATAGCAGTATATTAGTGCTGTTTGGTTATTTTATCAAACTGTGTTTATGTCCATACAAGTTTCTCTCTTCCCTTTTGATTCTCTCCCCTATTTGGGGATCGTGGGGCAGTGAGCGAGCGGCTGTTGTTGTTATATTGCTGGCTCAAGTTAAACCGCAACACCTTGAAATCCGGCTGGTGACCATGACCCAGAACATGTTGCCTGTTGTGCTCACCGGGGCTGCTCGGAGCTGCAATTCCACCATCCTGCCCTTTTCCTCCTGTAACTATCAGAAATAAATTACTCGAAACACACACTCGAAACCTGGACCTGATCCTCTTGCTAGGAGTGGGGACTTATTGATCCCAACTTAACCTGGCTAATCCCTGTACCAAGTGCGACGAGTGCGTGAGAATAGGAGGACTAATGCAATACGTTCTAAATTATCACACTCATACTAATTCTGGATGTTAAGATAGAACAAAATTGGAGAAGTGTGAAATCCAAGGGCGGAAATTATGGGTGGCAACTAAACCAGGGAAAGGTGGACTCGGGGTGGGTTCCGTCTCCTGCCCCACGGGAGAACAGAGCATCTGTTTTACACAAGCTGGTATGTGGGGCTATTTAGATGGAGGGTACAAAACAAGTTCCACAACTTTTTACATAAAACTTAAATCTTTTCATATTCTTAAGAGCCCATGCCTTATTTGGTTATATCTGTAAACAGCAGCACGAATCACAGCTGCATTTCTCACAATTCCCCCTTTTTCTTTTTTATCCCTTTGATTCGTGCTTTGGCCTCAAAGTTAGCTAGCATTGGGGTCAATGGGGACATTGGGGATATTGGGGGTCAATGGGGACATTGGGGACACTGGGTCAATGGGACATTGGGGACATTGGGGTCAATGGGGACATTGGGGGGGTCAATGGGGACATTGGGGTCAATGGGACATTGGGGACATTGGGGACATTGGGGTCGATGGGACATTGGGGTCAATGGGACATTGGGGTCAATGGGGATATTGGGGTCAATGGGACATTGGGATCAATGGGACATTGGGGGGTCAATGGGGACATTGGCGTCAATGGGACATTGGGGTCAATGGGACATTGGGGGGTCAATGGGGACATTGGCGTCAATGGGACACTGGGGTCAATGGGACATTGGGGGGTCAATGGGGACATTGGCGTCAATGGGACATTGGGGTCAATGGGACATTGGGGTCAATGGGACATTGGGGTCAATGGGACATTGGGATATTGGGGACATTGGGGTCAATGGGGACATTGGGGTCAATGGGACATTGGGGTCAATGGACATTGGGGTCAATGGGACATTGGGGACATTGGGGTCGATGGGACATTGGGGTCAATGGGACATTGGGGTCGATGGGACATTGGGGTCAATGGGACATTGGGGTCAATGGGGATATTGGTGTGAAATGCAAGGGCGGAAATTATGGGTGGCAACTAACCCAGGGAAAGGTGGACTCGGGGTGGGTTCCATCTCCTGCCCCACGGGAGAACAGAATATCCCTTTTACACAAGCTGCTATGTGGGGCTATTTAGATGGAGGGCGAGTGCAAGATCAAGATAAGGAGGAATTAGTTAAGAGTGCCAATCAGGAATTAAAAAGAGAACAAGAGAAGCAGAAATTGGTACAGGAAAGCAGTGATTGGTATGAAGAAATAAGGCAAAAAGACAAGGGATTACAATTCCCAACAGCAGGGAAAAACCTGTTTATAGATCTTATGGAAAAGAGAGCCCAGGAATTAAATGTCACCTCATGCTGGATATGTGGGGGGTCTCAAATGGCAGAACAGTGGCCTTGGAGAGGAGAGAGTGGCCCCCACCTGGGCCCAAGATGGAAGCTGGGGATGCCGTACCCCAATATATATGCTAAGCTGAATTATTCGGGTCTAAATTTAGACAGGGTCTAAATTGATGATTTTCAGGCAAATCTCAGCCGTGCCTATAGATCCTGAAATGGCCACAAAAGGAACAGGGTCTAAATTGATGATTTTCATGCAAATCTCAGCCGTGCCTATAGATCCTGAAATGGCAACAAAAGGAACAGGGTATAAATTAATGATTTTAAAAGATAACACAAAATTGGACATAGCCGCCACTAGGAGGTGCTGGCTAACTTTGAGGCCAAAGCACGAATCAAAGGGATAAAAAAGAAAAAGGGGGAATTGTGAGAAATGCAGCTGTGATTCGTGCTGTTGTTTACAGATAGAACCAAATAAGGCATGGGCTCTTAAGAATATGAAAAGATAGTTAAGTTTTAAGTAAAAAGTTGTGGAAATTGTTTTGTACCATATGTGGATAGGAAAGGTGGGAGGGAGTGACGTGAAGGACAAAGTGGCCTTTCCCGAAATTGCTGCCATGGGGGAAGTGGGGGGAGCCCGGTAGAAAAGACCCCTCAGTAACAACCTGGAGTCTGCACGTGAGGGGGCGGGCACTGAGGAAGAAGGAACTCTTCAACCACCAATCAGAGCGAGAGAAGACCCCTAGTGGCAACCAACCACGGACTCAGAGTGCGAGAAGGACTAGCCAAGGAATAAAAGAGGTCGATCGGAAACTTAAGGTGTGTGTGTTTAATTCACCTATTAAATAAACCAGACTCTTGTTTGGCAAATTATCGGAGTCTTGGTCCCATTGACCCCATTGACCCCCATTGATCCCCATTGCCCCCCATTGACTCCCATTGATCCCATTGCCCCCCATTGACCCCCATTGACTCCCATTGACCCCCATTGACCCCATTGACCCCCATTGATCCCCATTGCCCCCATTAACCCCCATTGACTCCCATTGACCCCATTGACCCCCATTGACCCCATTGACTCCCATTGATCCCCATTGCCCCCCATTGACCCCCATTGACTCCCATTGACTCCATTGATCCCCATTGACCCCCATTGACCCCATTGACTCCATTGATCCCCATTGACCCCCATTGACCCCATTGACAGTATCTGTCCTGATAGGTTTTATCTGGTCATTATTAATGCCAGAAAGAGGTGGAAATATAAAGATGACGGGTTGTGCTGGACAGAATTACATCATTTTTGCCAAATAAAGAACTGTAGCATCGTAAATGCTGAGAGAGGAGCTATTGGTAACAACACTGCAGAAATGGTCTGGGGATTGCGGGTGACTGTGGGCTAAACATGAGTAAATATCAGCGTGTTTTGTTCTTTGTGAAATTGAAAAACCAAGCGAATCACTCCAGGCTGTGCCACAATTGTGTGTTCTACAGAATTCGGATCAGGCTTTCACAGCTCTATGTTGAATCAGACTTTTCAGTTTTTAATTCTAAAACCCACTTAGTCACAGGGATTATGTATTGAATTGTGAAGCTCTGCTTTACTTTTCATGAGACCTGTATTTAGCTGGCTGTTTATTCCAATTTCTTTAACCACGGCAAGGACTGTGATTGGCAATGTATTCCATGAGTGCTGACACTGTGAGTCTTGTTTCACGAACCTCAGGGAGGTTTTTTCCTTCCCAGAAAATCCCTGTTCATTAGAACTGAAGAATTTAAGTTTGTCCAGACAGGACATGAGTTTCAGGGTTTGGGGCAGAGTTTTCTTTGTGATTTTACTGTGCTCACCAGCAAGGTGTTGAAGAATCCCAGGAGTTGCTGCACAACTCAAGCAGTGGCAGAAATATAATAAATCACAGGTCCTAAATATTAAGGAATATCCTTGGGAATTCACCCATAGTCCATCTGGTATGAAAACATAGCTTTTTGAGATATTTATCTTTATACCCAGCAGGATCGGGAGAGAATCAGAAGACTTAAGTGATAAAACTCACTGTCTGACAGTTTTAATCAGGAAAGTAAAGCCCCTGGGAGGGCTCAGTTCACAGACCCGCTGCTCTGAGAAGACCCCCTCCAAGGGGCTCTTGGGTGGGGGGCGTCGCTTTATAGTCTGGTCAGATGTGTGTGTGGGCATTTCAAACATGGTCCAGAGGCTTCTCTAAGCTTCTCTGGGCACCTTCTTTGCTGAGGACCCTGTCACCGACTGAGGGTCCCACCCCCTCCTGTCCCCCCAAGCTGGTGGAGGTGAAGTCACCCTGCCCGGGTAGGGGAGGACGTGACTGTGAGCACCCTGGTGGCTGCCGCCACTGAGCCGACCCCAGCACTGGCGTCTGCAGAACCAGCAAGAGGCCTTGGCCACCACCACCGCCACACAAGTGCACCACCATGGCTCCACCAATAAACTGGAATGGTGCAAAACGTGTGTGTGTGTCTCTGGTGTCCCTGTGGGCCAGTTGTGTGTCCCATGGGTGCGTGTCTGTGCTGGGCACATATATCCCATGGCTGGCGTGTCCAGGGCAAGCACATGTTTCCCTGCTCGTGTGCTGGGTCTGACTCGTCTCAATGACCCAGCCCATCTCTGTGTCCAGGCCATTTATGTCCCAGCCTATCTCTATGTCCCAGCCCACCGCCTTGTCCCAGTCCATCTCCACATCCCACCACATCTCCACGTCCCAGCCAGTGTCTGTGTCCCCAGCCTATCTCCATTTCCCTGCCCACCTCTATGTCCCAGGTCATCTCATGGAAAATTTTCCCACAAGGAAAAAGTGGGTGGCTGTCATGGAGGTACCCAAGGTTAGTTTTAAGGGACAACAGGGTCCCAAACAACTTTTATTAAACCAGTGAAAAACAGGGTTTTAACACTCCAAAGTGACTTAAATAAAGGTTCGGAATCAGTTGAGGAAAATTATTAAGGGGCAGCAACTAATACAACAGGCAGTCCACAGTGTGCATGCACGTGGCTGCACCAAAACAATGCCGGAGCCGGCCCTGAGTCCCGGAGGTGCACAGAGTTGCCTAAACACGGTGTGGGATTATTTTTAAAGAGACACCCGTACTCGTAGCAAGTACGGAAAGTGTACACTCACGATTGTGCGCGGGTAAATTTATAATACACTCGCAATCCTGCGAGGGTTAATTTACTTACACGTGCAAATGTGCACGGAATATTACACGTGCTTATGTGGAAGCACGGGAGGAAAACACACTCGCAATTGTGCGAGGAAATAATTTATACATGTGCTCGTATTGAGCATGGAAAGTAAACGTGCTTGTATTAAGTGCGCGTGCAAATGTGCACGGAAAGTGACACATGCAAATGTGCACGGAAGGAAATTACACCTGCGATTCTGCGAGGATTAATTTTACACGTGCTTATATTGAGCACAAAAAGTTACACATGCATATGTGCACGGAAAGTATAAATATACTCGCAATCCTGCGAGAAGTTTGACTCCGCGACAATGGGCGGAGTCTCGACGAGAATCCTGTTTTGATATTGGCTGATCAGATCTGACCGTAGGCATTCTAGAGGCTTCTCTGCACCCCCACACTGGCTGTGGGTGCCCCCGAAGCCTCCAAACATCCCCACACTGGCCGCAGGTGCCCAGGGGCTCAGTGGCACCTCGGCACCCCTTCTCCTAATGGCCCTGGCCAGGGTGATCTGGGGCCAAACAAAAGAAGCTGTTGGTCTCAAGTACCAGAGAAAGAGGGAGATGTGTCTGCTCCTTCCATACTGAAGGAGGGAGGGGGAGAGAGGGGGGTTTGCATTCTGCCATGGTCCCTGTCACCTGCCACGGTAGCTGCATTGTGACAAAGGTTCTATGTCAGCTGGGTGTGGCAGTCGAGCGCCCCCTAGGGGAGGGGGGGACTGTCAGCCCCGGGCCTGTCACTGCCTGCTGTCCCTGCTGTCACCAGCGAAGCGTCTGAAAACTGGCCAAACCATCCCCAGACTTGGGGCCAACGTGGCCCAAAGTCTCCAACAGAGAAGTCGGGAAGAAAGATATGGGACCGATGGAGAAAACGAAGGGAGCAGAAGAAAGTTTCTAGCACATTCATAGAATCACAGAATCACAGAATCACAGAATCGACTGGGTTGGAAAAGACCTCAGAGATCATCGAGTCCAACCCTTGGTCCAACTCTAGTCCATTTATTAGATCATGGCACTAAGTGCCATGTCCAATCTCAGCTTAAAACCTCCATGGACGGCGAGTCCACCACCTCCCTGGGCAGCCATTCCAATGCCTGACCACTCTTTCTGTAAAGAATTTCTTTCTAATATCCAGCCTAAATTTCCCCTGGCAGAGTTTAAGCCCATGCCCCCTTGTCCTATTG
>CABFKC020000021.1:33233-64597 GCA_901699155.2 Streptopelia turtur
CACTGGGGAGGTCCCATATGACTGGAAATTGGCCAATGTTACCCCAGTCCACAAAAAGGGCTGCAAAGCTGACCCTGGCAACTCCAGGCCTGTCAGCCTGACCTCGGTGCCTGGCAGGGTTATGGAGCAGATCATCCTGAATGGAATCACACAGCACCTTCAGGATGGACAAGGGATCAGACCCAGCCAGCACGGGTTTAGGAGAGGCAGGTCCTGTCTGACCAACCTGATCTCCTTTTATGATCAGGTAACTCACCTGGTGGATGAGGGGAAAGCTGTGGATGTGGTCTATCTGGACTTCAGCAAGGCCTTCGACACTGTCTCCCATAATATACTCCTGCAAAAGCTGGTAGCCCATGGCTTGGACAAGTGTACTCTACGCTGGGTTAAGAACTGGCTGGAGGGCCGGGCCCAGAGAGTGCTGGTGAATGGGGGCTGCATCCAGCTGGCGGCCAGTCACTAGTGGTGTCCCCAGGGGTCAGTGTTGGGTCCAGTCCTGTTTAACATCTTTATTGATGATTTAGATGAGGGGATTGAGACCATCATCAGCAAATTTGCTGATGACACCAAGTTGGGAGGGAGTGTCGACCTGCTGGAAGGCAGGAGGGCTCTGCAGAGGGATCTGGACAGACTGGAAAAATGGGCTGATTCCAATGGGATGAAGTTCAATAAGGCCAAGTGCCGGGTGCTGCACTTTGGTCACAACAACCCCCTGCAGCGCTCCAGGCTGGGCACAGAGTGGCTGGAGAGCAGTCAGGCAGAAAGGGACCTGGGGGGACTAATTGACAGGAAGCTCAGTATGAGCCATCAGTGTGCCCAGGTGGCCAAGAAGGCCAACGGTATCCTGTATTGTATCAAAAATACCATGGTCAGCAGGACAAGGGCAGTGATCCTTCCCCTGTGCTCTGCATTGGGGAGGCCACACCTGGAGTATTGTGTTCAGTTCTGGACCCCTCAGTTCAGGAAAGACATTGAAGTGCTGGAGCGGGTCCAGAGAAGAGCAACACGGCTGGGGAAGGGACTTGAACACAAGCCCTATGGGGAGAGGCTGAGGGAGCTGGGCTTGTTTAGTCTGGAGAAGAGGAGGCTTAGAGCTGAGCTCAGCACTCTCTAGAACTACCTGAAGGGCAGTTCTAGCCAGGTGGGGATTGGTCTCTTCTCCCAGGCATCAGCAATAGGACAAGGGGGCATGGGCTTAAACTCTGTCAGGGGAAATTTAGGCTGGATATTAGAAAGAAATTCTTTACAGAAAGAGTGGTCAGGCATTGGAATGGCTGCCCAGGGAGGTGCTGGACTCGCCATCCATGGAGGTTTTTAAGCTGAGATTGGACATGGCACTTAGTGCCATGATCTAATAAATGGACTAGAGTTGGACCAAGGGTTGGACTCGATGATCTCTGAGGTCTTTTCCAACCCAGTCGATTCTGTGATTCTGTGATTCTATGAATGTGCTAGAAACTTTCTTCTGCTCCCTTCATTTTCTCCATCGGTCCCATATCTTTCTTCCCGACTTGTCTGTTGGAGACTTTGGGCCACGTTGGCCCCAAGTCTGGGGATGGTTTGGCCAGTTTTCAGACGCTTCGCTGGTGACAGCAGGGACAGCAGGCAGTGACAGGCCCGGGGCTGACAGTCCCCCCCTCCCCTAGGGGGCGCTCGACTGCCACACCCAGCTGACATAGACCCTTTGTCACAATGCAGCTACCGTGGCAGGTGACAGGGACCATGGCAGAATGCAAACCCCCCTCTCTCCCCCTCCCTCCTTCAGTATGGAAGGAGCAGACACATCTCCCTCTTTCTCTGGTACGTGAGACCAACAGCTTCTTTTGTTTGGCCCCAGATCACCCTGGCCAGGGCCATTAGGAGAAGGGGGTGCTGAGGCGCCACTGAGCCCCTGGGCACCTGTGGCCAGTGTGGGGATGTTTGGAGGCTTCGGGGGCACCCACAGCCAGTGTGGGGGTGCAGAGAAGCCTCTAGAATGCCTACGGTCAGATCTGATCAGCCAATATCAAAACAGGATTCTCGTCGAGACTCCGCCCATTGTCGCGGAGTCAAACTTCTCACAGGATTGCGAGTATATTTATACTTTCCGTGCACATATGCACGTGTAACTTTTTGTGCTCAATATAAGCACGTGTAAAATTAATCCTCGCAGAATCGCAGGTGTAATTTCCTTCCGTGCACATTTGCATGTGTCACTTTCCGTGCACATTTGCACGCGCACTTAATACAAGCACGTTTACTTTCCATGCTCAATACGAGCACATGTATAAATTATTTCCTCGCACAATTGCGAGTGTGTTTTCCTCCCGTGCTTCCACATAAGCACGTGTAATATTCCGTGCACATTTGCACATGTAAGTAAATTAACCCTCGCAGGATTGTGAGTGTATTATAAATTTACCCGCGCACAATCGTGAGTGTACACTTTCCGTACTTGCTACGAGTACGGGTGTCTCTTTAAAAATAATCCCACACCGTGTTTAGGCAACTCTGTGCACCTCCGGGACTCAGGGACGGCTCAGGCATTGTTTTGGTGCAGCCACATGCATGCACACTGTGGACCGCCTGTTGTATTAGTTGCTGCCCCTTAATAATTTTCCTCAACTGATATCCGAACCTTTATTTAAGTCACTTTGGAGTGTTAAAACCCTGTTTTTCACTGGTTTAATAAAAGTTGTTTTGGACCCTGTTGTCCCTTAAACTAACCTTGGGGTACCTCCATGACAGCCACCCACTTTTCCCTTGTGGGAAAATTTTCCATGAGGCCTGGAGATGACCTGGGACATAGAGGTGGGCAGGGAAATGGAGATAGGCTGGGGACACAGACACTGGCTGGGACGTGGAGATGTGGTGGGATGTGGAGATGGACTGGGACAAGGCGGTGGGCTGGGACATAGAGATAGGCTGGGACATAAATGGCCTGGGACACAGAGATGGGCTGGGTCATTGAGACGAGTCAGACCCAGCACACGAGCAGGGAAACATGTGCTTGCCCTGGCCACGCCAGCCATGGGATATATGTGCCCAGCACAGACACGCACCCATGGGACACACAACTGGCCCACAGGGACACCAGAGACACACACACACGGTTTGCCACCATTCCAGTTTTATTGGTGGAGCCATGGTGGTGCACTGGTGTGGCGGTGGTGGTGGCCAAGGCTCTGCTGGTTCTGCAGACGCCAGTGCTGGGGTCGGCTCAGTGGCGGCAGCCACCAAGGTGCTCACAGTCACGTCCTCCCCTACCCCGGGCAGGGTGACTTCACCTCCACCAGCTGGGGGGACAGGAGGGGTGGGACCCTCAGTCGGTGAGAGGGTCCTCAGCAAAGAAGGTGCCCAGAGAAGCTGAGAAGCCTCTGGACCATGTTGAAATGCCCACACACACATCTGACCAGACTATAAAGCGACGCCCCCACCTAAGAGCCCCTTGGAGGGGTCTTCTCAGAGCAGCGGGTCTGTGAACTGGAGCCCTCCCAGGGGCTTTTACTTTCCTGATTAAACTGTCAGACAGTGAGTTTTATCACTTTAAGTCTTCTGATTCTCTCCCGATCCTGCTGGATATAAAGATAAATATCTCAAAAAGCTATGTTTTCATACCAGATGGACTATGGGTGAATTCCCAAGGATATTCCTTAATATTTAGGACCTGTGATTTATTATATTTCTGCCACTGCTTGGGTTGTGCAGCAACTCCTGGGATTCTTCAACACCTTGCTGGTGATCACAGTAAAATCACAAAGAAAACTCTGCCCCAAACCCTGAAACTCATGTGCTGTCTGGACATACTTAAATTCTTCAGTTCTAATGAACAGGGATTTTCAGGGAAGGAAAAAACCTCCCTGAGGTTCGTGAAACAAGACTCACAGTGTCAGCACTCATGGAATACATTGCCAATCACAGTCCTTGCCGTGGTTAAAGAAATTGGAATAAACAGCAAGTGAAATACAGGTCTCATGAAAAGTAAAGCAGAGTTTCACAATTCAATACATAATCCCTGTGACTAAGTGGATTTTAGAATTAAAAACTGAAAAGTCTGATTCAACGTACAGCTGTGAAAGCCTGATCCGAATTCTGTAGAACACACAATTGTGGCACAGCCTGGAGTGATTCGCTTGGTTTTTCAATTTCGCAAAGAACAAAACACGCTGATATTTACTCATGTTTAGCCCACAGTCACCCGCAATCCCCAGACCATTTCTGCAGAGTTGTTACCAATAGCTCCTCTCTCTGCATTTACGATGCTACAGTTCTTTATTTGGCAAAAATGATGTAATTCTGTCCAGCACAACCCATCATCTTTATATTTCCACCTCTTTCTGGCATTAATAATGACCAGATAAAACCTATCAGGACAGATACTGTCAATGGGGTCAATGGGGGTCAATGGGGATCAATGGAGTCAATGGGGTCAATGGGGGGTCAATGGGGATCAATGGAGTCAATGGGAGTCAATGGGGGTCAATGGGGGGCAATGGGGATCAATGGGAGTCAATGGGGTCAATGGGGGTCAATGGGGTCAATGGGAGTCAATGGGGGTTAATGGGGGGCAATGGGGATCAATGGCAGTCAATGGGGTCAATGGGGGTCAATGGGAGTCAATGGGGGTCAATGGGGGGCAATGGGGATCAATGGGAGTCAATGGGGGGCAATGGGGATCAATGGGGGTCAATGGGGTCAATGGGACCAAGACTCCGATAATTTGCCAAACAAGAGTCTGGTTTATTTAATAGGTGAATTAAACACACACACCTTAAGTTTCCGATCGACCTCTTTTATTTCCTTGGCTAGTCCTTCTCGCACTCTGAGTCCGTGGTTGGTTGCCACTAGGGGTCTTCTCTCGCTCTGATTGGTGGTTGAAGAGTTCCTTCTTCCTCAGTGCCCGCCCCCTCACGTGCAGACTCCAGGTTGTTACTGAGGGGTCTTTTCTACCGGGCTCCCCCCACTTCCCCCGTGGCAGCAATTTCGGGAAAGGCCACTTTGTCCTTCACGTCACTCCCTCCCACCTTTCCTATCCACATATGGTACAAAACAATTTCCACAACTTTTTACTTAAAACTTAACTATCTTTTCATATTCTTAAGAGCCCGTGCCTTATTTGGTTCTATCTGTAAACAACAGCACGAATCACAGCTGCATTTCTCACAATTCCCCCTTTTTCTTTTTCATCCCTTTGATTGGTGCTTTGGCCTCAAAGTTAGCCAGCACCTCCTAGTGGCGGCTATGTCCAATTTTGTGTTATCTTTTAAAATCATTAATTTATACCCTGTTCCTTTTGTTGCCATTTCAGGATCTATAGGCACGGCTGAGATTTGCGTGAAAATCATCAATTTAGACCCTGTTCCTTTTGTGGCCATTTCAGGATCTATAGGCACGGCTGAGATTTGCCTGAAAATCATCAATTTAGACCCTGTTCCTTTTGTGGCCATTTCAGGATCTATAGGCACGGCTGAGATTTGCATGAAAATCATCAATTTAGACCCTGTCTAAATTTAGACCCGAATAATTCAGCTTAGCATATATATTGGGGTACGGCATCCCCAGCTTCCATCTTGGGCCCAGGTGGGGGCCACTCTCTCCTCTCCAAGGCCACCGTTCTGCCATTTGAGACCCCCCACATATCCAGCATGAGGTGACATTTAATTCCCGGGCTCTCTTTTCCATAAGGTCTATAAACAGGTTTTTCCCTGCTGTTGGGAATTGTAATCCCTTGTCTTTTTGCCTTATTTCTTCATACCAATCACTGCTTTCCTGTACCAATTTCTGCTTCTCTTGTTCTCTTTTTAATTCCTGATTGGCACTCTTAACTAATTCCTCCTTATCTCGATCTTGCACTCGCCCTCCATCTAAATAGCCCCACATAGCAGCTTGTGTAAAAGGGATATTCTGTTCTCCCGTGGGGCAGGAGATGGAACCCACCCCGAGTCCACCTTTCCCTGGGTCAGTTGCCACCCATAATTTCCGCCATTGCATTTCACACCAATATCCCCATTGACCCCAATGTCCCATTGACCCCAATGTCCCATCGACCCCAATGTCCCATTGACCCCAATGTCCCATCGACCCCAATGTCCCCAATGTCCCCAATGTCCCATTGACCCCAATGTCCATTGACCCCAATGTCCCCATTGACCCCAATGTCCCCAATATCCCCAATGTCCCATTGACCCCAATGTCCCATTGACCCCAATGTCCCATTGACGCCAATGTCCCCATTGACCCCCCAATGTCCCATTGACCCCAATGTCCCATTGACGCCAATGTCCCCATTGACCCCCCAATGTCCCATTGATCCCAATGTCCCATTGACCCCAATATCCCCATTGACCCCAATGTCCCATTGACCCCAATGTCCCATTGACCCCAATGTCCCATCGACCCCAATGTCCCCAATGTCCCCATTGACCCCAATGTCCCCATTGACCCCCAAGTGTCCCCATTGACCCAATGTCCCCAATGTCCCCATTGACCCCAAGTGTCCCCAATGTCCCATTGACCCCAATATCCCCAATGTCCCCATTGACCCCAATGCTAGCTAACTTTGAGGCCAAAGCACGAATCAAAGGGATAAAAAAGAAAAAGGGGGAATTGTGAGAAATGCAGCTGTGATTCGTGCTGCTGTTTACAGATATAACCAAATAAGGCATGGGCTCTTAAGAATATGAAAAGATTTAAGTTTTATGTAAAAAGTTGTGGAACTTGTTTTGTACCCTCCATCTAAATAGCCCCACATACCAGCTTGTGTAAAACAGATG
The DNA here is from genome assembly GCA_901699155.2 of Streptopelia turtur. Lineage (NCBI taxonomy): Eukaryota > Metazoa > Chordata > Aves > Columbiformes > Columbidae > Streptopelia > Streptopelia turtur. Next base: position 39,986 of record CABFKC020000021.1, read on the forward strand.
CTCTGTTCTCCCGTGGAGCAGGAGACGGAACCCACCCCGAGTCCACCTTTCCCTGGTTTAGTTGCCACCCATAATTTCCGCCCTTGGATTTCACACTTCTCCAATTTTGTTCTATCTTGAACATCCAGAATTAGTATGAGTGTGATAATTTAGAACATATTGCATTAGTCCTCCTATTGTCACGCACTCGTCGCACTTGGTACAGGGATTAGCCAGGTTAAGTTGGGATCAATAAGTCCCCACTCCTAGCAAGAGGATCAGGTCCAGGTTTCGAGTGTGTGTTTCGAGTAATTTATTTCTGATAGTTACAGGAGGAAAAGGGCAGGATGGTGGAATTGCAGCTCCGAGCAGCCCCGGTGAGCACAACAGGCAACATGTTCTGGGTCATGGTCACCAGCCGGATTTCAAGGTGTTGCGGTTTAACTTGAGCCAGCAATATAACAACAACAGCCGCTCGCTCACTGCCCCACGATCCCCAAATAGGGGAGAGAATCAAAAGGGAAGAGAGAAACTTGTATGGACATAAACACAGTTTGATAAAATAACAAACCAGCACTAATATACTGCTATTAGTAATATATAGAAAATGGAAATAGAATAGAAAATAGAAGACATTGGATGCAACTCCTCACAACTCCATCTGCACCGAGCAGCCGGTCCCAGGAAGCAGCACCTGGTCCCAACAGCCGATCCCGGAGACAAGAGGGGAAAAGGCAGAAAGGCCCAGAGGCCTCTGCAAAATGGCAAAGGCTGGAATAAAGAAACTCAGAACACAGAACAGCATCCACCACCTCTATTTCTTGGAGCTTAATCCAGCAACAACCACAATTCTCAGCAGCCCAGTGCTTTACATGGAAATGCAAATGCAACAGGCAGTGCTAGAAACTGGATCACAGACATTTTGGGGTTTTTTGAGCTTGCTTTCACAAGCAGAGCAGAATTGGCTCCAACTAAAGTGGTATCTGCCCTGTTCAGCTAAACATCTAGTTTGAGTTAACCAGGGGCACAGGAATTCCTTTGACTCGCTTTCTGCAGAGCAGAGAGACTCAAATGAAACGACGTATGAAAACAGCCTTGAAAAGCTTCCAAGAGCAGTGTGTGCCTGGAGCCCCCCAGTGTGAGCCTGGAGCCCCCCAGTGTGAGCCTGGAGCCCCCCAGTGTGAGCCTGGAGCCCCCAGTGTGTGCCTGGAGCCCCCCAGTGTGTGCCTGGAGCCCCCCAGTGTGTGCCTGGAGCCCCCCAGTGTGTGCCTGGAGCCCCCCAGTGTGAGCCTGGAGCCCCCCAGTGTGAGCCTGGAGCCCCCAGTGTGTGCCTGGAGCCCCCCAGTGTGTGCCTGGAGCCCCCCAGTGTGAGCCTGGAGCCCCCAGTGTGTGCCTGGAGCCCCCCAGTGTGAGCCTGGAGCCCCGCAGTGTGTGCCTGGAGCCCCCCAGTGTGAGCCTGGAGCCCCCCAGTGTGAGCCTGGAGCCCCCCAGTGTGAGCCCCCCCCCACCGCTCCATCAGATGAAGTGGAAAGATCAAGTGCAGATCTTCCGAATATCACTTTGTGGAGCAACGGTGTCTAAATTCATGGCATCTATTCATCACACTCAGAGGTGCCCCAACAATATCACTTCTGTTACACAGTTTTAGGAACAAATACCCAAATATTTAATGGCAAGAAAAGGAAGCTTTTAGCTGCACAGAAGTGCCCTCCAAACATATGGGATGTATTGGTTTGGGTGTTTCTTTGAACCCCCAAGTCAGAAGTAAGAAACAGCACCTAGTTTAACAATAATGGTTCTCAGTGGTTTTTGATCACTTTTTCAAAAACCATTAGGCAAAAAAAAAAAAAGCATTGAAAAACCAGAGCTGAGTGACACAATGTGAAAATGGCAAAAACTACACTCCAAACAATTTTTATTGCAAGAAACAGAAATCACGCAGCAAGCTATAGAAACATATATGTTACCGGCTCTAGACAGACAATGCAGCCCATGGCAGCACGTTCAGCTGTGCAAACCTTGAACCCGCATGATCTAAAAACCATCTGACGTTATATGTACAACACAGAGTCATATGGGAAATATTCCGGCACGTTCAATATGAAATACAATGTGTTGCTGGGCACAAACACCAATATTCACATCAGAACTGTGCAAACCATGGCATGACGCACTTTGGATTTACAACACTCGCAATCCTGTGAGGGTTAATTTACTTACACGTGCAAATGTGCACGGAAAGTATAAATATACTCGCAATCCTGCGAGAAGTTTGACTCCGCGACAATGGGCGGAGTCTCGACGAGAATCCTGTTTTGATATTGGCTGATCAGATCTGACTGTAGGCATTCTAGAGGCTTCTCTGCACCCCCACACTGGCTGTGGGTGCCCCCGAAGCCTCCAAACATCCCCACACTGGCCGCAGGTGCCCAGTGGCGCCTCAGCACCCCCTTCTAATGGCCCTGGGTGATCTGGGGCCAAACAAAAGGAGCTGTTGGGCTCACGTACCAGAGAAAGAGGGAGATGTGTCTGCTCCTTCCATACTGAAGGAGGGAGGGGGAGAGAGGGGGTTTGCATTCTGCCATGGTCCCTGTCACCTGCAGAGTCACCGCATCCTCGCCACGGTAGCTGCATTGTGACAAAGGTTCTATGTCAGCTGGTGTGTCACCGAGCGCCCCCTAGGGGAGGGGGGGACTGTCAGCCCAGCCTGTCACTGCCTGCTGTCCCAGGAGTTGCTGCACAACCCAAGCAGTGGCAGAAATATAATAAATCACAGGTCCTAAATATTAAGGAACGGCCTTGGGAATTCACCCGTAGTCCATCTGGTATGAAAACATAGCTTTTTGGGATATTTATCTTTATATCCAGCAGGATCGGGAGAGAATCAGAAGACTTAAAGTGGTAAAACTCGCTGTCTGACAGTTTAATCAGGAAAGTAAAAGCCACACACACAGAAGCAAATTGGCACTGGCACCACTGGCACTGGCACTGCAACCGGCACCTCTGTCCCTGTGGTGCCTCCTCCTGCCGCAGCCCTGAGGCTCCGGCCAGCCCAGGGGCTCCTCCTGCATCTCCTGCACCGCCACAGTGACCAGGGGTACGACAACATAAGAACAACAAGGATCAACAATGTGCCCACATTCACTCACAAGAAACAAAACTCGAGGGCTCTCACTCATGGGTGCCCCGAAGAAACAATCACTCATGGGGCTGGGCGAGGGCTCCCACTTGAATGGGGTGGGCAAGGACTCATTGCAGGATAGATCCAGTAGAGAACAATAACCCCCCAGCGCAGGAGGAGCTGAGGCTCTGCTCCTACAACAGACTAGCTAACTTATTATATACATAAGATTATGGTATAGATCAATTCACATCATATGAATTTAGATAACCCACATCTCCCCCTTTTTGTTTTCAATCATCTGATTCTTCCCAGGGGTGACGTCCGACTAATTCCAGGACATCTGGTTTCACCAACATTTCAGCACTGGGGGTTTTTGCGAAGTCCTGTTGCTGTACAAGGAAGATTTTATTCATTGAAGCAGTTATCGATTTCTGTAAGCACTGCAACACACACGGAATCATTATTAACAGCACACAAATTATTAAAAGAATAGAGACTCCCTGTTTGAGTAAATCTTTTACCCATCCTGTAATACCCCAAGAAGCCAACCAGCTGTCAAACCCGTCTGTTCTTACTGTAACAAGATGTACTCGGTCCCGCAATTCTTCAATCTGCCTATGGACACTTTTCGAATGAGCAGACAAATTCATACAGCACATCCCTTCAAATTCCTGGCAGCCATGTCCATGAGCTAACAAGAGAAAATCGATAGCTGCACGATTTTGTAAAACCGCATGTCGTAAGCTATCTACATCATTGGCTAAGCCTGAAAGAATATCAGAGGTTGTGTTGAATTCTTTTACAGCCCAATAGTCTTTTAATCTTATTCCAATTGCTTGCAGCCATTCCTCCAGGTAAAAAGAAGGATAAGGCTACAGTAGATCCTAAAGACCCTAGGTTGACTTGGTCGTCACAATCTGGACCTAATTGGTGTAACGACCTTTTTCTTCTGGAAGATGGGATAGTAGAAGAGTTAAAGAGGTCTCTCATGTGGGGCGCAAATAAGGTAAGCTTCCCAATATAACAAGGACCTCCTATTGGCTTGTGGGGGATTCCTGGCCATGCTCTATCTCCACAAATTAGGAAATATCCCTCAGGTAGCTTCACTTGACCCGTAAAAGTGGGTCATATGGAGCCCATATGGCGTGACACATTCCAATGGGATGAAGCACCTGATACATTCTGGTGTGAAATTAAACTTTGTAATGTTGCTGGGTCACCTTCCCGTCCAAAATAGCTTCCAATAGGTCCCCAAATTCAATCAATCCAGCCCCATTGACCGCAAGTACCTTAGGGTTAATGATAGAACAGTTCTTCCATCGACTAACATCAGCCCAGCCTGTCAAGGGTGGAAAAGAGCCCCATAACTGCAGCTCTTGTACCGGCAAAGGGCTGGAAACATTGAGCAATTCAATCAGTCTTCTCTGATAAAGGGCTCCCCTTTGTGCTGGCCACTCATTTTCCTTATAACATCCGTCCGCTTCATAGTCTCCAAATCTATAGTCCCAGTGCGATTTGCCCAGGTAAGCCATACGTTAATATGAGGGTCAACATGATGCAAGTCAAAGCCCAGACCGTTCATAATAAAAATAACCAAAACAATCAGGATAATCACTCCTTTGCCCATCTTCTAAAAAGGAGCACACTCCTTTTTCTATTTCTTTTCCTTCTCTTCCGCACAGAATTTCAAATGATAAAGGGCAGCGACCGCTATTTCAGCATCTAATGTCTCATTAACTCCCAAAAAGGTTACTGGGATAACCTTATTGGCACAGAGCGGTACAAGTTGTTGACACCTGATCGCTTCAATACTACTATTTATGTGCCACTTATAATGTTTTATATCCACTTCTAATCTCCATCGAATTAGCCCTAGCACTAACTGATCTATAGACTCAAAGCTACCTAAAGCTTCCCTAGTGCTGCTCCATATGGGGACTCCTAACCATTGTTTCAGGCATCAGTATATGGGTATACGCTCCAACGCTTCTGCCATATATTAGAGTCTCAAGTATTGTCAACAATACTCAAACGGTTTCCCAGTTGTAAATCTCAGAGACCGAGTTCATAGGTGCCCGTCAATATTCTCCATGTCTTCTATGTTCCTGTTGTAGCGTTTCTCAGTGGGGTCTCACGTATTTTGCCTCTTCCCCATGTAACGAGGGGATGGGGTCCCATCATCTTACCCGTTTCGGGTCCCGGATCAATAGCGGCGGGTCCACCCTGGGTTCCAAAAGGTTATTTGTGCTGCAATGGTCAACTACTGGAGGATTCCATAAGGAGCAATTGGAAAAGTTACAAACATCCAGGGCTTTCTGTATTCGCTCCTCTGGTGTATCCGTCCCTATTCCCCTTTTTGTTTTTATAACAGGCGTTTTAAGGTTTGGTGAGAACGTTCTATCAAAGCTTGACCTGTGGGAGAATGAGGGATGCCTGTAACGTGAGAAATTCCCCAAAAAGCAAAAAACCTGTTAAATTTTTAGACACACATGCGGGACCATTGTCTGTTTTAATTTGCGAGGGTACCCCTAAAGTGGCAAATTAGATGTTTTTGCACATCGCGTGCTTTTTCTCCCGTATGACAGGAGGCAAATAACATTCCCGAAAACGTATCAACAGAGCAATGAATAAACCTTAAACGGCCAAATTCGGCAAAATGAGTGACATCTGTTTGCCAGAGTTGAAGACTCTGTGAACCTCTGGGATTGACTCCTCCTGCTATGGAAGGAAAAGAGTGTCTCTGACAATCAGGACAGAGCGCAATGATATTATTGGCTTAAAACAGATGTTTTAAGCCTCCAGCATTTTGGTGGAAAAATTATGTTAAGAGGAACAGACCATTTACGAAAAGCTCGAACCACTGCAGATAACTCCACTATTTGAGGAGAACCCTTGAACAGTTTCAACATCAGATTCCCATTGTTGGCATTGGCCATTCCACCAAAGGATAACGGACTTATGAGATCTACCAGACCCATCTGTGAATACAGTGAGGGCTTGTAAAGGTTGGTCACTCCGCTTTGGAATAGGTAAAAGGTGAAAATCAACGCTTAACAGTTTGTGAGAAGGCGGATGAGAAGTGAGTTGGCCTGCATAGCCAGTTAGAGCTGCGCCTAATGCATCTGATTGTTGTTGCAACCATTGCAGGTAAACGCTTGTTATGGCATATATATAAGGATAAAGTCCGTGCTTGCCAGGGTAAGTAATCACTGTTGAGCCCTGATAATTAAAGATGCAAACATCTCATGCTGTGTTGAGATAGTCTTTGTGGCTTGGTTAGGCAAAAAGATCCATTCAATAATCAATAAAGGGTCCGTTTTCCGGCAGTCCCATTGGAAAATAAGTGCATGAGGCTGTCGAGTAGAATTAAGGATGATGAATTGAAAAGGCAATTCTGGTTCCCATCAATGCACTTATAATGCAAGGAAGCTATGGCCTTAGGACTGAGACTTCGTGGAGCGGTTAAGTCTGAGCTTCCTTTAAGCATTTCGAATAAGGGACTGAGATCTGCATTAGTGATTCCTAACAATGGTCTGACCCAATTGATTGTTCCCAGCATGTAAATTTTTTACATTCGCCTGCATTTGTAAAGGTTGCGGAGCAATAGTCTGAGCTCTTATACGCCATCCTAAGTATTTCCAAGGTGGTACTTTTTGGATTTTTTCTGCGCAATACTGATTTTACAGCAGCCACGACAAGGGCTACAGCTTCCTCCATAACTTCATAGTATTGTGCTGCCACTAGAATGTCATCCATATAATGATATAGCAATGCAGCAGGTACCACAGTTCTAACAGGACTAAGTATTTTGGCCACATACCATTGGCATATTGTGGGACTATTTTTCATTCCTTGTGGTAGCAGGTGAATTCCAGGGACTCGTAGAGGGTACAATATGTCCCATAGATAATTGTTCAGCGACTATTTCTTGGAGGGCGTGAAGCTTTTCTAGTGGCAGCGGCCATTGATCAACCCAAATAGGGGAATCAGTTTTCCAGGTCAATTTTAGGGTTTCACGCCCCTCAATGGCCCCTCCTAAAAATGTGTCTGGATAGACACCCCCAATATCCCCATTGACCCCAATGTCCCCATTGTCCCCAATGTCCCATTGACCCCAATGTCCCATTGTCCCGTTATCCCCATTGTCCCATTATCCCCAATGTCCCATTGACCCCAATGTCCATTGACCCCAGTGTCCCCATTGTCCCATTGACCCCAATATCCCCATTGACCCCAATGTCCCCATTGTCCCCAATGTCCCATTGACCCCAATGTCCCCATTGTCCCGTTATCCCCATTGTCCCATTATCCCCAATGGCCCATTGACCCCAATGTCCATTGACCCCAGTGTCCCCATTGTCCCATTGACCCCAATATCCCCATTGACCCCAATGTCCCCATTGTCCCCAATGTCCCCATTGTCCCCAATGTCCCCATTGTCCCATTATCCCCATTGTCCCATTATCCCCAATGTCCCATTGACCCCAATGTCCATTGACCCCAGTGTCCCCATTGTCCCATTGACCCCAATATCCCCATTGACCCCAATGTCCCCAATGTCCCATTGACCCCAATGTCCATTGACCCCAGTGTCCCCATTGTCCCATTGACCCCAAAATCCCCATTGACCCCAATGTCCCCATTGTCCCCAATGTCCCATTGACCCCAATGTCCCCATTGTCCCGTTATCCCCATTGTCCCATTATCCCCAATGTCCCATTGACCCCCAATATCCATTGACCCCAGTGTCCCCATTGTCCCATTGACCCCAATATCCCCATTGACCCCAATGTCCCCATTGTCCCCATTGTCCCATTGTCCCCATGTCCCCATTGTCCCATTATCCCCATTGTCCCATTATCCCAATGTCCCTTTGACCCCAATGTCCATTGACCCCAGTGTCCCCATTGTCCCATTGACCCCAATATCCCCATTGACCCCAATGTCCCCATTGTCCCCAATGTCCCATTGACCCCAATGTCCCCATTGTCCCGTTATCCCCATTGTCCCATTATCCCCAATGTCCCTTTGACCCCAATGTCCATTGACCCCAGTGTCCCCATTGTCCCATTGACCCCAATATCCCCATTGACCCCCAATGTCCCCATTGTCCCCAATGTCCCATTGACCCCCAATGTCCCCATTGTCCCGTTATCCCCATTGTCCCATTATCCCCAATGTCCCTTTGACCCCAATGTCCATTGACCCCAGTGTCCCCATTGTCCCATTGACCCCAATATCCCCATTGACCCCAATGTCCCCATTGTCCCCAATGTCCCATTGACCCCCAATGTCCCCATTGTCCCGTTATCCCCATTGTCCCATTATCCCCAATGTCCCATTGACCCCAATGTCCATTGACCCCAGTGTCCCCATTGTCCCATTGACCCCAATATCCCCATTGACCCCAATGTCCCCATTGTCCCCAATGTCCCATTGACCCCAATGTCCCCATTGTCCCGTTATCCCCCATTGTCCCATTATCCCCAATGTCCCATTGACCCCAATGTCCATTGACCCCAGTGTCCCCATTGACCCCAATATCCCCTTTGACCCCAATGTCCCCATTGTCCCCAATGTCCCATTGACCCCAATGTCCCCATTGTCCCGTTATCCCCATTGTCCCATTATCCCCAATGTCCCATTGACCCCAATGTCCATTGACCCCAGTGTCCCCATTGTCCATTGACCCCAATATCCCCATTGACCCCAATGTCCCCATTGTCCCCAATGTCCCATTGACCCCAATGTCCCCATTGTCCCGTTATCCCCATTGTCCCATTATCCCCAATGTCCCATTGACCCCAATGTCCATTGACCCCAGTGTCCCCATTGTCCCATTGACCCCAATATCCCCATTGACCCCAATGTCCCATTGTCCCCAATGTCCCCATTGTCCCGTTATCCCCATTGTCCCATTATCCCCAATGTCCCTTTGACCCCAATGTCCATTGACCCCAGTGTCCCCATTGTCCCATTGACCCCAATATCCCCATTGACCCCAATGTCCCCATTGTCCCCAATGTCCCATTGACCCCAATGTCCCCATTGTCCCGTTATCCCCATTGTCCCATTATCCCCAATGTCCCATTGACCCAATGTCCATTGACCCCAGTGTCCCCATTGTCCCATTGACCCCAATATCCCCATTGACCCCAATGTCCCCCATTGTCCCCAATGTCCCATTGACCCCAATGTCCCCATTGTCCCGTTATCCCCATTGTCCCATTATCCCCAATGTCCCTTTGACCCCAATGTCCATTGACCCGTGTCCCCATTGTCCCATTGACCCCAATATCCCCATTGACCCCAATGTCCCCATTGTCCCCAATGTCCCATTGACCCCAATGTCCCCATTGTCCCGTTATCCCCATTGTCCCATTATCCCCAATGTCCCATTGACCCCAATGTCCATTGACCCCAGTGTCCCCATTGTCCCATTGACCCCAATATCCCCATTGACCCCAATGTCCCCATTGTCCCCAATGTCCCCATTGACCCCAATGTCCCCATTGTCCCGTTATCCCCATTGTCCCATTATCCCCAATGTCCCATTGACCCCAATGTCCATTGACCCCAGTGTCCCCATTGTCCCATTGACCCCAATATCCCCATTGACCCCAATGTCCCCATTGTCCCCAATGTCCCATTGACCCCAATGTCCCCATTGTCCCGTTATCCCCATTGAGAAATGCTTGTAAACACCTTTTGGGGTCTGTTAGAGTCAGGAACTCTCAGCAGAGCCCTTTTTGCCTCCTCCCGAATTGCTTCTAAAGCCTCTCGGGGGATATCTCTGGCTTGACCAGCCGGATCAGAATGTTGCCCAGTTCCAGTGAGATGTTCTATAGTTAATGCAGCCAGAGCAGCATTGGCATGTCCCGCATATCTCAGCAAAATTCTGCAATCCCGTTCTCCATTGAGACTCCCACATTGTATATTGCGATGGGGTTAACAACGACTGCGTAAGGGATTTCAAATCGTGCGGGGTCATAACATACGTATCAAATACAGAAGATAAAAGGCTTGCAAAATAAGGGGAAGACAACCCATGTTCGGTAACCGTACGGCGCAATTCCTTAATAACCGAGAAAGACAGTGCTTCCCATTGAGCCGCCCCCCCCCTTCCTTGATATATTACGGGGGCTACTATGGTTCTCGCTATTTCCAGCTCCCCCTCCTTTATTGGCGTTTTATCTCTCCCCAAACTTCATGAGGATCAGGGGGGAAAGACACCAGGTTCTTTTTCAGAGTCAATTGGACCAGGGTCGACAGGATCATCTTCGGGGGGGTATCCAGCAGCACAAGCTAATGGTGGCACAGAAGGTTTTACCCCCTCTCCCGAGCCTCGTAGGCTTTGCTCTTTTGTTTTTATAGTCTCAAAAATCTTTCTCCACCTGGGGAGCACACGCTGCGCTTCCTCATCTCCTGAGGTGGCTGCATCCCATAACTTTACCCCCCACATTGTCCCATAACTGCACTTTCCTGGAGAACCAGACCCATGTTTAGTAAACCTAGCAATGGAATGCAAAACTATTGATAAGCATGGATGGACATCTCGCGAGAGGGGCGACGAGAAACCGGTGACCAAGAAACTGACCAACTGTGTATAACATTCCATTCACGTGATACTTCATATAAAAGTGGGAGATCACCAGGATCTCGTCCCTTTTTTCCCTTTTTCTCCTTATGGTGACATTAGGAGAGGATCTTGCTACTCATCCCTGCAAACTGAGCCCTAGTGAGAGACTGAATCCAGCTCCAGTTGGCTGCAGAGTCTAATCCAGGACTTTGGGTGCCTGCCCTGCAGTTGCTGAGACTTTCAAGATTGGTTTTGTATATTTTGTATTATTTTTTCTATTCTTATTAGTAGCATTAGTAAAACATCTTTAATTTTTCCAACTCTCTTCTCTCTGTCCTTCTGTCCGTCCCGATCGCCTGTGCTGAGTGGGAAGGGGAGGGGAGGTCAACAATACACCTGCCGGGGTTTATTGTCACCCCGCAATCTAAACCCTCGACAATATATGGATATGTATGTGAAATGTTGAGTAACCGTTACGGATCTTAATGAATATATGGATATGTATGTGAAATGTTGAGTGACCGTTACGTATCTTAATGAATATATGGATATGTACGTGAAATGTTGAGTAACCGTTACGGATCTTAATGAATATATGGATATGTATGTGAAATGTTGAGTGACCGTTACGTATCTTAATGAATATATGGATATGTACGTGAAATGTTGAGTGACCGTTACGGATCTTAATGAATATATGGATATGTATGTGAAATGTTGAGTAACCGTTACGGATCTTAATGAATATATGGATATGTATGTGAAATGTTGAGTAACCGTTACGTATCTTAATGAATATATGGATATGTATGTGAAATGCTGAGTAACCGTTACGGATCTTAATGAATATATGGATATGTATGTGAAATGTTGAGTAACCGTTACGTATCTTAATGAATTTATGGATATGTATGTGAAATGTTGAGTGACCGTTACGGATCTTAATGAATATATGGATATGTATGTGAAATGTTGAGTAACTGTTACGTATCTTAATGAATATATGGATATGTATGTGAAATGTTGAGTAACCGTTACGGATCTTAATGCTTTGGGTGGCCATGGGACCCCTGCTTTGGGTGGCCATGGGACCCCTGCTTTGGGTGGCCATGGGTCCCCTGCTTTGGGTGGCCATGGGACCCCTGCTTTGGGTGGCCATGGACGGACAGAAGGACAGAGAGAAGAGAGTTGGAAAAATTAACAGTGTTTTACTAATGCTGCTAATAAGAATAGAGAAAATAATACACAATATACAAACCCAAGCTTGAAAGTCTCAGCAACTGCAGGGCAGGCACCCAAAGTCCCGGACTGGACTCTGCAGCCAATGGAGCTGGATTCAGGCTGGCACTGGCCTCAGTTCACAAGCCGGCGCCCAAAGTCCTGGACTGGACTCTGCAGCCAATGACTCTGCAGCCAAAAAGAGAAACTTGTTTGGAACAAAACCAGGACAGCCCATTGACCCCAATGTCCCCAATGTCCCATTGACCCCAGTGTCCCCAATGTCCCATTGACCCCCAGTGTCCCATTGACCCCCAATGTCCCAAATATCCCCATTGACCCCAATATCCCCATTGATCCCAATATTCCCAATGTCCCCATTGTCCCCAATGTCCCCATTGACCCCAATGTCCCCCCAATGTCCTCATTGTTCCCCCAATGTCCCCATTGACCCCAATGTCCCCCCAATATCCCCATTACCCCAATATCCCCAATATTCCCATTACCCCAATATCCCCATTGTCCCCAATGTCCCCACTGTCCCCCAAATATCCCCATTGTCCCCAATGTCCCCACTGTCCCCCCAATGTCCCCATTGTCCCCACAATGTCCTCATTGTCCCCACAATGTCCCCATTGACCCCAATGTCCCCATCACCCCCAATGTCCCCATTGACCCCAATGTCCCCATTGACCCATTATCGTGTCCCAATGTCCCCATTACCCCAATATCCCCATTGTCCCCAATGTCCCCATTGTCCCCCCAATGTCCCATTAACTCCAATATCCCCATTGTCCCCAATATCCCCAATATCCCATTGACCCCAATGTCCCCACTGTCCCCACAATGTCCTCATTGTCCCCCCAATGTCCCCATTGACCCCAATGTCCCCAACATCCTATTGACCCCAATGTCCCCCCAATGTCCCCATCACCCCCAATGGCCCCATTGACACATTATCGTGTCCCAATGTCCCCATTACCCCCAATATCCCCATTGTCCCCAATGTCCCCATTGTCCCCCCAATGTCCCATTAACCCCAATATCCCCATTGTCCCCAATATCCCCAATATCCCATTGACCCCAATGTCCCCATTGTCCCCATTGACCCCAATGTCCCATTGATCCCAATATCCCCCCAATGTCCCCATCACCCCCAATGTCCCCATTGACCCCAATGTCCCCATTGACCCATTATCGTGTCCCAATGTCCCCATTACCCCAATATCCCCAATGTCCCCATTGTCCCCCCAATGTCCCATTAACCCCAATATCTCCATTGTCCCCAATATCCCCAATATCCCATTGACCCCAATGTCCCCAATGTCCCCATTGACCCCAATGTCCCCATTGACCCCCCAATGTCCCATTAACCCCAATATCCCCCATTGTCCCCAATATCCCCAATGTCCTCATTGTCCCCAATGTCCCCCATTGATCCCAATATCCCCCCAATGTCCCCATCACCCCCAATGTCCCCAATGTCCCCATTGACCCCAATGTCCCCATGACGCCATATCATGTCCCAATGTCCCCATTACCCCAATATCCCCATTGTCCCCCCAATGTCCCCATTGACCCCAATGTCCCCATTGTCCCTCCAATGTCCCCATTGTCCCCCCAATATCCCCATTGACCCCAATATCCCCCTTGATCCCAATGTCTCCATGGTCCTCCCAATGTCCCATTAACCCCAATATCCCCATTGTCCCCAATATCCCCAATATCCCATTGACCCCAATGTCCCCACTGTCTCCCCAATGTCCTCATTGTCCCCCCAATGTCCCCATTGACCCCAATGTCCCCAATATCCCATTGACCCCAATGTCCCCTTGACCCCAATGTCCCCATTGTCCCCAATGTCCCCCCAATGTCCCCATTATCCCCAATGTCCCATTGACTCCAATGTCCCCATCACCCCCAATGTCCCCATTGTCCCCAATGTCCCCACTGTCCCCCCAATGTCCCCATTGTCCCCACAATGTCCTCATTGTCCCCAATGTCCCCCCCAATGTCCCCATCACCCCCCAATGTCCCCATTGACCCCAATGTCCCCAATGTCCCATTGACCCCAATGTCCATTGACCCCAATGTCCCCATTGACCCCAATGTCCCATTAAACCCATTGTCCCCATTGATCCCAATGTCCCATTGACCCCAATGTCCCCATTGTCCCCAATGTCCCCCCCAATGTCCCCATTATCCCCAATGTCCCATTGACTCCAATGTCCCCATTGACCCCCCAATGTCCCATTAACCCCCATATCCCCATTGTCCCCAATATCCGCAATGTCCTCATTGTCCCCAATGTCCCCATTGACCCCAATATCCCCCCCAGGCTCTTCCTGGGCATCTACCTGGCTGCCCTCCTGGGCAACGGCCTCATCATCACCACCATAGCCTGGGACGAGCACCTCCACACCCCCATGTACTTCTTCCTGCTCAACCTCGCCCTCCTCGACCTGGGCTGCATCTCCACCACTGTCCCCAAGTCCATGGCCAACTCTCTGTGGGACACCAAGTTCATTAGCTACACAGGATGTGCTACACAACTCTTTCTGTTTGCCTTTTTAGCTTCAGCAGAGTTTTATCTTCTCACCATCATGTCGTACGACCGCTATGTTGCCATCTGCAAACCCCTGCACTACGGGACCCTCCTGGGCAGCAGAGCTTGTGTCCACATGGCAGCAGCTGCCTGGGCCACTGGGTTTCTCAATGCTCTGCTGCACACGGCCAATACATTTTCACTGCCCCTGTGCAAGGGCAATGCCCTGGGCCAGTTCTTCTGTGAAATCCCCCAGATCCTTAAGCTCTCCTGCTCACACGCCTTCCTCAGGGAAGTCAGGCTTATTGTGTTTAGTGCCTGTTTAATTTCTATGTGTTTAATCAAGGATGCCCTGAAGAAACTAATGGCTGGGTGCTTTTCAAAAGCAATATTCTGCTCTTCTTCTGCACATCACCCATGATATAACTCGTAACAGGTCCAACCTCTCTTTTGTATGCTTTGGAGTTGTCAGTATTGTTTTGTAATTGCAGGGAGGCTTGTTTGCTTTTGTTTCTTTTTAGCCATGATAATATTGCCCACAAAGAATTGTCATTATTCATCCCTCTTCTAATCCTCTGTCCACATTTATAGTTTAAGTCATAGACCTTGTAAATGCGAAATCGTGCTTAAAATCGTATTTAAACAAAATAAAGGACCCTGCAGTGCATTGTTTGTCTGAGATCCTTCCTCTGAGACTTTTGTTAAGCTGAAGGCAAAGCACCTGTGAGCAGAGGAGGAGGGAAAAAATCCCAGCACAACAACTCTGCCCAGGAGCAGCAGCGCTTGTTCTTCCAGAGCTGTTCTGGTTCCACTCCACACTCTCCTTCTCATCCCTGGTGTTGGTGCAAGGCCCTGAGTGCTCTGGCAGCTTGGTCACCGTCCTGCTGTGTGTCAGTGTCCTGGTTTTGTTAAAAACAAGACCGATTCTCTCATAGTGATTTCTCTTTCAGCTCGGTTCTTTAGGTGGCTGTACTTTTCTGAGCTTTAGCCTGCATGTTTTTCCTAGGATGCTGCACTTGGTGCTGATAATAGCCCAACAGAATGCCAAAGAAGCTCATGTTTAGATTTATGACTATGGTAGCTAAAAAAGACTGATAAGTTTTGCCACGTTCCATTGTGACAGGCGCGTGTTTGAGGAGGGGTGGATGGAACAGGTGACTAGAACTGACCAATGGAAGCATTCCATCCCATAATCGTCATACCCCCTATATAAGAGGGTGATCACAAGGGTCACTCTCTCTTCGCCCATGGCCGGCATCCAGAGAGGACCCTGTCTGTCTGTCTGTCTGTGATCCACAGCCCTCAGGCCCTGCATCCTGCACCCAGGTTCCGCTTTGCTGTGCAGTCCCGCCCATGACTTCCGGGGTCCTGAGCTGCAGCTGCTGGAGCCACCAGCTCCGCACACCCAGCTCTGCTGCTGAGTGACGCCAGCGCCACATCGAGCATTCGAGATGGGTTTTGTATATTTTGCATATATTCTCTATTTATTAGTAGCATTAATAAAACCCTTTAAAACTCTCCAGCTTGAAGTCTAAGTCTCTCTTCCTTTCCTCTTATCTCTCCAATCATCTTTCCGATCTAAAGGAAAAGGGTGGCGGGAGGTAAAGGGGGTAACTTGGAGCATCTGCCACAGTTTATTGCCGCCTTGCCTTAAACCTTGACAGTCATGAGAAGGTGATGGATAAATTTTTCCTAATATCCAAACTGAACCTCCTCCAGTGCCACTTCAGGCTGTTTCCTCTCCTTCTCCCACTTGCCACACGGGAGACCAGACCAACACCCTCCATGTTTCAACCTCCTTTCAGGTAGTTGTAGACAGCAATAAGGTCTCCCCTCAGCCTTCTTTTCTCCAGGCTAAACAGCCCCAGTTACCTCCACTGCTCCCCATCTGACTTGTTCTCCTCACCAGCTTTGTTGCCCTTCTCTGAACTCACTCCAGCACCTCAAGGTCTTTCTTGTAGTGAGGGCCCCAAAACTGAACACAGGATTTGAGGTGCATCCTCACCAGTGCCAAGAACAGAGGGATGATCACTTGCCTGGTCCTGCTGGCCACACTATTCCTGATGCATGCTGGGATGCTGGTGGCCTTCTTGGCCACCCAGGCACACGCTGGCTCATGTTCAGTCACTGTCCATCAACACCCCCAGGGCCTTTTCCATTGGGCAGATTCCAGCCGCTCTTCCCTGAGCCCGTAGTGCTGCCTGGGGTTGTTGTGACCCAAGTGCAGGACCCAGCACTTGGCATGAAATTGAACAAGTCCAAGTGTTGGATTGTTCACCTGGGATAGAGTAACACTGAGTGCAAGTGTAGATTGGGAGAGAGCGGCTGGAGAGCAGCCCTGCAGAAAGGGATCTGGCGTGATGGTGCCACAGGGTCAATAGGAGCCAACACTGTCCCCCAGCAGTCAAGACGGTAAACGGCATCCTGGGGTGCATCAAACACAGCATGGCCGTGTGGTCAAAAGAGGTGACTATGCTGCTGTATTCAGCATTAGTGCGGCCTCACCTTGAGAGCTGTCTGCAGTTCTGGGACCCATATACTATTACAATAAGGATGTAAAGGTCCTCGAATGCATCTAGATCATCCCCAAGCCCATTGGAGGCCCTTAGGAAGAGTTCCTCTCTCCAAATATCCAGCCCAGCTTGTTGCTGGCTGAACAACCAGGAGAAACTGCCCCTGGACCCTCATTCCAGACCCCATCTCCTCCACCCTATACAAGCAGTGCTCTCCCCCTTGGCACTGAGGTGGTTCCAGGGACCCAAGAGACACCTGTAGGAGGAGATGTTGGGTAGGGATATGGTGTCCTTCAGTGCTCCTCATGGTGCCTCCTGCTGGGCTTTGTGCCACTGGTCACAACCCTCTGAGCCTGGATGTCCAGCCAGTTCTCAGTGGTGCTAAACAGGAACATGCCCATGAGCACATTGGGCTGCACTGGGAGGAGCGTGGCCACCCAGACAAGGGCAGTTATTGTCCATCGTGACTCAGCACTGGTGTGGTCACATCTGGAGCCGTGTGTCCCAGTGTGAGGTTCCCCATTCTGGAGGAACAGGAGGAGCTGTCGTGTGGCCAGAGAAAGTCTGGGTCACGTGTGGAGATGTTGAGACACCCAAACTTCTTTAGCCTGGTGAAGGGGAGCCTGAGGAAACGTGCTGGTTTTACTGAAATTGAGTTAATTTTCTTCATGCATTTTGAACCTCTCTCCTTCACAGCCAGTACAGTCTTTTGTTTAGATTTACTATGAGAATAATGAGATAACGCTGTTTCTTCCCTGGGATAGAGTTCATTTTGTCTTTTAGCAGCTTTACAGTGTTTGCCATTTGCTATGAAAGGAACGTCAGAACTCACTGATATCTTGGCTGTTGTCAGGGAAACCAAGGACTTCTTTGGCCATCCAGCTGTGGATGCAGATTGGCAGGAGGGGACACAGACAGGACAGCACCTGGATTGACATGCAGGCTGATCAATGAAATATTCCCTATGATTAGCGCCATGCTCAGTCTAAAGCTGGAGCGGCTTTTAGGGCTTGTTACATCCGTTACTTTGGGTTTTCCAGCTGGTTTGGTCAGTTCCATTCAGAAGTTTCATTCTGTCAGGAGTTCGATGTCAGTTCGGCCTTTTGCCGTTCTGCCATTTTGCCGTTGGCCTTTGGGCCTTTCTGCCTGTTGCCCTTTTGCTCTCTCTCGCTGGGATGGGCTGTTCAGGACCAAGGTGCTCCCTTCTGCAGGACTGGCTGCTCCGTGTGACTGGAGTTACATGAGGGATTGCACTGAGTATATTTTCTTAATTTAATTTATCTATTTCTATTTAATTTACCTGGACTATTGTCAGTGAAACCAAGGACTTCTCTGGAGTGCAGCTGCAGGTGAAAATTGGTAGGAGGGGGCACAGACAGGACAGCACCTGGATTGACATCCAGGTCAATCAACGAGCTATTCTCTACCATTAGTGTCATGCTCAGTATAAAGCTGGAGGTGCCTTTTCCAGCCCGTTAGTTTTGGTTTTCCGGCTACATTGGCTTAGCTCTGTTCGGAAGTTCCATTCTATTGGGAGTTCAGTGTTAGTTCAGTTTTACGATGTTTTGCTGTTTTTCAGTTGGCCCTTGGGCCTCTCTGCCTTTTGCACTTGTACTTTCTCTTGCTGGGATCAGCTGTTCAGGACCAGGGTGCTCTCTTCTTTTGGGCTGCCTGTTCAGCACAACTGGAGTTCTGTGGGGGATTGCACTGAGTATCATATATTTTACTTTATGTGTATTTTAGTATAAGCATATTAGTAGTAGTAGTGTATTATTTTTATTGTCTTATTAATTTTCTGTCTAGACCCACAAGGTTTCTCCCTTCTCTTTCAGTTCTCTCCCTTATCCCACCTGGGACTGGGAGCAGGATGTGAGCAGCTCTCATGGTCTTGGTTGGTGGCTGTGGTAAAACCATGACAAGAAAGGGCAGTAGTAGCTTCAGAAATCCTGAAAATCACTTTCCAAGATGGTGTTAAATTTTAATTTTTTTGTTGTTGGGAAACAGCATGAGAAAGGAAAACCATCAGAAACTGCAGCTCTGGAGGTCCAGAGTGGAGCTCAGGATAGAGAAATGTCATTCTGAGCGCAGTGCTGTGGTCATTCAGAGGGACTCTGGATCAGCCATGGCTTTGTGTTTCCAGGAACAGCTGGTGAGGATGGAGAGACAGCAGCACAGGTGGGGACACACTGGGGTGAGAACAAGGTGGGGAAGCGCATGGGGTGTCTGCAGCCTGTGGGGAAACAGCCACAGGCCTGGGACAGTGCAGGATGGACTGTGGTGGAGATGGCCAAGGGCACTGGCAAGGCTGGATGTCCCTGAAAGAGCCAAGGTCTTTGTCCCCTTGGCTATGGCTGATGTCCCTGCCAGCGAGGCCTAAGAGGAGACACATGGTTGTCATGGCCATGGCACCCCATTGCCTCCTTGCACCCCCAGGGAGTGTCACACCATTGTCCTGCACTGGGCATCGCACTCCCCACAGCCCCAGGAAGAGCCCTGAGCCACACGTGAGGGACAGGATCTCCCTTCCTAGGGGCAGGGGCTCAAGGCTTGGCCATTGTCCTTCATCAGACAAACCAAGGGCTTTCTCAGCATCAGAGCTGCTGCACTTTGCCTTTGCCTGATGCAATCACTGCCTCCAATTATCTGCTCTAACGAGTCCCTGGGGAGGCTTTGTCAGTAACAGCCCTCAGTGGGGCCCATTAATGCTTCAAGGTACTTTGGAGTTTGCTTCTGGCTTGGACTTCTTGAGCAGATTCTTCAGTCTGTCCTTGGTATCTGAGGTTCATGGACTCAGCACCAAATACGCCACGGGGCTCATTAAAACACAGAAAGCCCTAATGAGCGATGTTTCTTTCTGTAATTTCTTCAAATCTTCCAGACTTGTAGAACTAACTGGAGAGGTTTCAATGGGACACTTGCTGATGAAGGTTTCAAAGAAGATTTCATAAAGGAGGGTTTTTTCTTTCCAGGGTATTTTCTGTCATTTTCCAGTGTGTAGAAGAAGTGACAGCAGCATTCTACACTGGACATTGATCCCGAGGGTCTCCTGGAGACATCTGGACAGGAAGGAGAACAGTCCCTTGAGGCTGGACACTGTATGGACAACCTGGCTCCTCACCCCCACCCCCAGTCTGCCGGTTCCCTCATTGGCCACCAGAGATTGCATCACTTTTCCTCACATCAGACTTCTCCACTGAGCTCTGCAGGAGATGCTGCAGCTCCTGTGCACCAGCTCCACCTGCTCTCCTGTGCAAACACTGCACAGTTCAATAAACAGCAAAACACTTTCCTCAGCTGTGTGTGTAAGTGGATCTGATGAGGTCCAGCATCCACAAGGGACACCCACACAAGAACTGGTTTAGACAGAGAGACAGGAGATGATAGAAATAAACACAATGAACGTGTTGACTGCCATGTCAATTAGAGCTTTGAAGAACGGGGCAAGTTTGTAACTCCCTGAAGCTCAAAGCAGAAACCAGACAGTTGAGACGCCACTGAATGACCAAAGAGCAAGTGGAGGAGAAACCTGAGAGCACTGGGAAGGGCAAACGTCCAGACAGTGCTGGAAAGTTGTCCTTGGACAGGGACATTTAATCAGGAGAGGTGGGAACTCCTGAATGACGAGGGAGATGAAATCATAGAGTGTTGGTAATAGAAGTACAGGGGAAGACCAATATTTCTTCTCCTACCCTTAGTACATCAGTCATCAGCTGTCTCACCATAAACAGCCAGGGCCATTTTAGGGGCCCCAGTGTACCTGAGGTGCTGGCCTGGGATTGGCATCTATCACACAGGACCTGGGGAGACCAGAGCAACTTGCAGTGCAGGTGGAGCCTGGGCAGGGGTTCCCGGGGCATCTACACTGGCACCAGGTGTTTGTGTCCCTGGAGCTGAAGACATTTGTGTCCTAAATCCATGCCCAGTTCTGGAATACTCTTTCATTAACTGACTTCTGATGGCCCTACAAGCATGAAGCCAAGATCATGTTGTGTCTTGCACAGCGCCCCATGCCCTCTGAACCTTCCCTGCCCAGGACTCCTCACACGTTGCCCAGAGCGAGTCACACTGAGGTGTTGGCTGGTTCACTGGCTGAGATGTTGGTTTAGATGGTCACCTACAGCACAGGTGGATCCTGCCCCATCATCGCCTGCTCTGCTCCAGTCTGAAACAGAGCCCAACATCACAATGGGATCATAAGAGAACTGAGGTTGAAGGGACCTCAGGAGTCTGCAGTCCAACCTGTCACCAACTGGGTCACACCAAGGTGTTCAAGCCTTGATTCAATCAGAGCTTTAGCAGGACTAGAGAAGTGATCATCCCTTTGTACTGGGCACTGGTGAGGCTGCACCTTGAATCCTGGGGTCAGTTTTAGGCCCCTCATGGCAAGGAAGACATTGAGGTGCTGGAGAGAGTTCAGAGGAGGGTGACAAGGCTGGTGAAGGGTCTGGAGCACCAGTCTGACGAGGAGCAGTTGAGGGAGCTGGGGCTGTTCAGCCTTGAGAACAGGAGGCTGAGGGGAGACCTTGTTACTCTCTACAGCTGCCTGAAAGGAGGTTTTATCATGGAGGGTGTTGGTCTCTTGTCCCAAGTAGCAAGTGATAGGACAAGAGGAAATGGCCTCAAGTTGCACATGGAGAGGTTTAGATTGGATATGAGGAAAAAATTCTTCAGGGAAGCCACCAGGGATGTTCCTCAGGACTCAGTCCTAGGGCCAGGTCTGTCCAATATTTTTATCACTAATCTGGATGCAGGAATTTAATGCACCATTAGCAAATTTTCTGATAATACCATCCTCGGAGGTACTGATGACTATCCTGAGGGACAAGGAGCCTTGCAGAACGATCTAGATAGATTGGAGCATTAGGCAATGATCAATGGCATAAAATCTAACAAGTCCACATGCCGGATTCTGCACAAGTATAAATGGGGAGAGGATTGGCTGGAGAGCAGCCCTGCAGGAAAGGAGCCTTGGGGCGCTGGTTGAGAGGAGGCTCAACAAGAGTCATCAGTGTGTGCCCTGGCAGCCAAGAGTGCAAATCCCATCCTGGGTACATCAAACAGAGCAGAACCAACCGCTCAAAGGAGGTGATTCTCCTGCTGTATTCAGAGCTGGTGTGGCCTCAACTTGAGTGCTGTGTGCAGTTCTGGGCCCCACGATTTGACAAGGACGTTGAAGTATTCAAATGTGTCCAGAGAGCAACAAAGCTGGTGAACGACCGGAAGGCGTGTCCTCTGAGGAGTGGCTGAGGAATCTGGATTTCTCTAGTTTGGAGAGACAGGAAGCTGATGGGCAACCTCATTGCCCTCTAAAAGTTCCTGAGGAGGGAAGTGTATAGGGAAGTGCTGATCTCTGTCCTGGTATCCGTGACAGGACATGTGTGAATGGTGCAAAACCTGGGTCAGAGGAAGTTCAGACTTGACCTCTACTGAGAGTGTGGTCAAATACTGGAACAGACTTCTGAACGATAGGATGAGGGGCAACGGGCACAGCATAGGAGGTCCCATCTGAATATTAGGAAAAACTTCTTTACTGTGAGGAACAAGGCTGCCCAGAGAGGTTGTGGAGTCTCCTTCCTCTGGAGACATTCAAAGCCCGCCTGGACACCTTCCTGTGCGATCTGCTCTGGTGCACCTGCTTTAGGCAGTGGGTTGGGCTAGATGATCTCCATAGGTCCCTTTCAAGCCCAACCATTCTGTGATTCTGTGACAGCTGATTGATGCCCCAAGCCTCAGCATTCAAGAGGCATTTGGACAATGCAACTTACTACCATGTTTTAACTTTAGATCAGCCTGTAATTGGTCATGCAGTGGTACTAGATAGTCATTATAGGTCCCTTACAGCTGAACTATACCTCACTTCCCTTCTTTCCTTTCTCCTCCTTTCCCTAGCAGGGGGGAAGCTGCAAAGCCCCCCCCACCACAGCCCCACCCAGCACCCTTTGCAGAAGCCTTTGAGGTGCTGGCCCCAAGGCAGTCCCGGTGCCCAGGAGGTCCAGGGGGCTGTCCCTGCCCTTGGTGGCCACGTGCTGGGCACAGCTGCTGGCTGTCCCTGATGCCTTCTCTGCATTTGGCTCTCCAGGACAAACCTCCTGCTCTTCTCTCCAGTCATGGCAGAAACCAGCCCTGCAACCAAGAGAAGACCCCTGGTAGCTGTCCCCTCTCTGCACCAGAGCTGATGTCCATGAGGTCCCTCAGCGAGGGAAGGAACCAGGGTCACAAAGCCTTTTCTGAGGGGATAACAGGATGGTTTCAAGCCACTGCAGCATGGAGAAAATCCCAAGTGTAACCAGAGCCATAGGCTGGGCTGGACAGTGCCAATAGAGCGCCATGGAAATAAGACTCGCTTTGAAAAACAAGCGAGCGCAGGGTGGCACTGGTGTGCTGGAAAAGGTCAATCATGTTCAGACCTAGAACATTTGGATCCGTTCCCAAAGCACAGCCAGGCAAATGATGACTCTTCCCAAATGAGCACAAACAGTCCATTGCTGCTATTGCAGTCATGTTTCCTTTTCTAGCCAAACTAAGATCCACAGCTGGCCATCTGTACAGGGGATGCAAAATGCACTTCAGCCGCAGGGTAAACCTTCCACACCTCATGTGGGACTTGCACCTTTCTCAGAGTTATTTGCCTACCTCATTTTGTGGCAAGAGGTTCAGAACTTATGGAAAGCCTTTAAGAGATACTCTTTTGAGTACTGAAAGAGTAAGGAAGCTACTGCCATTTTGGACATTTGTGTCAAAACTCATACACACATGGGATAGTGTGTGGTGTGTGACATGGATTTTTTTTTCTCCTTGTTCTCCTTTTTAGTAATGCCTGAGATCTTTGCTTTGGAAAAAACATACCTAAACAAAAGAATCTGGGAACAAAAGTCCTGATCAGAGAGAAGGTCCATCTGGCCCAAGACTCAGTCTCCAAAGCTGCCAGCCATCCATGTCTACAGGGTCTTGGGGGTGCTCAAAGGCCTCAGTGGCTGGGACCGGCCTCCCTGGGGACCATCTCCTGCAGGGGCCCAAGGGGACGTGTCTCAGCTCAGCCTGGGACCTCTGGTGCCTGCCTGAGCCACGTTGTAGGTGTGTGTGCCTGTCTCTGCCCCATCTCCTGGACAGGCCTGGCCCCTGCTCTGCAGACAGCGGCTTCCTGGATGGAGCCCTCAGGCCTGGGTCAGAGCTCATCATGCTCCAGGCACAACTACTGAGCACAACCATGCTGTGCTGTGCTGTGCTGCTCTATTCTGTACACTCACAATGAGTCCAATAAAGATGTGACTGTTCAACTGAAATGCCAGAGAGGTTTTAGATCCAAAAAATATTTCAGGGACACATACACAAAGGATACAACTGGAAACAGATTTTTTTTTTTTTTAATTTATATTTATCTTATTAAAATTACAAATTTTAATAGAAGAAGGAGAAGGAGGAGAGCTGGCTCCTGCTGCAAACTTGCCCTGGGAGAAAGAACCCGAGAAAGCCAGGGCACGAGTGGTGCCTTGGAGGGCAAGAGCAGTGGGCATGAACTGAGCCAAAAGGGCCCAGAGGAGCTCTGACAGGAAGGTCATGCTCAATGCTGCAGAGGAAGGCAAAAAAACCCCGGGGACCAGGGCCAATCTGCCCAGGGGAAAATTCCTTCCTGACCCCAACACTGGCGATCGGC
>CABFKC020000021.1:65097-163995 GCA_901699155.2 Streptopelia turtur
TGTGTCACAAACCCCCCTGGACAGCGTGTGTGTCACAAACCCCATTAGACAGTGTCTGTGTTACAAACACCCCCGGGACACCGTGTGTATCACAAACCCCCTGGACAGTGTTTGTGTCACAAACCCCATTGGACAGAGTGTGTATCACAAATGCCATTGGACAGCGTGCGTGTCACAAACCTCCCTGGACAGAGTGTGTGTCACATTCCCCATTGGACAGCATGTGTGTCACAAACCCCCTTGGACAGTGTCTGTCTCACAATCCCCCTTGGACAGTGTGTGTGTCACAAATCTTATTAGACAGCCTGTGTGTCACCCCGGACACCGTGTGTGTCACAAACCCCCCTGGACACTGTTTGTGTCACAAAACCCATTAGACAACATGTGTGTCACAAACCCCTTTGGACAGTGTGTGTGTACACACACCCCCCTGGAGAGTGTGTGTGTCACAAACCCCACTAGACAGTGTGTGTGTCACAATTCCCATTGGACAGCGAGTGTGTCACAAACCCCCCTGGACAGCGTGTGTGTCACAAATCCCTCTGGACAACATGTGTGTCACAAACCCCCCTGGACAGTGTGTGTGTCACAAACCCCACTGAACAGTGTGTGTGTCACGAACCTCCCCGGACAGCGGGTTTGTCACAAACCCCATTGGACAGTGTTTGTGTCACAAACCCCATTGGACAGCGTATGTGTCACAACCTTCATTGGACAGTGTGTGTGTTCCAAACCCCATTGGACAGTATGTGTGTCACAAACCCCTTTGGACAGTGTGTGTGTCACAAAACTCATTGGACAGCGTGTGTGTCACAAACCCCGCTGGACAGTGTGTGTGTCAGAAACGCCCCTGGACAGTGTGTGTCTCACAAACCGCCCAGGACAGCGTGTGTGTCACAAACCACATTGGACAGTGTGTGTGTCACACACCCCTCTGGACAGCGTGTGTGTCACAAACCCCATTGGACAGTGTGTGTGTCACAAAGCCCCCCAGAGTTTGTGTGTCACAAACTGTATTGGACAGCGAGTGTGTCACAAACCCCATTGGACAAGTGTGTGTGTCACAAACGCCCCAGGACAGTGTGTGTGTCACAAACCCCATTGGACAGCCTGTGTGTCACAAACCCCCCTGGACAGTGAGTGTGTTACAAACCCCATTGGACAGTATAAGTGTTACAAACCGCATTAGACAGCGTGTGTGTCAGAAACCCCCCTGGACAGCGTGTGTGTCACAAAGGCCATTGGACAGTGAGTGTGTCACAATCCCCGTTGGACAGTGTGTGTGTCACAAACTCCCTTGGAACGTGTGTGTGTCACAAAACTCATTGGACAGCGTGTGTGTTACAAACCCTGTTGGACAGCGTGTGTGTCACAAACTCCCCCGGACAGCGTGTGTGTCACAAAGCCCACTGGACAGTGTGTGTGTCACAAACCCCCCTGGACAGTGTTTGTGTCACAAACCCCATTGGACAGCGTGTGTGTCACAAACCCCATTGGACAGTGTGTGTGTCACAAACCTCCCTGGACAGTGTTTGTGTCACAAACCCCATTGGACAGCGTGTGTGTCACAAACCCCTCTGGACAGTGTTTGTGTCACAAACCCCATTAGACAGTGTCTGTGTTACAAACATCCCTGGACACCGTGTGTATCACAAACCCCCCTGGACAGTATTTGTGTCACAAACCCCATTGGACAGCGTGTGTATCACAAATGCCATTGGACAGCGTGTGTGTCACAAACTCCCCCGGACAGCGTGCGTGTCACAAACCCCCCTGGACAGAGTGTGTGTCACAATCCCCATTGGACAGCATGTGTGTCACAAACCCCCTTGGACAGTGTGTGTGTCACAAATCTTATTAGACAGCCTGTGGGTCACCCCGGACACCGTGTGTGTCACAAACCCCCCTGGACACTGTGTCACAAACCCCATTGGACAGCGTGTGTGTCACAAACCCCTTTGGACAGTGTGTGTGTCACAATTCCCATTGGAAAGCGTGTGTGTCACAAACCCCATTGGACAGTGTGTGTGTCACAAATGCCATTGGACAGCGTGTGTGTCACAAACTCCCCCGGATAGCGTGTGTGTCACAACCCCCCCTGGACAGAGTGTGTGTCACAATCCCCATTGCACAGCATGTGTGTCACATACCCCCTTGGACAGTGTGTGTGTCATAAACCTTATTAGACAGCCTGTGTGTCACAAACCCCCCTGGACAGCGTGTGTGTCAGAAACCTGCCTAGACAGCATGTGTGTCACAAACCCCATTACACATTGTGTGTGTCACAAACGCATTGGACAGTGTGTGTATCACAAACCCCCCTGGACAATGTGTGTCTCACAAACCTCATTGGAGAGCAAGTGTGTCATAAACCACCCTGGACAGTGTTTGTGTTACAAACCCCATTGGACAGCGTGTGTGTCACAAACCCCATTGGACAGCGTGTGTGTCACAAACCCCCCTGGACAGCGTGTGTTTGTCCCAAACCTCATTGCACAGTGTGTGTGTCACAAACCCCATTGGACAGCGTGTGTGTCACAGACGCCCCCTGGAAAGCATGAGTGTTCCAAACCTCATTGGACAGTTTGTGTGTCCCAAACCTCACTGGACAGTATGTGTGTCAGAAACACCATTGGACAGCGTGTGTGTCACAGACCCCCCTGGAAAATGTGTGTGTCACAAACCCCATTGGACAGTGTGTGTGTCACAAACCCCCCTGGACAGCGTGTGTGTCACAAACCCCATTAGACAGTGTCTGTGTCACAAACACCCCCGGACACCGTGTGTGTCACAAACCCTCCTGGACAGTGTTTGTGTCACAAACCCCATTGGACAGTGTGTGTGTCACAAACTCCCCGGGACAGCGTGTGTGTGACAAACCCCCCTGGACAGCGTGTATGTCACAAACCCCATTGGACAGCGTGTGTGTCACAAACCCCATTGGACAGTGTGTGTGTCACAAACCTCCCTGGAGAGCGTGTGGGTCACAAACCCCATTGGACAGTGTCTGTGTCACAAACCCCCCTGGACAGCGTGTGTGTCACAAACCCCATTAGACAGTGTCTGTGTTACAAACACCCCCGGACACCGTGTGTATCACAAACCCCCCTGGACAGTGTTTGTGTCACAAACCCCATTGGACAGAGTGTGTATCACAAATGCCATTGGACAGCGTGCGTGTCACAAACCTCCCTGGACAGAGTGTGTGTCACATTCCCCATTGGACAGCATGTGTGTCACAAACCCCCTTGGACAGTGTCTGTCTCACAAACCCCCTTGGACAGTGTGTGTGTCACAAATCTTATTAGACAGCCTGTGTGTCACCCCGGACACCGTGTGTGTCACAAAGCCCACTGGACACTGTTTGTGTCACAAAACCCATTGGACAACGTGTGTGTCACAAACCCCTTTGGACAGTGTGTGTGTACACACACCCCCCTGGAGAGTGTGTGTGTCACAAACCCCACTAGACAGTGTGTGTGTCACAATTCCCATTGGACAGCAAGTGTGTCACAAACCCCATTGGACAGTGTGTGTGTCACAAACCCCCCGGGACAGCGTGTGTGTCACCAACTCCCCCGGACAGCGTGTGTGTCACAAACCCCCCTGGACAGTGTGTGTGTCACAATCCCTATTGGACAGCATGTATGTCACAAACCCTCTTGCACAGTGCGTGTG
Source organism: Streptopelia turtur (assembly GCA_901699155.2). Lineage (NCBI taxonomy): Eukaryota > Metazoa > Chordata > Aves > Columbiformes > Columbidae > Streptopelia > Streptopelia turtur. The sequence goes on from CABFKC020000021.1 coordinate 68,776, forward strand.
TCACAAACCTCATTGGACAGTGTGTGTTACAAACCCCGTTGGACAGTGTGTGTGTCACAAACTTCTCTGGACAGAGTGTGTGTCACAAACCGCCCAGGACAGTGTGTGTGTGTGTGTGTGTGTGTTACAAACCTCATTGGACAGTGTGTTTCTCACCAACCCCTTTGGGCATTGTGTGTGTCACAAACACATTGGACAGTGTGTGTCTCACAAACCCCCCTGGACAGTGTGTGTGTCACAAACCCCCCTGGACAGTGTGTGTGTCACAAACCCCCTTGGACAGTGTGTGTGTCACACACCCCACTGGACAGCGTGTGTGTCACAAATCCCTCTGGACAACATGTGTGTCACAAACCCCCCTGGACAGTGTGTGTGTCACAAACCCCACTGAACAGTGTGTGTGTCACGAACCTCCCCGGACAGCGGGTTTGTCACAAACCCCATTGGACAGTGTTTGTGTCACAAACCCCATTGGACAGCGTATGTGTCACAACCTTCATTGGACAGTGTGTGTGTTCCAAACCCCATTGGACAGTATGTGTGTCACAAACCCCCTGGACAGCGTGTGTGTCACAAACCTCTTTGGACAGCGTGTGTGTCACAAACACCCCCGGACAGCGTGTGTGTCATAAACCCCCCTGGACAGTGTTTGTGTCACAAACCCCGTTGGACATCGTGTGTGTCACAAACCCCTTTGGACAGTGTGTGTGTCACAAACCCCGTTGGACATCGTGTGTGTCACAAACCCCTTTGGACAGTGTGTGTGTCACAAAACTCATTGGACAGCGTGTGTGTCACAAACCCCGCTGGACAGTGTGTGTGTCAGAAACGCCCCTGGACAGTGTGTGTCTCACAAACCGCCCAGGACAGCGTGTGTGTCACAAACCACATTGGACAGTGTGTGTGTCACACACCCCTCTGGACAGCGTGTGTGTCACAAACCCCATTGGACAGTGTGTGTGTCAGAAACCCCCCTGGACAGCGTGTGTGTCACAAACCCCATTGGACAGTATTTGTGTCACAAACCCCCCTGGACAGCGTGTGTGTCACAAACCCCCCTGGACAGCGTGTGTGTCAGAAACCCCCCTGTGACAGGTCTCATGTGGAGCCTGGTGGGTCCATAAGCACCCACTGGGCTCTTTGTGGGCATCTCCCCTTATAAACCAGCAGCCTGCTTGTCCTGAGGGCTTTTTCTTTCTTTCTTTTTTCCTCCCTTTCTTTTTCACTTTGTCTTTCAGGAACCTCACCTTGGAGGTGGGGAGGGTTGGGCTTTGTTGCCTGTGGGTCTCTAGGATGTAGTATCAGGATTTTCTACCCTTCCCAGCACTGCCAAGCAGGTAAGGACACAGCAATGAGCTCCTTCTGCTCCCCCATGGCTGGGCTGGGCTCGGGGGCTCTGCAGTCAGGAGGTGTCCCAGCCCTGTCCTCCTCCTGTTTGCCATGCTGGATGAAGGACGATGTCTTCACGTAGCTCTGGAGTGGCCCTGGGGCTTGGTTCCCAGCCCAGCTGCAGCAACTCTCTGATAGCACAAAGAAACTCTGTCCCGGCGCTGAACGTCCCTGCGTCCCGGAGCCGCTCGCTCGCCCTGCTCAGCCGCGAGGGATTTGGCAAGGCCTTCAGTGGGTACGTGGCTGTCGGGATGTGCACAGGGTCTCACCTCGTGTTTGTCCCCAAGGGAACGTGTCTCTACTCTGGGATGGGTTTAGATTCATGGTCTCAGCACCAGGAGCCTCGCAGGGCGCGGGCTGCTGTTCCCCTGTGTTCAGGGCAGAGCTGGTGTCCCTGGTGTCCCTACTGCCCTTGTGGCAGAGACTGGGCAGTGCTGACATCCCAAAGGCCACCAGCTCATGCCTGTGTCCCCGCTGCTCTGCCAGGAGCTTCTGCAACATGAGCGATGCGTTGGGGGGCTGATGTGTGGGACCGCAGCTGCTCCATCCCAGACCCACAGCTGGTCCAGAGGATCGTGTCCCAGGTGGAGTTCTACCTTTCCGATGAGAACCTGGCCAAGGACGCTTTCCTGCTGAAACACGTCCCGAAGAACAAGATGGGCTGCGTCAGCATCAAACTGCTGACGTCCTTCAAGAAGGTAGGTGGCCCCTGGTGCCGGCCAGCGGGGCTGGGAAGTGGCCTTCATGTGGAGGGTGTCCATGTGTCTGGGTGTCCTCTGGCTGTCTCTGCTAGGGTGTATGGGGAGGTCCAGGTTGCCATTTCCAGAGCCCATTGGGAACGTTCTCCTGCAAACCCCAGAGATGCTCATGTGGCATGGGGACGTTGTTTGGCTGTGGTTTCAGGTTGATGGGGTCGCAGCCTGCCCGGACAGCGGGCTTAGCGTGGTCCCTGCTTGAGACGCTCACGGGGACGTGGTGACCCCCGTCTCTTCCACAGGTGAAATACCTGACGCGTGAGTGGCGGCTCACGCTCTACGCCCTGCGGTTCTCGGAGCTGCTGGAGGTGAACGAGGAGGGCACCAAAGTGCGGCGCCGTGTCCCCATGCCCGAGTCCCTGCTCAGCATCACCCCCAGCAAACTGCTGCTGGCCTGGGAGCTTCTGCCCCGCGAGCAGGATGCGCTGTCGCCGCTGCAGAAGAACTTCCTGGAGACCATCACGAGGATGTTCAGCCCCTTGGGTGCCATCGCCTCCATCCGCACCCTGCGCCCGGGCCACAAGCTGCCCTCGGATGTGCGCAAATACGCGTCGCGCTTCCCTGAGCTGCTGAGCCGGTGCTGCGCGCTGGTGGAGTACGAGAGCCTGGAGAGGGCCCACAGAGCCCTGGAGGAGCTTGGCCACCCAGGCGGCCAGAGCATCAGGGTGGTCCCGCTCAGCGGGAAGGGCTCCAGGAAGAAACTGGAGGCGGTGGAGGAGCTGGTGGATCAGCTGGGTTGGAAAGCGCAGGCGACAGCCGCAACGTTCCCCTACGGCCTCGGGGGCTCCCTGCTCGGCAGCGCTCAGGAGCTGAACGGTGCCTCAGCATTGCCATCGCTCCTCCTGAACAAGGAGCCCTCAGAACCCACCTGGTCCAGCAGTGACTTCAATCCCAATGACTGGAGCGACACCTTCACTGGATTGCTCCTCTCCAGCGACCTCTTCCCTCCCTTCGACGCCAACGTGGGCACTGGCAGCTGCTCCAGCCCCGAGAGCCCCCGCGGTGCCTGGGGCAGCGGGGCGCCCGCCTGGGCCCCCTGGGCCGGCAGCTCCTCTCGGGATCCCAAACCCCGCCCCGGGATCCCCCCAGCAGCAACCGGGGTGTCCGAGCTCCTCGGGCTCTGCGACGGGGTCCTGCGCCTGCCCCGTGGCCACAATGGCACCGGCGGCTTCTCCAGCAGCATCGGGAGGGGAGAGCTCGTCCTGCAGCGCTGAGGCTTCTCTACATTTGGGTTTGGGGATTCTTTTTTTCTACTTTTCTCTGTGCCCCCCCAGAGCTGTGGTGGGTGCTGCAGCTGCTCCAGGGACCCGAGTTTTGGGCCAGGATGAAGCTCAGGGTGCTGAGCGGCAGCGGGGGCTGCACCGGCACCAGCGTCCGGGATGGGGACTCAGTGCACCTGCTGCTGGCCGGACCCGCAGAGCTGGGTCGCCGGCTGTTCCATGGGCCCCAGGTTGTGGAGCTGGGGTGGGAAATGAGCAATAAAGGGAGATGAGATTTCCAGGCAATTTCTGGCCAGTGTAGTGATTGTTTGGTTGGTTGCAGGACCAGGGAGTGGAAAAACAGCTGCCCAAGGTGCAGCCAGACGAGGGCAGGAGGGTCCCTGCCCTGCAGTGCCTCCCTCGCCATTCTGGGGCTGATTTGGGGTTATTTTGCTGCAGCAGGCAGGCAAAGCTGGGTCTGTGGTTCCCAGTGCCCCTTCACCCCACCCCACACAGGCATAGGGCAGATCCAGAAAAACAGCATTTAATTGAAAGCGAAAAAGAAAAAAGGTCCCATGAAAGCCACTCCAGCCCCCCTCACCCCTAATGCAGCATCCCGCCCTCCCAAACCCCTCCAGATCCCCCCAATGTAGCATCGTATCCTCCCTAACCCCTCCAGACTCCCCCAATGTAGCATCATATCCTCCCTAACCCCTCCAGACCCCCCGCAATGTAGCATCGTATCCTCCCTAACCCCTCCACCCGCCTCCCTAATGCAGTATCCTGTCCTCCCTAACCCCCCCACCACCGCCCCCCCCCCGCCCCGAACCCCATCCCCTGCTCATGTTCTAATCCCCCCCTCCCACGCCCGTCCCACGCTTGCTGGGGGGCTCAGATTCGGGGCTTTGCCCCCGTTCGCGGCCCCGTTTGCAGCCCCGCTGCTCTGCTGGGGCAGCCTGGGACGGCGGGCTGCTCCACGTCTGCCCTGCGCTTGGTGGGGGGCTCAGACTCAGGGCTGTGTCCCCGTTTTTTGGCTCCGCTTGCGGCCCCGCTGCTCTGCCGGGCAGCCTGGGACTGTGGCAGCTCCACTGTTGTGCTGCGCTTGCTGGGCGGCTCGGGGCTCTGCCCCCGCTCGTGGCTCCTTTTGCGCCCCAGCTGCTCGTTGGTCGTTGGCAGGTGCTGGGGCAGCGCCAGGGAGCTGGTGTCCCGCTGGGGCACGGCGGCCATGGTGACACCGGGCTCATCGCGCCTCGGGACATTCCGCTTCAGGGCATCTTTTTGAAGGCTCTTCTTGGGGTCCCCAGGGGCTTTGTTGCTGGGGGCAGCCGAGCAGCTGGGGCGGACATGGCCACCCGGGGTTGTCCCTGCAGCGGTGGCCTTGTCGGAGATGCTGAGTTGTGCAAATTGCATCTCCAGGTTTCAGATGGCAATTGGCAGCACCGGAGTGACTGCGGCCACCGCTGTGCCCTGGTGGTTGTACCATTGAATGAAGAAGACACGGGGGTCGAAGCAGCACCCACATGGTGCCCTCAGCAGCCCTGTGAGATGGAGAGGGAGTTGTCATGGGCTGGGGGGACCCTCCATGGGCTGGTCCCCATCACCAATGTCCCCTGGGTCTGCTGGTGGCCGGGACATCCCCATGGGGTGAGCTGCTGTGCAGGGAACGGGGCTGCAAAGCGGGAGGAGACTCGGTTCTGGGAGGGGAAACGGGAGAGATGGCCCCGGGTGCTGGGGAAATGCTCAGAAAAACGGGATTTTCTGGGCACATATGACCCAGGGCAGGGGTGGTGGGTGCTGGGAGTGCCCGTGGGTCGGGGATGGGCGAAGGGGCCGAAGGGGCCGGGGTGTCCGAGCAGACGGGGAGCCAGGGGTGCCGTACCTGCTGGTGGGGCCTGGGGGGGCGCCCGGGCTGCAGGGCTGGGCTGCTGCTGCATGGCTGGTGGGCGCAGCGGGGCTGAGTCTGCAAGAGAGACAGGAGCCATGGCCGGCGCTCGTCTCCGCTCTTGCCCCCATGAGCGTCCTGGGCTGCAGGGGTCGCGGTGGGTTCCTACCTGCGGGAAAGAAGTTTTGGGGGAGCACAAACGGCTGTAGTAACTGCAGGACCAGGGGAACGCGGGAGCTGTTCGCTCGGAGCACCGTGGTCGCTCTGACCGTTGGTAACTAAGGACTCTTTGGGGTGTCCCAGGAAGGAATGTTGGGGCTCCCAGTGTTCCACCCCAGCCCAAGAGCCTCCCCAGCTCCCCCTGGGGCAGGGAAAGGGTTCAGGGGGTTCAGTGGGTGGTGAGTACAAATGCTTTTTGCTTCAAATATTATTTTCCCAGGGGAAAAGGAACAAGTCGATGCAGCCGAGCTGTGTGTGGGGACCAAGCTGCACCTTGTGCCACACAGTGAACACGTTTGTGACCATTGCCTGTGTTTCTGTGCGCTGGAGTGATAGTGAACACGTTTGTGACCATTGCCTGTGCTTCTGTGCGCTGGAGTGATAGTGAACACGTTTGTGAGCATTGCCTGTGTTTCTGTGCGCTGGAGTGATAGTGAACACGTTTGTGACCATTGCCTGTGCTTCTGTGCGCTGGAGTGATAGTGAACACGTTTGTGACCATTGCCTGTGCTTCTGTGCACTGGAGTGATGCAGAGACAGGAAAAAGGGACCTCAGGGACACGAGGGGGTGTCACACAGCGCGTGTTACCCAGACCTCACTCCAGCAGTTCCCTGATCAGGAAACCCGAGCAGCACTGGATCCCCCTCGGAGGGGCTGAGCTTTCATGACACTTGGGAGGAGACGGAACCCACCACTGTGTGCTCCCCAAAAAACGGGCTGGATGCTGCACATCCGCCAAGGTGCTGGGACTATTTGTGCTCTGCAGGGACCCCGGGGATCGGGTCAGTACACCGTACATGGACCATTTGGCACCACCAAGGACATCCTGGGAGGAACAAGAGGGCTTTTGCTCCCGCTATGTGAGCCGGGACAACTCCTGCTGCGAACCGGAGGCCAGAGCTCTGCGGTGGCCCGTATGCTGTTAATTAATCGCACTGTTCTCTATTAGCGAGGCACCGCTGGCCGCGAGGCTGGCTGAGCCCATCTGCTGCGGGACTCGTGGCAAGGACTCTCGTTGGGGGTGTGAAGACAACCGGGCTTTTAAAGACATCAACCTCTATTTCATTTTGGAGCCAACCCGCCCCTCGATGCCTCCGCTCGACTCGCAGCCGCGGGAAAGGGCTCCTCAGCCCTGTCTGTAGGAATTGGCCTTGTGTTTGGGCAGGAAGGTGAAGCTGGTAGGTACAGGGCCCAGAAGCATCTCGCTGGAAGAAAGAGAAGAATAAAAAAAATAATGAGAGGTTTGTGTTCAGTGCACCATACACAGTTGTTTTATGGCCCCGTGTCTCTATAGCGATGGTGACTACACTCAGGTGTCTCAAATCAAGACTTTAATCTCCCTAGAAATGAAGGCTGCTGCACAAAAGCACCCACAGTGCTGAGCTTCAGCCCCAAACCACAGCCCCGGAGGGACGAGCCCACCAGGTAAGGGCAACGTCCTTCTCACCGGGGAGTCCCCAGGGTCGGTGCCGGGTTTGGTGACCTGAACGCGGCGTCACCGCTGGCCGGGACGTGCCAAAAACCAACACGAGCCTCCGAAAAGCTGCTCCCAACCTCTCGCTGTGGCGTGTGCGGAGCCAGAACCCCTGCTCGTGCCAAACTGCATTAAGGTCAGGTCCCAAAATGATGTAAGTCAGCGCTAGCGTGATCACATTTGGCCTCGCTTAAGACTTGAAAACTATTCACACTTTGGAACGCACGCTGTATTTTCAGTGCACAGTAATTTTCTTTAGAGTTGAGGTGGTTTAACATATTTCCTGGATGCTGGTTCAACTAAAACTTTCCATAAGGTGACTTTGTGCTCTGCTTGTCCCTTCCCACCCATTTTACTGAAATTCAACGCTTTCTTACCTTATTTTAATCCAATCATCCACGTTCTGGCTTGCCATCAGCGTCTCCAGATAGTCTCTCCCCATGTAGTAAGGCGGTCGCTCGTTAATTTTCTGAGGTAGGTGTTCTAATAAGCCCACTGGGATGTACCTGCAGTGAAACGCAACAGCGGTGGTGCGGTGGCTCGGACAACGCGGGTTCGCTGTGCTGAGCGTCCCCAGCCGGCAGAGTTTACCTGCAGAGGAACGAGAGCCATTCCAGCAGGAACTTCCTCGTCTTCTCCACCCCTGCGTGTCCGAGCCCCAATGCTCGAGGCCGTAGCTGGTGAAGTCCTTGAGGAACCCAAATCTCTCACTGGAAGAGATATCCCAGTGGCGCTGCTCCTTAATTTCAGTGAAAAGCCACGGTTTGATGAGCGCCCCTCTGCAGCAAAGAAGTGCATTGTTATTCCCCTCACTGATGCTTCTGAACATGCCAACTAATCTAAGAGGCTTTCCAGCACTCATCTGCCCGCCAGTGCCCGCTTGAATTTTATCTCAATTTCAACAGGAACCTGCTGGACGTTCCCACAGATGCAAAGTGATTTTACCAACTTTCAAAGAGTAGTTTTGCCAGGAGAAACTTCTGGTGTTTTGGGTCTGTTCAGGTATTTAATTCCTTTTTTACTCTTGCACCGATGGAGCTCAGAAGCGAGGGGGGAACACAAGCACTTGCCTTGCGATCATGATTCCCGAAACGCCCATCTGCAGGGCTCGATTAGCATCTTCATAAGACAAAATATCACCGTTTCCTGTCCAGAAGGGAGAAGCCAGAGGTCAGAGCGATACAGAGGGCAAGTCAAGCTGAGCGAATCCAGGCATGGGAGAAAATTCACAAAGGACACGGGGTCCAAGAGCCAGATTGGCCAAAGAGGCCCCGCAGCTCACGTTCTGAGCCCCCCAGGGATGTTGCTGACACTCCACCTCCCTCAGGCTAATCCTCTTGAATTCAACACGCAGCACTTCTACTCCGGCCGTGGAGCTGGCGAAGAAACCTGCAGTGAGACCCCAAAAAAACGCCCAAAGGAGGCAGAGCAGACTGGGAATAACGGGCTTCAGCAAAGGAAATGACACGGGCAGGGGTCAAGGATCCCTCTGAAATGAGGTTTATTGGGCTGAAAGCTCCCTCCCAGAGCACCGCAGGGACCATTTCCCTTTGTCATGCACGCAAAGCTCAGAAGCACCCACGAAAACGCTCCCCGCACCTGAATTTTTCACTGTCATGAGCAGAAAACACTAAAAGCTCGTACGCAGCTCGGCAAAGGTGTTTAAAAGAGCCGCTGGGCTGCGGGGAATGGTAAAGTCACCCCCGTGTTGCGCAGAGTTCCCCGGACACCGGCCAATGATCCCTGTACCGTGACCATGGAGGCTCCCCACTCATGGATCTTGGGGGTTATTTTGTGAGCCATGTTCATCTTCTCTTGCACCCCCATCCGTATCTTCACAGTCAGCGGGACGTCCAGCACCTGCAGAAATGGAGGGTGAGGCAGGAGTCGACTCCATCAGCTCATCCCCCGCTGCCGGCAGATGTGCCGACTCACCGAGTTCATCCCTCGGACGATCTGTTCAAACTTGTTGGTCTGAGTCATCAGGGCGCAGCCTCCTCCCTGGGGGACAAAAAGCGGGAGAGTCAAGATTTTCTGCCTCCTCGCATAGTGAAGATGCTGCTTGGAGCTGCTCCACAGCAGCTCTCTGCTCAGGGGATGCAGCTGAGACTTGGAGCATCTCAAGACTTTTGGAGCATCTCAAGACTTTTGGAGCATCTCAAGACTTGGAGCAACAGGACTCACAAAGCGTGCTAGAGAACATCTTACCTTCTTGTAGACCAGGTCAATGGGACACCCCACGTTGATGTCTACAAAGTCTACTTCAATTGTCTGGTTCAGGAGCTCTGCACATTTGGTCATTGTGTCTGGAAACGCCCCTTCCAGCTACCAAAGAGGGGACAGGTTGCCTGAGTTCAAGAAGCAGCTTTCTCTTCAGAAGCGAGTTATCATTTTTTTAGGTTATCAAGGTGACAGCACTCACCTGCACCCCAAAAATATCTTCAGTGTGATGGCGTTTGAGGAGAGCCCACTCGGAGGACTGGCCCTGGAGCAGGTTGGTGCACACAGCCATCTCTCCGCAGGTGACGTCCACCCCGAAGCGCTTGCAGATCCTTCGGAAAGGGAGGTTACCACACTGGGAGAGACAGCAGAGACGTGGTTCTTCAGATCTGCCCTGCTCCAAATGTGGAACAGCAACATTTGACAAAAGGAGAGAATGATCTACTCACCGTGGTGAGTGGAGCCAAGTAGAGCTTGCCTTGGATTTCCAGCTGGGAAACAAGAGGGATGGAGGAAGATATTCCAGTCAGCAATTTTATCACTTGCTGTGAGTATAACTCAGTGGGAAAACCAGAAGATCACCGGTTTTGTTCAGGAACCTCAGATATTCCCTGAGAACGTATCATTTGGATGAAAGAACCAGAAACTGAACCGCTCCAGTTGTTTTCACTGCTCGGCTTGGAGAAAACTCAAAGCAGTTACAGACCGAGGGATGCGAGACTGGCTAATGGGTGCAAGGAACGAGGTGACGAGGAGGAGAGGTGGAGGTGACAAGGAGGAGAGGTGGGAGGTGACAAGGAGGAGAGGAGGGCATCGTGCAGTGCAAACCAACCAGCCCCAGCCTCGACTCTTCCAGCAGCTCGTTTCCACCCTCACCAACAGCTCAGCTCCTCCACGTGCAAGGAGCCGCAGCTTATCTTGCTTCTCCCCCTCCAAGGACACCACCACGACCCCAAGAGCTCACCTTCCCGCATCCCGCCCCTCACAACAGTAGCACGGTCCCCAGGCAGCTCTGTCCTCTGCCTCTCACCCAGCCCAGAGCTCCCTCCTGTCTTCCCAAGCACAATCTCAGCCACTTGACAAGAGACGGCAGCCCTCCACCAAACTCTCACCTTCTTCTTCTCGCATGCCCGCAGCTTTATAAGATCTTCATCTGTCACCGGGCCGGCTGTTTTGATGGAGGAAGGCTCCATGTCACTCTGCGAGGTGTCTGGTTTGGGATCTTCTCCCTGCTCTGGTCGCACACGACATTCGGGGCCGTCTCCCAGGCCCTCCTGGGCTGTTGTGCAGTTGGGCACCTCTTGCTCCTCTGCAGAGCACCCGGTGGCTTTGTCGCCCTTCCCACCGTCACCGTGGGGCTTGGCCGGACCGCGGAGATACTCATGGGCCTTCTTGAAGTTAAACTTCTCCTTGCGCAGCTGGTGCTGGAGGTCCTTGGAGAGGTTGTTCCTCACCAGCGTCTTCCCTTCCCACTGCTTGGCCAGGTCTGCGTTGACGATGTTCTGGTAGCCGGCGCCGAGGTGGGACTGGGCAAAGCGGCAGGTGACACCGTAAACGCACTTGCCGAAGGTTTGGAAGAGCACGCAGCTGCGGCCCAGGTCGCCCGGCTTCGCGGCCACTGTACTCTGCCTGACATCGTGGAGGAAGCGGCACCGCGCGCCGAAGTAGCACTTCTCTGCACAGCCCTTTAAAAATGATAAAGAGCAGGGTGAGACCTCTGCCCTCTGCTTCCCCACCGACATGCCAGGGTTGGAGATACACGAGACATAGAGACAAAGGACATTAATGAACTGGGTGAAGAACCCAGTTTTGGGACACCACCACTGTCCTCCAGCACAGGTGAGGTGAGCCTGGGTCTGCCCTGGCCCAGAGCTGCTCTGAGCACCCATCGCGCCCCAGAGCCCCGTGTCCCACCTGCGTGACCGACGGGCACAGCCTGTTCTGCTCGCAGTGGGTGGGCTTCGTGCAACGGCGGCTCTTGTTCTGCCCCCGCACCCAGCTCCCGCTCCGCCGCTCCTTCTCCGCCGCTCCATCCTCCTCTCGGCTCTCCCCGTCCTGCCCCGGCTCCTCCGGCCTCACCCGTTTGGCGGGGGGCTCGCTCTGGGGGCTGCCGACATCCTCATCCTCATCCTCCTTCTTCTCCTCGACCTCCTCCCCATCCTCCCCACCCCCCGGGCCCGCAGGAACGCGTGGAACTGCTCCTTGGAGGTGAGGAACCTGCGGGGACACGGCACCGGCTGAGCGGGGGTGACCGGGACACGGGGCTGCCGGGGGTGGCGGGGAGGGCACCGGCCGGGGGGTTATGGAGGGACCGGGCACCAGCCAGGAGGGACACGGAGGGACCGGGCACGGAGCGGGGGGGCTATGGAGGGGGCGGGCACGTACCGGGCTGGGGTTGTGGCAGGGACTGGCACGTACCATGGGGGATCGCGGGGCTGGGCAGCCCCGGGGTCACGGGTGGACCGGGCGGGGCCGGGCACGTCCCGGGGTCACGGGTGGACCGGGCGGGGCCGGGCACGTCCCGGGGTTACGGATGGACCGGGCAGGGCCGGGCACGTCCCGGGGTTACGGGTGGACCGGGCGGGGCTGGGCACGTCCCGGGGTCACGGGTGGACCGGGCGGGGCTGGGCAGCCCCGCTCCGCACTCGCCAGACACTCGCCGCCCCCGCCATGCTGCCGCTCACGGTGATGACGAAAGGGGCGGGGCGGGGCGGGGCCACGTGACGGGGTGTGTATAAAAGGCCCGGCCGAGGCCCAGCAGCCTCACAGCGGCGGGCCGGGCGGGCCGGCAGCGGGGTCGGTTGGTGCCGCTCGGGCTGCCCGAGCCCCTGGCCGGGTTCCGTGCGGAGCCCTGAGCCCTCGGCCTCGCTCCGGAGCAGACACAGGGCTGGTCATGGCGTGAGGGACAGGAAAATACGCCTGTGGCCTTTTGTTTCATGACTTCTGAGGGGTTCCCTGATTCTGGAGGGGGTCTGGCTGCTCTGCATCTCCAGAGCTCCAGGCTGGGGAAGATGGAGCTCTCTGCAGAGATACAAGGTTCCTGCTCTAGGTTTTTGGGATGCTTGAGGTTGTTTTGATTTTTAAGCAGTCAATACAGCGCCTAGTTTCTAGGCGTTCAGCTGGTGTGTCCAGCTCCCATTGCACAGAGCCATAAATCTGCCTTGGAGCCACCCCATGGGCAGAATTCTGTTGTGGCTGCTCCAGCAACAGGGTTTTCCATGTTCCCTTTGGAACATTTGCAAGCCTAACCCAGCTGAGGTGTGGGAGGGCTTGTCTGTTTGCTGGGCCATAGGAAGAGCTGGTTTGTGCTCTGGGCCCGGCTTTCGTCCCGCCAGGGCCGGGCTGCAGGAGGGCCGGAGGTGTGAGATGAGGCCATCGTGTCCCCGGGGTTTGGGGTTGTCCTTGGACATGGGCTGTAGCAGCACAACACTCCAGATCTGAGGGGCTGCCGCACATGCCTGTTGGTTGTGTTAATGAGGTTAATGAGCAGCAAGCAAGGGCTGGAGCTTGTGAGGCTGGAGCGCAAAGCCTGTCCTTGCCTTTGGACCGTGGGTGGAAGCTCAGGCTGAAAACCAACTTGACGTGTCGGATGTTGGATGCGAGATGGCGCCTGCTGAGCTCTGCTCCCTCCTCTATACCCACCACGTTTTCCCCATGTGTTTAGGACTCTTGTTACAACCTTTCCTGGTCCCCATCCCTACCCACCAGAAACAGCCTCGTCTGCGACGCTCTTGCTCTGGCTGGTGTGTGTGGGCCTTGGGCAAGAACTCGTAGTGAGGGGCTCGGTGTCCCATGGGATGATGTGTTCGGAGCTCTCCTGGATGAGGTTCCCTTCCCAGCTCATGTCCCTTCTTGTTTGACTCATGCTTGGCCTGGGCTACCAAGAGGGTGAGAAATAACCCTGGAGTCCAAATGCAAAAAGACCGTGCTCCACCTTCTTCCCTGTCTCCTGCACTGAATCCGCGGGCTTTGCAAAGCCCTTTTATTGAAATAAGAGCACAGGGAAGCAGGCTGGAGTGCAGCTTCAACCCCGCATTGTAGCGCAGGCACCAAAGTAAAAAAACAAGTTTCTCTTTCAGTGAATTTTGCCTGTCAGCTAAAGCCTTCATATTAACTGCATTTTCCTGGAGAACCAGACACATGTTTTGGTAAACCTAGCAATGGAATGCAAACTTATTGATAAGCATGGATGGACATCTCGCGAGAGGGGCAAAGAGAAACCGGTGACCAAGAAACTGACCAACTGTGTATAACATTCCATTCACGTGAATACTTCATATAAAAGTGGGAGGTCACGAGGATCCCTTCCCTTTTTCCTTATGGCTGACATTAGCAGAGGACCTCGCTACTCATCCCTGAGAACTGAGGCCTAGTGAGAGACTGAATCCAGCTCCGCTTGGTTGCAGAGTCTAATCCAGGACTTTGGTGGTGGCTCTGCAGTCGCTGAGACTTTCAAGATTGGTTTTGTATATTTTGTATTATTTTCTCTATTCTTATTAGTAGCATTAGTAAAACATCTTTAATTTTTCCAACTCTCTTCTCTCTGTTCTTCTTTCCCTCCCCAATGCCTGTCCTGAGTGGGAAGGGAGGGAGAGGGAGGGGCAAAAAGAGGGAAGTGGGGGGGGAGAGGGGGGTTAACAATACATCTGCCAGGGTTTTATTGTCACCCCGCAATCTTAACCCTCGACAGATAATTGGCGCCCAACGTGGGGCACGAGAAAGGGGTAAATTTGGAGATTTTTGGCTTTTCTGCTGCTCTGACGTACCTTTCTGTTTTCTTGGCACGGTGCCAACTCATAGAGTTGTGATACTCGCGCGTCTGTTTGCTTCGGACATTATTTAGTGGTATTAAGGCAAAGTGAATTACATTGACTTAGAGATGTTATGGCATAAGTTGTATCAGTTGTTTTCTACACTGTGCTCACTGATTCCATATCTGTGTTGGGCTTTCTTTTTAAATCGGAGTATTCATTATATAACAACAAGGAACTGGACAATGATCATGATGATACTGTGTGGTTTGTCACTGGTTTATTTCATTGTACTGCAGCCGCTAATTAATTTCTACTCACTTCTGCTTTACCTTGAAATGCCTCCAGGAGAGATTAAGGAGCAGAACGGCTCTGTGTTTGCTAATTGGTCAAGTGAATCTTTAGAAAGGCTGATTAACAATACTTTCGTTTTTTCGCTAGGAGAGTTCGCAAATATTTTAGAGAATTTTGAATATCCTTGGAGTTTTGATAGAACTGTTATGTTGTTATCTGGTTTGCTGAATGTGTGTCAGTTTGTGCTTCTGTTAAGAGAAATGGCGTTCAACAGGAGGTTTGCGTCTCTTTGTTGTCCTGAGATTGCGGTGTGTCTTCGGAAGCTTTAGCAAAAAGCTCTCCTGGCCGCTCGAGAAAGAGCAAAACAGCAAAAGCAGCTGCCGCTGCTTCGCAGGCTGAAGGTACAACTCCCACGCAGACCAAGGCCGATGCTGATAAAGTTACTTCTCCAACCTCCCAGGCTAAGGCAGCCCCCCTTTCTTCACACACTGGGCACTGTTGCTGCTGTAACCACAGTAACCACTGTGACAGTCATTCAGACTCTGGAAATGAATCAAATGATGGTAAACCCATATCAGCATCAGTTGCCGGTTGTAAGAAAGTCACTAGAAAGACTGCCCGTGCAGCAGATGATGGCACAGGGCCAACATCAACCCAAGGGCCATCATCATCAGGACAGGGGGGGAGATGAAGTGACCACCACTCGGTCCTTCTCTCCAGGTGAGCTGAGAGATCTGCGAAAAGACTTTAGTCGTCGTGAAGGCGAGAATATTTTAACCTGGCTGCTCCGATGCTGGGGACAATGGGGCAGAAACAATTGAATTGGAAGGTGGTGAAGCCAGGCAGCTGGGATCTCTGTCAAGAGATTCCACCATTGATAGGGCAATTTCAAGAGAGTCTAATGCCACTACTCTCTGGGCCCGACTCCTGGCAGCTATGAAAGTAAGATTTCCCTACAAGGAAGATTGTATATCCAAGTTAGGGAAATGGAATACTATGGAGAGAGGTATTCAGTTCCTGAGAGAATTAGCTGTGCGAGAGATCATCTATTTTGGAACCAAACAGCCAAGAGGGGACAGACCCAGATAGAATCAATTGTACACGACCTCTGTGGTAGCAGATTTGTACAAAGTGCACCACCTGCATATGGCTAAGTCATTGGCAGGAATCGGTCTGGTCATCACGGAGGTATACAAGAATATTACTGAAGTGATTGAGCAGCTCCGGGAACTTTGAGGACAGCCTTGCTGGTTCTCTACGGGCTTGTGTCTCTGCTGTAGGAGAAACTGTGTGAAAAATCTGATGACCGGTTTGAAAAGCTATTGCAAGAAATCAAAGAACTCAGAGAAGACACATACCATTCACGACCTGCACAAACCTATGTTTCAGCTATTAGGAAAAGGCGTTTCCAATCTCGAGAGAGAGGACAGAGGCAGCCCACAAAAAGAGGTTCACTGTGGTTCTTCCTACATGAGCAGGGAGAAAACATGAATAAGTGGCATGGAAGACCTACCTCAGAACTTCAAGGCACGAGTACGTGAGATCAAAGGAAAAACTCCTAGGAAGGTGGCTGCTCCAGTTTACAAAAGGAGCAGAAGAGACTTCTGATGCTCTTGAAGGAACCTCTAATTCACACCCAGAGACTGTGCAAAACAGAAATTAGAGGTGCCCTGCCTCCAACCAGGTGGAGGAAAGGGATAACAGAGTTTATTGGACTGTACAAATACGATGGCCTGGTACAACACACCCCCAGGAGTACAAAGCTTTAGTGGACACTGGTGCTCAGTGCACGATAATTCCTTCTAATTATAAAGGAACGCAATCCATCAATATTTTTGGAGTGACTGGGGGATCCCAGGAACTGACTGTTGTAGAGGCTGAAATGAGCCTAACTGGAAAAAACTGGCAAAAGCCTCCCACTGTGACTGGTCCAGATGCTCCGTGCATCCTTGGCATAGACTACCTCAAGAGAGGGTATTTTAAGGACCCAAAAGGGTATAGGTGGGCATTTCGTATAGCAGCTGTGGACACTGAGAAAATTGAACATCTGTCTGATTTGCCTGGTCTTTCAGATGATCCTTTGTGGAGTTTTTGGGCCGTATGCTGTGAACAAGCCAGGGCTTGAGGTGGCTGGGGTGCACTAGGACCGCACGGAAGTAAACAGAAGCTGGTCTGCCCTCGACCCAGGCTGCAGGAGGGTGCCGTCGTCGCTGCACATGTGGACAGTGCCCTGCAGCTAATCACCATTGTCGGGGGGGAAGAATGACTGCAAGTGTAACCAATCGTAGCCCGTGCTTGCCTCAGATGTCCTTCTGTTGTAGTGATGCTGATGGTTGAACGAATCAGCATGTGACCAATTATTGTGCTCCGCGGAGTCGACCTGCGCCCTATGCCATCGCCCGGCAAGTATCGCACCAATCGAGGACTCTTTGATTCCTATTCCAGAAGTTGGATTCCATCAATTTGGGCAAGCCAGGGTGTTGATCAGTAAGACTCACTCACCTTTTAGACAGCCCAATCTGGCCAGTGCGTAAAGTCTAGTGCTGAGTGGAGACTAACTGTGGACTATCGTGGCCGAATGAAGTTACGCCACCACTGAGTGCTGCTGTGCCTGACATGCTAGAACTGCAATTTGAAACTGGAGTCAAAGGCAGCTAAGTGGTATGCTACAATTGACATTGCTATGCATTTTTCTCTATTCCTGTAGCAGCAGAGTGCAGGCCGCAGTTTGCTTTCACCTGGAGAGGCATCCAGTACACGTGGAATCGCTTGCCCCAGGGGTGGAAACACAGTCCTACCATCTGCCATGGACTGAT
The DNA here is from genome assembly GCA_901699155.2 of Streptopelia turtur. NCBI lineage: Eukaryota > Metazoa > Chordata > Aves > Columbiformes > Columbidae > Streptopelia > Streptopelia turtur. The sequence continues at coordinate 85,776 of CABFKC020000021.1, forward strand.
CCAGACCACGCTGGAGCAAGGTAAAGCTCCAGAACACTTGCAATATATTGATGACATCATTGTATGGGGCGATACAGCGAAAGAAGTCTTCGAGAAAGGTGAGAGAATAATTCAGATTCTTTTGGATGCTGGTTTTGCTATAAAACGAAGCAAGGTCAAGGGACCTGCACGAGAGATCCAGTTTTTAGGAATAAAATGGCAAGATGGCCGTCGTCAGATCCCAATGGATGTGATCAACAAAATTGCTGCAATGTCTCCACCTACTAATAAAAAGGAGACACAGACTTTCTTGGGCGTTGTAGGTTTTTGGAGAATGCATATTCCTGACTACAGCCACATTGTGAGCCCTCTCTATCGAGTGACTCGTAAAAAGAACCAATTTGAGTGGGGCCCTGAACAACGACAAGCCTTTGAACAAATTAAGCGTGAGATAACTCATGCGGTGGCCCTTGGACCAGTTCGGACTGGACTAGATGTTAAAAATGTGCTCTACACTGCAGCCGGAGATAATGGACTTACCTGGAGCCTCTGGCAGAAAGCACCAGGAGAAACCCGAGGCCGACCCTTAGGTTTTTGGAGTCGAGGATACAAAGGATCTGAGGCCAACTATACTCCAACTGAAAAAGAGATACTAGCAGCATATGAAGGAGTTCGAGCTGCTTCAGAAGTGATCGGTACTGAAGCACAGCTCCTCCTGGCACCTCGACTGCCAGTGCTGAGCTGGATGTTCAAAGGGACGGTTCCCTCTCCACATCATGCAACTGAAGTTACGTGGAGTAAATGGATTGCATTGATCACGCGACGAGCTCGAATTGGAAATTCCAATCGCCCAGGGATCTTAGAAGTGATTACAGACTGGCCAGAAAGCAAAGACTTTGGGATGTGTCCAGATGAGGAGGAAGTAAAACGTGCTGAAGAAGCACCACCGTATAATACTCTTTCAGAGACTGATAAGCAGTATGCACTGTTCACAAATGGATCCTGTCGTCTTGTAAGAAAACAGCGAAGGTGGAAAGCTGCTGTGTGGAGTCCCACACGACAAGTTACAGAAGCCACTGAAGGACAAGGTGAATCTAGTCAGTTTGCAGCAGTGAAAGCCATCCAGCTGGCTTTGGACATTGCTGAACGAGAGAAGTGGCCAATACTTTATCTCTATACTGACTCATGGATGGTAGCAAATGCCTTGTGGGGGTGGCTACAGCAATGGAAGAAAAGCAACTGGCAGCGCAGAGGTAAACCCATTTGGGCTGCCACACTGTGGCAAGACATTGCTGCTCGGCTAGAGAGCCTGCCTGTGAAAGTTCGGCGTGTAGATGCTCATGTGCCTAAAAGTCGAGCCACCGAGGAACATCTAAACAACCAACAAGCAGATCAAGCTGCTAAGATTAAAGTAGCTGAGGTGGACTTGGACTGGCAACATAAAGGTGAACTTTTCCTAGCTTGGTGGGCCCATGATGCTTCAGGGCATCGAGGTAGAGATGCAACATATAAATGGGCTCGCGATCGAGGGGTGGATTTAACCATGGACACTATTTCACAGGTTATTCATGAATGCGAAACTTGCGCCGAAATCAAACAAGTGAAACAGTTAAAGCCTGTATGGTATGGGGGGCGATGGTCAAAGTATAAGGATGGAGAAGCTTGGCAGATTGATTATATTACACTTCCACAAACATGTCAAGGTAAGCGTTATGTACTTACAATGGTGGAAGCAACCACTGGATGGTTGGAAACATATGCTGTACCTCATGCTACAGCCTGAAATACTATCTTGGGCCTTGAAAAGCAAGTCCTTTGGCAACACGGTACGCCAGAAAGAATTGAATCAGACAATGGTACTCATTTCAAAAACAGTATTATAGGCAATTGGGCCAAAGAACACGGTATTGAGTGGGTATATCATATTCCATATAACGCACCAGCCTCTGGGAAAATTGAAAGGTACAATGGTTTGCTAAAAACTACACTAAAGGCACTTGGTGGCGGAACCTTTAAAAACTGGGATTCACATTTAGCAAAAGCCACTTGGTTGGTCAACACCAGGGGATCAACCAATCGAGCCGGGCCTGCCCAATCAGAAATTCTACAGACTGTAGAAGGAGATAAAGTCCCTGTAGTACACATGAAAAAGATGTTAGGAAAGGCAGTCTGGGTTCCTCCTGCCTCAGGCAAAGGCAAGCCCATTCGTGGTGGGTGATGCTTAAGGATGGAGAAGTTCGGTGTGTACCTCAAGGGGACTTGAGTTTAGGTGAAAATATGCAATACTGAACTACAGGATGTGAATTGCCATACTAACAGTATTTAATGTGTTTTTCAGATCAAGACAGTGATGATGAAACCAGAGCTAGCTTCTTCGAGTGGTGCCTGACAACTTCTTTGAAGTTGATGTCTTTAACCCACAAACAGTGGTCATGAGATGCACTTGTACCATTTTTCCTGCCCTGGGAGACTGTCATGACAAAATGAACTTAATGAACTTTTTAAAGGATGGTCCACTGATTAATTACTCCTGAGTATGTATGTACATATGTGTATATATATATAGTAGTAGTGTTTAATTAGATTGTATTGATAGATTGTATTGATAAGGTATAAGTATTCAGTGAATGGCATATTATAAGGGGTGGAATGTCCTGGTTTTGTTAAAAACAAGTTTCTCTTTCAGTGAATTTTGCCTGTCAGCTAAAGCCTTCATATTAACTGCATTATCCTGGAGAACCAGACACATGTTTTGGTAAACCTAGCAATGGAATGCAAACTTATTGATAAGCATGGATGGACATCTTGCGAGAGGGGCAAAGAGAAACCGGTGACCAAGAAACTGACCAACTGTGTATAACATTCCATTCACGTGAATACTTCATATAAAAGTGGCAGATCACGAGGATCTCGGCCCTTTTTTCCCTTCTGCTTATGGCCGACATTAGGAGAGGACCTTGCTAGTTGTCCCTGCGAACTGAGGCCTAGTGACAGACTGAATCCAGCTCTGGTTGGCTGCGGAGTCTAATCCAGGACTTTGGGTGCTGGCTCTGCAGTTGCTGAGACTTTCAAGATTGGTTTTGTATATTTTGTATTATTTTCTCTATTCTTATTAGTAGCATTACTAAAACATTGTTAATGTTTCCAACTCTCTTCTCTCTGTCCTTCTTTCCCTCCCGATCACCTGTCCTGAGTGGGAAGGGGCGAGAGGGAGGGGCAAAAAGGGGGAAGTGTGGGGGGAGAGGGGGTTAACAATACATCTGCCAGGGTTTTACTGTCACCCCGCAATCTTAACCCTCGACAGATTCTTACTGGCAATTCACTCAGCATCTGTTTTGATTTATTTGGTGTTTTTCTGTGACCACATTTTCTGCACAGAAGATCATAAACAGAGAACCACTGCAGAAGACATGGTCACAAAGGCCCTTCTTGGGGAAGTTACTCTCAACATGAAGTGACGTTGATACACTGTCCCACAAGCCTCCATGGCCTCCACAGCAGTAACTGATGGCGTTTATGCTCATTCGGGTTCATATCCCCCATCACACAATGTGCATGCCCACATCTCACCTCATTGAAAATTTGGACTTCTGATCTAGTCACTTGGTGTCCTTCCATGGAGGGAAGAACAACCTCTCTCAGCTGTGGTGAGAGGACAATGACCTACAAGGTGGTTGCAAAGGGCTGGTCTGTGACAATTGTCCTGGAGTAGGTGCCCCATGTTGTCCAGGAGCTTGGGCACAGATCGGACCCTGCTCTGCTGGGCTGCCAAATGGCTGCCTGACAGCTTAGCCATGGTAATTATCCCTAATTCAAGCACTTGGGGTAATGCAAGGTTTTTTTGAGGGCATATCGTATTTTCATAACACCCCCCCCGCCTCAACTGACCCAGTTGCGGGTGGAAATGAATCTGTGAATCTGATCCTAGATGTAACACACTGGATCTCCAGAAAACAAGGTACTGCCAACCAGAAGTCACAGGACTGAGTCCCTCCCTGCTGTCACACAAGGTCACCATGGCAGACACGAGGTTTGATGCTCCTGTGGGGAGCCGGGCTGCCTTGGTTGCGAGGCCTTGTCTGTCTGTCTCTCTGTCTGACTTGGTATTTTGAGAAAGACATATTTGACCTTTTTAATGAGCTGATATCTGTGGATTACTAAACACTTATTTTAGGTGGACTAGATCTACCTTTGAGGGTAGAATGTGGTTTTCTAGATGGGATGCACTGTCATTTTCTCTAATTCTGAAAGAAGTACTTAGCCATGTGCTTCATGTACTTGAAAGAATGTATTTAGACTTCTCCATTTTAAACTGTATCAGACCATCCTAGGTAAACATATGTTTTAATAACTTTATTTATCAAAATGGCAGGGCCAAACCTGATTTCTAGTAAGCAGGATTATGTGTTTCATTCAGCGAATTAAGTTGGTACGCATGATATTATCAGTGCTTTTGCAGAAGAGATGGGTAGTGTGGTAATGGTAAATCACACTTGTGATAGCAGAAACTGTGATTTCACATGGGTAGCCAGCAGCAACCAGCAACTCAGCTGAGTCAGTTTAAAGGATCACAGATGTGTCGTTTGTGAAATGTTCTCTAATTTAACTGTATCTGCTAAAAATCTGTTCTTACTTTGAAATCTTTAGCAATCGTATTAGAAAAAAACTTGTAGATTGTCTCTGTGCCTCACTGCGTTAAATTGAAGTCAGGAGGAGTGGGAAGAAAGTGCAGCACAAATATACTAATGTGGATTCTTTTCTCAGAATTCTTGTTGAATATTTCCCTCCTAAGTGTTTTGACTTTTCAGCAAGTTTATGAGTTTTGGAATTTCAGCTGCCTAGTGGATGAAGGGAAGGCAGTAGATGTAGTTTTTCTGGATTTTAGTAAAGCTTTTGATACTGTCCCTCACAGCACACTTCTGGACAAGTTGTCCAGCTGTGAGATGAGCAGATATGCAGTGTGCTGGGTGAAGAGCTGGGTGAATGGCAGGGCTCAAAATGTTGCAGTGGATGGTGCTACATCTGGCTAGAGACATGCCAGCAGGGATGTTCCTCAGGACTCAGTCCTAGGGCCAGGTCTGTCCAATATTTTTATCAATAATCTGGATGCAGGAATTTAATGCACCATTAGCAAATTTTCTGATAATACCATCCTTGGAGGTGCTGATGACTATCCTGAGGGACAAGGAGCCTTGCAGAATGATCTAGATAGATTGGAGCATTAGGCAATGATCAATGGCATAAAATCTAACAAGTCCACATGCCGGATTCTCCACCTTGGATAAAGTAATGCCAAGCACAGGTATAAATGGGGAGAGGATTGACTGGAGAGCAGCCCTGCAGGAAGGAGCCTTGGGGCGCTGGTTGACAGGAGGCTCAACAAGAGTCAGCAGTGTGTGCCCTGGCAGCCAAGAGTGCAAATCCCATCCTGGGTACATCAAACAGAGCAGAACCAACCGCTCAAAGGAGGTGATTCTCCTGCTGTATTCAGAGTTGGTGTGGCCTCACCTTGAGTGCTGTGTGCAGTTCTGGGCCCCACGATTTGACAAGGATGTTGAAGTATTCAAATGTGTCCAGAGAGCAACAAAGCTGGTGAACGACCGGAAGGCGTGTCCTCTGAGGAGTGGCTGAGGAATCTGGATTTCTCTAGTTTGGAGAGAAGGAAGCTGATGAGCAACCTCATTGCTCTCTAAAAGTTCCTGAGGAGGGAAGTGTATAGGGAAGTGCTGATCTCTTGTCCCTGGTATCCGGTGACAGGACATGTGTGAATGGTGCAAACCTGGGTCAGAGGAAGTTCAGACTTGACCCTCTACTAAGAGTGTGGTCAAATACTGGAACAGACTTCTGAACGATAGGATGAGGGGCAACGGGCACAGCATAGGAGGTCCCATCTGAATATTAGGAAAAACTTCTTTACTGTGAGGGTGCCTGAGCACTGGAACAGGCTGCCCAGAGAGGTTGTGGAGTCTCCTTCTCTGGAGACATTCAAAGCCCGCCTGGACACCTTCCTGTGTGATCTGCTCTGGGTGCACCTGCTTTAGCAGGTGGGTTGGGCTAGATGATCTCCAGAGGTCCCTTTCAAGCCCAACCATTCTGTGATTCTGTGACAGCTGATTGATGCCCCAAGTCTCAGCATTCAAGAGGCATTTAGACAATGTACTTACTACCATGTTTTAACTTTAGATCAGCCTGTAATTGGTCATGCAGTGGGACTAGATGGTCATTATAGGTCCCTTACAGCTGAACTATACCTCACTTCCCTTCTTTCCTTTCTCCTCCTTTCCCTAGCGGGGGGAAGCTGCAAAGCCCCCCCACCACAGCCCCACCCAGCACCCTTTGCAGGAAGCCTTTGAGGTGCTGGCCCCAAGGCAGTCCCGGTGCCCAGGAGTTCCAGGGGGCTGTCCCTGCCCTTGGTGGCCACGTGCTGGGCACAGCTGCTGGCTGTCCCTGATGCCTTCTCTGCCATTTGGCTCTCCAGGACAAACCTCCTGCTCTTCTCTCCAGTCATGGCAGAAACTAGCCCTGCAACCAAGAGAAGACCGCTGGTAGCTGTCCGCTCTCTGCACCAGAGAGGATATCCATGAGGTCCCTCAGCGAGGAGGACCAGGGTCACAAAGCCTTTTCTGAGGGGATAACAGGATGGTTTCAACCACTGCAGCATGGAGAAAATCCCAAGTGTAACCAGAGCCATAGGCTGGGCTGGACAGTGCCAATAGAGCGCCATGGAAATAAGACTCGCTCTTCTCTTCTCGCTCTTCTCTTCTCGCTCTTCTCTTCTTGCTCTTCTCTTCTCGCTCTTCTCTTCTCGCTCTTCTCTTCTCGCTCTCCTCTTCTCGCTCTCCTCTTGTCTCTCCCTCTTTTTCTTCCCCTTCGTTTCAGTAGCAGTACATACTGAGGAGATCACTGACAAACACTTGTAACCTTGCCCAGCTTAGCCATTCGCTCCATCACCTTGTGGGAAGGAGCCCTGTACCTTCTGGTGGCGGTGAGAGCACCGGGCCCCCTTGAAACCACTCTGCATTCCACTTCCTACAGCTGCTTACCCTAGCTCCCCAGTCCATGAGGATGGTGAGCTCTGCACTGTGCCTCAAGAAGGCATTCCCTTGATTTTGCTACTGCTATCCAGCTGAAAAGAATGTTCATCCATCAGATGAACTTGGAACGCGGCCCTGCTGGGAGATGGTCTTGCAGTGGAGAAACTCCAGCTGCCTCATTCAGGTCTTCCTCCTTCAGCCCCTGTCAAGGGATTCCACCGGCTCCTCAAGGACTTCCTCTCCAATGTCTTCAGGCTGCCTCCAGGCCAGCTCTGGCAGCAGACACGGGACACTGCTCCCTTTTATACTGTCCCGGGGCATTGTGAGCTCAGCATTGTTGGCTGGTCACACTGTGACACAGAGGTGACATGGGCCCCCAGTGTCCCACCCCACCCACTGCCCATGCGCCCAGCACTCTTTGGAGGAAGGACTTTGTGGTGCTGCTGGCCCCGAGGCTGTCCTTGTGCCCAGGAGGCCCAGGCGGCTGTCCCTGCTCTTGGTGGTCATGCACTGGGCATGGCTGAAACCACCTGGGAATGGTGGTGCCATGAAATTACTGAGGAGGTTATTCAGATACAAAGGAACTTCTTCTCTTTTCCTGTAACGTTACTAAAAGAAACTATGAAAAACAATCCTCTAGTACATGCTGGTAATGAATTGCTCTGCAAAAGTGCTGCCATGGCTGCAGGAACCTGCCAGCCTACGTCTATTCCATTAAAGAGTCTCAGCATTTTGGTGCCAGCTCCATGTGAAGCCAGGGGCCCTCGCACCTCTCCAGCCGTAGTTCTGATGGATCATCAGGCAGAGTGAGGACTAGAGGCGAATTCCCTTGCCAGGAGCGCCCCCTGTCCAGAGGGCTGTTAGGAGAAAGTCTGTCAGGAGCAAGGACTTCATATCTCAGTGCCTACTTCTGCTGCCTTTTTTTTTCCCAATCCACACACATGAACTGGAAGAAAAATGTCAGGAAATCCATTTTGGTAACACCCATATGGCTAACATAAGCTTGCCATTTTAGCCCCAAACTAGAGTCTTTTACAGGAATCCCTTTGCACCACAGGAAGGAGGCAAACTCCATGATTATATCAAACCCATCATATACAAATGAAGAAATCTCAGGGGTAGCATCCCTGCATCTCCCTGGACCCCAGCCTAATTAGACCTGTCACAAGCTCTTTTCTCTGTGGTTTGCATGGTTTAGGTGGCTCGAAAACAGATGGCAATCTTCTCTTTTTTTCTTTGTTGTTTTTTGTTTGTTTTTTTTTTTTCCTGGTAAGCTCTTTCGATAGCAAAGGGAAGACCACTCATAGCATCATTTTTCTGCTCACGTGTATTATCTAGCACAGTGCAAATCATAGGCTGCTCCCAGTGTTGCCATGTCCTGCTGGAAAACACTCTTAGTGGGGAAAACAAATCCCCAGCCATAGGCTGGGCTGGACAGTGGCAATACACCACCATGGCAATAAGACTCGCTTTGAAAAACAAGCGAGCGCAGGTGGCACTGGTGTGCTGGAAAGGTCAATCATGTTCAGACCTAGAACATTTGGATCCGTTCCCAAAGCACAGCCAGGCAAATGATGACTCTTCCCAAATGAGCAAAAACAGTCCATTGCTGCTATTGCAGTCATGTTTCCTTTTCCTGCCCAAACCAAGATCCACAGTTGGCCATCTGTACAGGGGATGCAAAATGCACTTCAGCCGCAGGGTAAACCTTCCACACCTCATGTGGGACTTGCACCTTTCTCAGAGTTATTTGCCTACCTCATTTTGTGGCAAGAGGTTCAGAACTTATGGAAAGCCTATAAGAGATACTCTTTTGAGTACTGAAAGAGTAAGGAAGCTACTGTCATTTTGGACATTTGTGTCAAAACTCATCCACACATGGGATAGTGTGTGGTGTGTGACATGGATTTTTTTTCTCCTTGTTCTCCTTTTTAGTAATGCCTGAGATCTTTGCTTTGGAAAAAACATACCTAAACAAAAGAATCTGGGAACAAAAGTCCTGATCAGAGAGAAGGTCCATCTGGCCCAATACTTGGTCTCCAAAGCTGCCAGCCATCCATGTCTACAGGGTCTTGGGGGTGCTCAAAGGCCTCAGTGGCTGCGACCGGCCTCCCTTGGGACCATCTCCTGCAGGGGCCCAGGGGACGTGTCTCAGCTCAGCCTGGGACCTCTGGTGCCTGCCTGAGCCACGTTGTAGGTGTGTGTGCCTGTCTCTGCCCCATCTCCTGGACAGGCCTGGCCCCTGCTCTGCAGGCAGCGGCTTCCTGGATGGAGTCCTCAGGCCTGGGTCAGAGCTCATCATGCTCCAGGCACAACTACTGAGCACAACCATGCTGTGCTGTGCTGTGCTGCTCTATTCTGTACACTCACAATGAGTCCAATAAAGATGTGACTGTTCAACTGAAATGCCAGAGATGTTTTAGATCCAAAAAATATTTCAGGGACACATACACAAAGGATACAACTGGAAACAGAATTTTTTTTTTTTTAATTTATATTTATCTTATTAAAATTACAAATTTTAATAGAAGAAGGAGAAGGAGGAGAGCTGGCTCCTGCTGCAAATCTTGCCCTGGGAGAAAGAACCCGAGAAAGCCAGGGCACGAGTGGTGCCTTGGAGGGCAAGAGCAGTGGGCATGAACTGAGCCAAAAGGGCCCAGAGGAGCTCTGACAGGTGGTCATGCTCAATGCTGCAGAGGAAGGCAAAAAAACCCCGGGGACCAGGGCCAATCTGCCCCGGGGGAAAATTCCTTCCTGACCCCAACACTGGCGATCGGCTGTTCCCTGAGCATTTGAGCAAGACCTGGCTCCTCAGCCCACAGGCTGGTCATGCCTCCCAGGAGAACACAGAATAACAGAATGATAGAATGATAGGATGATGATCTCCTCTTCTCTCTCTTCTCTTCTCTTCTCTTCTCTTCTCTTCTCTTCTCTTCTCCTTCTCCTTCTCCTTCTCTTCCTTCTCTTCTCTTCTCTTCTTCTCCTCTTCTCTTCCTCTTCTCTTCTCTTCTCTTCTTTCTTCTCTCTTCTCTTCTCTTCTCCTCTCTCTTCTCTCTTCTTCTTCTTCTTCTTCTTCTTCTTCTCTTTCTTCTTCTCTCTTCTATCTCTTCTCTTTTCCTTCCCCCTCCTTTCACTAGCAGTACATGCTGAGGAAATCCCTGACAAACACTTGTAACCTTGCCCAGCTTAGTCATTCACTCCATCACCTTGTGGGAAGGACGCATGTACCTTCTGCTGGCCGTGAGAGCACCGGACCCCCTTCAAACCACTCTGCATTCCCCTTCCTACAGCTGCTGACCCTAGCTGCCCAGTCCATGAGGACGGTGAGCTCTGCACTGCTCCTCAAGAAGGCATTCCCTTGATTTTGCTACTGCTATCCAGCTGAAAAGGATGTTCATCCATCAGATGAACTTGGTACGTGGCCCTGCTGGGAGATGGTCTTGCAGCGGAGAAACTCCAGCTGCCTCATTCAGGTCTTCCTCCTTCAGCCCCTGTCAAGGGATTCCACCGGCTCCTCAAGGACTTCCTCTCCAATGTCTTCAGGCTGCCTCCAGGCCAGCTCTGGCAGCAGACACGGGAGGCTGCTCCCATTTATAATGTCCCGGGACATTGTGACCTCAGCATTGCTGGCTGGTCACACTGTGACACGGAGGTGACATGGGCCCCCAGTGTCCCACCCCGTCTGCTGCCCATGCACCCAGCACTCCTTGGAGGAAGGACTTTGGGGTGTTGCTGGCCCCGAGGCTGCCTCCAGGCCAGCTCTGGCAGCAGACACGGGACACTGCTCCCTTTTATACTGTCCCGGGCCATTGTGACCTCAGCATTGCCCGGTGGTCGCATTGTGACATGGAGGTGACATAGGTCCCCAGTGTCCCCCCCCACCCACTGCCCGTCCACCCAGCACTCTTTGGAGGAAGGACTTTGTGGTGCTGCTGGCCCCGAGGCTGTCCTTGTGCCCAGGAGGCCCAGGCGGCTGTCCCTGCTCTTGGTGGTCATGCACTGGGCATGGCTGAAACCACCTGGGAATGGTGGTGCCATGAAATTACTGAGGAGGTTATTCAGATACAAAGGAACTTCTTCTCTTTTCCTTTAACGTTACTAAAAGAAACTATGAAAAACAATCCTCTAGTACATGCTGGTAATGAATTGCTCTGCAAAAGTGCTGCCATGGGTGCAGGAACCTGCCAGCCTACGTCTATTCCATTAAAGAATCTCAACAGTTTGGTGCCAGCTCCATGTGAAGCCAGGGCCCCCTCACACCTCTCCAGCCGTAGTTCTGATGGATCATCAGGCAGAGTGAGGCTAGAGGCGAATTCCCTTGCCAGGAGCGCCCCCTGTCCAGAGGGCTGTTAGGAGAAAGTCTGTCAGGAGCAAGGACTTCATATCTCAGTGCCTACTTCTGCTGCCTTTTTTTTTTCCCAATCCACACACATGAACTGGAAGAAAAATGTCAGGAAATCCATTTTGGTAACACCCATATGGCTTACATAAGCTTGCCATTTTAGCCTCAAACTAGAGTCTTTTACAGGAATCCCTTTGCACCACAGGAAGGAGGCAAACTCCATGATTATATCAAACCCATCATATACAAATGAAGAAATCTCAGGGGTAGCATTTCCCTGCTGATAAGCTGTACTATGCTTTGCACATACAAAGCGCTTTTGGCACAGGCATCTCAAAGCATTTTTATAAATTCAGAGAGCTTCCCAACACCACCCCTGCACGGTGCTGGAACAGAATTCCTGGTTTAGGGGCAGAAAGCTGAAGCACAGCAATTTGTTCCAGTTGACACAGTTGACATCTGCCAGATCAAAGCATCTGAGTAAAGATTTCTTACTTTGGTTTGGGTTTATTTTGTGCTGACAGCATGAGAATCTCCACGGCTATTACCTTACATAGTCTTGGGAAAGTATTTAATCTGTTGGCATGGTAAGTCCTTTATCATAAAATTGAAAAATATTAAAATTCCGATTATGTTACTGGACTAATGTATTCATTACCAAAGTGTATTTTGAAGAAAAAAATCATAATAACTGTATAAGAACACAGATACATCTAGTGTATTGCAGATGGAACTACCAAGTGTTGGTAATAGGCACATTATAAACAGATGGGCTAGATTATACACTATTTTAATTTCTACCAACTTTACAAAAAAAGTTATAGAGCTCATAAGTTGAAAATAATTGTATTAATGTATTATCACCTATAAATAAAGCACATTAACATTGATATGTAAAGCCATGATAGTCTGATCTTTTAATGTTTTATAAAATGCTTCACACAGCATAAACTATTTATACTTGAATCCACATACGCACTGCTGTTGCTGTTGTTGTATTATCCATCTGGTTTTAAAGATAACTATTACTGTGATTTCTGTTTGCTGCTTTGGTTTGAGTTGTTTGCTTTATGGAGCACAAGCAAAACTAAACTTAGGAGTGTCCAGCTTTTTTTAAGCACTAACCATAAGGTATGCATCTGTGCAACACTAGAACATTATAAACAAAGGTCTTTAATAATTTCTATCATCTAAGAGTTATGAATCTGTATTTAAAAGCTATTAATCTTGTCTGAGCCAAGAGTTTTCTGCGGCTCTCCAAGGAAGAGACACCAAGAAGTCACTGCAAGGCCACACCTGGAGCGCTGTGTCCTGTGCTGGGCTGTGCTGAGGTTCTCCCTCAGACACTCTGCTCATGGCCATGGCGTGGCCAGAGAAGACGCAAGTGCACAGGTGCTGGCACAGCAGTGGCAACATGGACACGGACACACACACACAGAGCTTCCCTGTCATAGACTTATCAAATCACAGAATAGTTTGAGTTGGGAGGGACCTTCAAAGCTCATCTAGTCCAATACCATCCAGGTATCACAAGTTCTGTGGGCCACAAACCCTAAGAACTCCTTTCAAGTGACATTTCTACCCCTATTTTTAGTCACTACAGTATTTGTAACATATTTTGTATCTCAGCACTTTCATGGCTAAACATGGTAGATATCTGAACACGGCACTTGAGCTTCCACATCTAAACACTGTTCTAAACATTTCTTGGTTATTTCTTTGTCAGAGGACTAATTTGCACATTGAAGTGTCTAGACTGTCACTGTTGTTTCCTAGGAACTCAAGTACTGTGGCTTCTTTTGTTTGGCCCCAGAGCCCCTGGCCAGGGCGGTTAGGAGAAGGGAGCACCGAGGCGCCAGGGAGCCGCTGGGCACCCGCGGCCAGGGTGGGGGATGTTTGGAAGCTTCAGGGGCACCCCACAGCCAGTGTGGGGGTGCAGAGAAGCTTCTGGAATGCCTACAGTCAGATCTGATCAGCCAATATAAAAGACGGGACTCTCGTCGAGACTCTGCCCATTGTCACGGTTCTCTTGGAGCACGAGCGAGATGCTGCCACCGAGAGCCCAACTGCCCGCCCCCCCCACCCGGGATGGAGACTCCACTTGCCTTGCCGCCACAGGTGTGAGTAAAATTTCTCCTCGCAGGACTGCGAGTATATTTATACTTTCCGTACACATATACACGCGTACTTTCCGTGCTCAATACGAGCAAGTGTAAAATTAATCCTCGCATAATCATGGGTGTATTTTCCTCCCATGCTTCCACATAAGCACGTGTAGCTTTCCATGCACATTTGCACGCATACTTTCCGTGCTCAATACAAGCACGCGTATAAATTAACCCTCGCAGAATCACGAGTGTATTTTCCTCCCGTGCTTCCACATAAGCACGTGTAATATTCCGTGCACATTTGCACGTGTATTTCTCCTCGCAGGATTGCAAGTGTCTTATAAATTGACCCTCGCAGAATCGCGAGTGTACACTTCCCGTACTCACTACGAGTACGTGTATCCCTTTAAAATAATCCCACACTGTGTTCAGGCAAGTGTGTGCTCTTCCCGGACTCAGGGGCAGCTCCAGCATTGTTTCTGGTGAAGCCATGTGCATGCACTCTGTGGACCGCCTGTTGTATTAGTTGCTGCCCCTTATTATTTTTCCTCAACTGATATCTGAACCTGTATTCAAGTCACTTTTGCAGTGCTAAACCCCTGTTTCTCACCAGTTAATGAAAGTTGTTTTGGACCCTCTTGTCCCTTAAACTAACCTCGGGGTGCCTCCGTGACAACACTACACTGAATTCTAAACAATGTAGACTTGTATTAATTTTCCAAACATTAACATAATGTATTTTCCAGTAAAACATAGGCTGTGTTGTAAATCCAAAGTGAGTAATGCCATGGTTTGCACAGTTCTGATGTGAATATTGGTGTTTGTGCCCAGCAACACATTGTATTTCATATTGAACGTGCCAGAATATTTCCGGTATGACTTTGTGTTGTACAGATAACGTCAGATAGTTTTTAGATCATGCGGGTTCAAGGTTTGCACAGCTGAACGTGCTGCCATGGGCTGCATCTGTCTGTCTAGAGCCGGTAACATGTATGTTTGTATAGCTTGCTGTGTGATTTCTGTTTCTTGCAATAAAAATTGTTTGGAGTGTAGTTTTTGCCATTTTCACATTGTGTCACTCAGCTCTTGTTTTTCAATGCTTTTTTTTTTTTTTGCCTAATGGTTTTTGAAAAAGTTATCAAAAACCACTGAGAAACCGTTATTGTTAAACTTGGTGCTGTTTCTTACTTCTGACTTGGGGGTTCAAAGAAATACCCAAACCAATACATCCCATATGTTTGGAGGGCACTTCTGTGCAGCTAAAAGATTCCTTTTCTTGTCATTAAATATTTGGGTATTTGTTCCTAAAACTGTGTAACAGAAGTGATATTGTTGGGGCACCTCTGAGTATATGTTTGTCTTGAATAGATGCCATGAATTTAGACACTGTTGCTCCACAAAGTGATATTCTGAAGATCTGCACTTGATCTTTCCACTTCATCTGATGAAGCAGTGGAGTTTAATAGTTTGTCTGCAAATGAAACTACCTAAAAGGCAGTGTACAGGGAACCTGCAGCAGGGAGCTCCTGATTCCCACCTGACTCCTCCAAAGGTCTCTCTCAAAAGTGAACAAAAGTCAACAAAAGCTGCAGCCCCTCTCTCCTGGGGTACTGCGGTGGGCACCCCCCCTGGGACCACAGGAAGGTCCAGGATCCTTGTCCTGAGTGGTCAGGGCATCGCTGGCAGGTGGGCAGGGAAATGGAGATAGGCTGGGGATGCAGAGACTGGCTGGGACGTGGAGATGGACTGGGACACAGAGGTGGGCTAGGACACAGAGATAGGCTGGGACATAGATGGCCTGGGTCACAGAGACTGGCTGGGACATGGAGGTGGGCTGGGTCATGGGAACGAGTCAGACCCAGCACAGGAGCAGGGAGGTTGGAGCAGCTCCATCCCTGGAGACATGTGCTTGTCCTGGACATGCCAGCCATAGGATACATGCCCCCAGCACAGACACGCACCCATGGGACACACAACTGGCCCACAGGGACACCAGAGACACACACACACACACGTTTTGCCATCATTCCAGTTTTATTGGTGGAGCCATGGTGGTGCACTTGTGTGGCGGTGGTGGTGGCCAAGGCTCTGCTGGTTCTGCAGACGCCAGTGCTGGGGTCGGCTCAGCGGCGGCGGCGCCGTGTCCCCCGGCGGCGGCGGCTCCTCCTGTACTGCCGGCGTCGGCTCCGCCCATAGCGGCGGCGAGAGCGGCTCCGGTAGTGGCGCCGGCCGCGGCGGCGGCTGCGGCCCCGGCTGCGGCTCCTGCTTCGCCGGTACCGGGCCATGGTGGGCTGGCCACTGCCCTGTCCTGCCAGAGGATGCAGCTCTGCAACCCGGCCCTGCTTTTATAGGGGTGCCTGGGCAGGGCCCTTTGTGACATCACCAGTGACGTCACAATGTCCCACTGTGGCAGTTGCACATCCCCCCATGATCCGGAGCCTTCAACGGGGCAGTTGATGGCTCCTTAGCACCTTTTGTGCCCCACTGTGCCTGTCCCCATGTACACACTGAGGGTGGTACCAAGGCGCTCACAGTCACGTCCTCCCCTACCCCGGGCAGGGTGACTTCACCTCCACCAGCTGGGGGGACAGGAGGGGTGGGACCCTCAGTCGGTTGACAGGGTCCTCAGCAAAGAAGGTGCCCAGAGAAGCTGAGAAGCCTCTGGACCATGTTGAAATGCCCACAGACACATCTGACCAGACTATAAAGCGAGGCCCCCACCCAAGAGCCCCTTGGAGTGGTCTTCTCAGAGCAGCGGGTCTGTGAACTGGAGCCCTCCCCTTAGACTGGGACGCTGTCTAAGGAGACTGCCTGGGACTGAGAGCGCCTCACCTCCTCCTGTGCTGGGTGGTTATTTTTCTCTACTGGATATATCCTGGAATGAGTCCTTGCCTACCCCAGGCAAGTGAGAGCCCTCGCCCAGCCCAGGTGAGTGATTGTTTCTTCGGGGCACCCATGAGTGAGAGGCCTCTAGTTTTGTTTCTTGTGAGTGAATGTGGGCACATTGTTGATCCTTGTTGTTCTTATGTTGTCGTACCCAAATAACCTCCTCAAGTGATATCTGAACCTGAATTTTATGTTGTTGGAGTGCTAAATAATTGTATAAACCCTGTTTCTAGTTTAGTTGCTATGCTTTCCCATCTAGAATAAAGTCTGTTTTGGAACTTGTTGTCTGGCTAAAACTGCCTTTTGTGGTGCCTCCGTGACCCCCACAGTGCTACCCGGGCTCCATGGCTACCGGCCATCCCACTGCAGCACCGGCCCCAGGTCACCACCACCATGTGCTGGCGGGTGCCTGGTCACTGTGGCGGTGCAGGAGATGCAGGAGGAGCCCCTGGGCTGGCCGGAGCCTCAGGGCTGCGGCAGGAGGAGGCACCACAGGGACAGAGGTGCCGGTTGCAGTGCCACTGGCAGTGGTGCTAGTGCCAGTTTGCTTGTGTGTGTGGCTTTTACTTTCCTGATTAAACTGTCAGACAGTGAGTTTTATCACTTTAAGTCTTCTGATTCTCTCCCGATCCTGCTGGATATAAAGATAAATATCTCAAAAAGCTATGTTTTCATACCAGATGGACTATGGGTGAATTCCCAAGGCCATTCCTTAATATTTAGGACCTGTGATTTATTATATTTCTGCCACTGCTTGAGTTGTGCAGCAACTCCTGGGACAGCAGGCAGTGACAGGCCCGGGGCTGACAGGCTCCCCCTCCCCTAGGGGGCGCTCGACTGCCACACCCAGCTGACATAGAACCTTTGTCACAATGCCCGCTACCGTGGCGAGGATGCGGTGACTCTGCAGGTGACAGAGACACTGCAGGCCTTGGTGTCAGCTCAGCAATTTCTCAGTTCCCCAAAGAAGCTGAATTCTGCACATTGCTGCCTTTGCTGTTGAAATGAGGTCATCAGGTGGGTGTTTTGGTGTAATACACTGAAAAACAGAGCAGAAATGGTGTAATATTCTCATGATATGCATGATCCCTGCACCAAACCAGCATGACTCAGCCTAAGGAGATCTGCAGCTTATTTTTTTGTACTGCCAGCAGATTGTGGAAGTAGAGTAGAAAAACCATCCTTATGGAGAGATCTTTCTATTTTAGTCTCCGTCTAAGTGTCTCAAGTAGCTGGGGTTTTGGTTTGGGCCTAATCCATAAGGTCTGATGGCTTTCCTCCTCGTCTGAAGACGAATTTTCTAGAAACTATAAAGTAAAATGTCATGGTTTTATTAAAAACAAGTTTCTCCTTCAGTGAATTTTGCCTGTCAGCTAAAGCCTTCATATTAACTGCATTTTCCTGGAGAACCAGACCCATGTTTTGGTAAACCTAGCAATGGAATGCAAACTTATTGATAAGCATGGATGGACATCTCGCGAGAGGGGCAACGAGAAACCGGTGACCAAGAAACTGACCAACTGTGTATAACATTCCATTCACGTGACTACTTCATATAAAGTGGGAGATCATGAGGATCTCGTTCCTTTTGCCCTTTTGCCTTTGCTTTTTCCCTTCTGCTTATGGCCGACATTAGGAGACGACCTTGCTAGTCGTCCCTGCGAACTGAGGCCTAGTGAGAGACTGAATCCAGCTCCGGTTGGCTGCAGAGTCTAATCCAGGACTTTGGGTGCCGGCTCTGCAGTTGCTGAGACTTTCAAGATTGGTTCTGTATATTTTGTATTATTTTCTCTATTCTTATTAGTAGCATTAGTAAAACATTCTTAATTTTTCCCACTCTCTTCTCTCTCTCCTTCTTTCCCTCCCGATCGCCTGTCCTTAGTGGAAAGGGGGAGAGGGAGGGGCAAAAAGGGGGAAGTGGGGGGGGAGGGGGGGTTAACAATATATCTGCCAGGGTTTTATTGTCACCCCGCAGTCTTAACCCTCGACACAAAGAAAAAGTCCTGCAGCCTAGCCTTGCCTTGCCTGTCCTTTGCCTTGCTTATTTCTTTCTCATCCTGTTCTCTGTCCCATCCTCTCTCACTAACCCCTCGTCTGGCTACATGTCTCTTCTTTCCTTTTCTCTCACTCTCCTGCTTCCTGCCTCTTTTCTTTCAAATCCTCCATTTCAGTCCTGCAGCCCAACACTACTTTCTATTCTTCCTTCCCTTTCTCCTGCTCCCTTCGCTTTCTCCCTCGGTCCCATATCTTTCTTCCCAACTTGTCTCTTGGAGACATTGGGCCACTTTGGCCCCGAGTCTGGGGATGGTTTGGCCAATTTTCAGAGGCCTGGCTGGTGACAGCAGGGACAGCAGGCAGTGACAGGCCCGGGGCTGACAGGCTCCCCCTCCCCTAGGGGGCGCTCGACTGCCACACCCAGCTGACATAGAACCTTTGTCACAATGCCCGCTACCGTGGCGAGGATGCGGTGACTCTGCAGGTGACAGGGACACTGCAGGCCTTGGTGTCAGCTCAGCAATTTCTCAGTTCCCCAAAGAAGCTGAATTCTGCAAATTGCTGCCTTTGCTGGTGAAATGAGGTCATCAGGTGGGTGTTTTGGTGTAATACACTGAAAACCAGAGCAGAAATGGTGAACTATTCCCATGATATGCATGATCCCTGCACCAAACCAGCATGACTCAGCCTAAGGAGATCTGCATCTTATTTTTTTGTACTGCCAGCAGATTGTGGAAGTACAGTAGTGTGGCAGAATTTTTTTGTTTGACCACAGAGCCCCTGGCCAGGGCCATTAGGAGAAGGGAGTGCCGAGGCGCCACTGAGCCGCTGGGCACCTGCGGCCAGTGTGGGGGAAGTTTGGAGGCTTCAGGGGCACCCACAGCCATTGTGGGGGTGCAGAGAAGCTTCTAGAATGCCTACAGTCAGATCTGATCCGCCAATATAAAAACAGGATTCTCATCAAGACTCCACCCATTGTCGCGGAGTAAAACTTCTCGCAGGATTGCGAGTATATTTATACTTTCCGTGCACATATGCCCGTGTAACTTCCCGTGCTCAATATGAGCACGTGTAAAATCATTCCTCGCAGAATTGCGGGTGTATTTTCCTTCCATGCACATTTGCATGTGTAACTTTCCGTGGACATTTGCACGCGTACTTTCCGTGCTTAATACAAGCACGTGTACTTTCCGTTCACATTTGCACGTGTACTTTAAAGTATTTCCTTGTGCAGGGGTCTTGATAGATAAAGACCTGTTGCTGAATTAGTCAGGCTCAAAGGAATCTCAAGGCCGCTTGGAGAAGCAGAGTCTGCTGTGAGAAAGAGGGGCGTTCCATAATCACCGGGGTCCTGGCGTGGCGTGAATCATCGGACGTATCATCAGTGAGACTCCAGAGCACGGACAGCCCACGATACTCATTTAACGAATCCATGCTTGGAGCGTGGACGCGTGATTAGAATATAGTTACGTATATAAGGAGACTTGTTTCTGTAATAAATGGCTTAGCGTGATTCACATTGAATCGACTGGTTCTGCTGAGTCCTTATCTCGCTCTAACAAATGGTGACCCCGACGTGATACTCTGAACGGCGTACCACTGAAGTTGGGGAAAAGCCTTAGAGCGGCCCAGCCGGAGGTGGATCAGCTGGACTGAAAACCGGGCGGAGGGTAAGGACGCTCCACGTTAATTGAAGAAGTCAACGTAAAGGGTGAGCGGCTGGGAGCGGGAGGAGGGAAGAGTGAAGTTATGGGGCAAAATAAATCCTTTGAGGAAGAAGCCAAAGTTAAACTCCTCCTGCCTATTCTCTCTATGAGAGGACTTAAATAAGAAGAAAGTAACATATGTAGACTATTAATTCGGTGCAGAATTAATGGCTACCCGGGAGAAAACGAGAAGGCTTTTAAACGTTAACTTTGGAATGATAAAGGGCAGAAATTATGGAATAAGGTCAGCAATGGAGATGATAAAGAAACTAAATCATTAGTGACTACATAGAAGCTTAAAATTTCCACCTTAAAAGACTTTAAGGCCGAGCGGGCTACCGTTGCCAGAATTTTTCCAGCGTTGCAGCCTGATAACAAACCTAAAAATGACTGTGAAGTTTACCCGGATCGTGTCTTTTGACCCCCTCCCCACTCCATCCCCCGTTGCGCTGTCAGCACCCCTGATGATACAGCAGTCTGGGGCGGGGGGAGGAAAAATGCCGAGCGGGTGGCCTCCTGTACCGTCATCTAACCCTGGTGAGAACACCAAGTCCAGAGGATTGGAATCAGACAACTTGCTCAAAGAACCTGTGACAGATGAGAATGCTAAAGTCGTAAACAAGTGTACTATCAGTCCTTTTACCAATTTTACCAATCTGCTTTTACTGTCTTTCAACCCTCTAACTCCTACGAAAGAGCAGAAGGAGTCGCCGGATGAGAACTGGATGAGAACTGGATGAGAACTCTGTGAAATCTAACAGCTATAGATCATTTAGGACAGAACAATGTGGATTCTTTGAAAGGGGCAGGCATCCCACAACTCCTGGAAGAGACACTAATTGACACACTGCAACTACAGACATGATAAATTTCTGAAATCCTGAGGTAGTCAACAGATCTTGCATATCAAGCTATGAGAGAGGTGTCTGAAACCAACAAAACAGCCAAATAATTTGCAACTGTTAATCAGGGTCCCAATGAGAATTACATGCAATTTATTGACTCTCTTCAAGAGGCCATCAGTAAGAAGGTTGAAAACTTAGAAGCTAAGGAAGCGTTGGTGTTTAAATTAGCAGTAGAGAATCTAATGTTTGCTATCAACATGTTATTTGCAACTTTTACAGTACATATTATGTGCTCCTGTGTATTGCCTCTCTGAAAATCAAGCAGCTTGTCAGGAATGTGAGTTAATTGTTTTCAAGCAGACCTGTGCATTCCCCCCTCTTCGCCCCCCCCCCCCCCACCCCCGTTCTCAAGGTTTTTACTTGCAAGATGGGGTCAGTAATAATTGTTTTCAGTTTTGTTCCCAAAAAATCAGTATTGGGAGGTGTTTTAAAACTTGGGAGAGCACTCGGAATTATAAGGAAGGAAGATCTTGTTAAATATTGAAATCAGTGTTGTCTGCTAAGTGTCCGGAGAATAGAATACTGTTGCAATTAATGTTGTTTTTGAGGCCAGCAGAGCAGGACAAAATAAATCTCTACAAGAAATCATTAAATCATTTCAGACAGTTTTACAGGCAGGGTGATTTGAACTTCAACAGCTGAGAGAGAGTTAACTGATAACACACAGGTCACAGCAAACTTGTTAGAGTCTGCAAGACGCTTTCCTTATTAACCTGTTTTCTTTGTGGGTATCTGTTTAAGTATGTTGCAATTTTGGTAGGTCTGTGCTATATGGTACTGTCCTGGTTTTGTTAAAAACAAGTTTCTCTTTCAGTGAATTTTGCCTGTCAGCTAAAGCCTTCATATTAACTGCACTTTCCTGGAGAACCAGACCCATGTTTTGGTAAACCTAGCAATGGAATGCAAACTTATTGATAAGCATGGATGGACATCTCGCAAGAGGGGCAACGAGAAACAAGTGACTAAGAAACTGACCAACTGTGTATAACATTCCATTCACGTGAATACTTCATATAAAAGTGGGAGACCACGAGGATCTCGCTCCTTTTTCCCTTTTTCCTTATGGCTGACATTAGGAGAGGATCTTGCTACTCATCCCTGCGAACTGAGGCCTAGTGAGAGACTGAATCCAGCTCCTCTTGGTTGCAGAGTCTAATCCAGGACTTTGGGTGTCGGCTCTGCAGTTGCTGAGACTTTCAAGATTGGTTTTGTATATTTTGTATTATTTTCTCTATTCCTATTAGTAGCAGTGGTAAAACATCTTTAATTTTTCCAACTCTCTTCTCTCTGTCCTTCTTTCCCTCCCGATCGCCTGTCCTTAGTGGGAAGGGGGGAGAGGGAGGGGCCAAAGGGGGGAAGTCGGGGGGGAGAGGAGGTTAACAATACATCTGCCAGGGTTTTATTGTCACCCCGCAATCTTAACCCTCGACAGGTACGATAAGTTCACAGTCTGTTAAATCATGAGAATCCGTTGACTCAATATGTGCATTTTGTGATAATTCAGAAGATCATGAGTAATTTAGTTCTTTACTGCGTGAATGTGATCGTAAAAATTTTGCGTGTGGTAGCTGTTATTTTTTTCTCTCCAGCATGCTAGCTTTACTCCAGCATTCAGACTTGCGCAACTGTGTGACAGGCTGTCTCTCATGTCGGTGCACTAAATTTGGCTTTTTTGTATGCACATCCAGTAAAGAATCCAGGTTTTGGAATAACAGTTGTAGTGCACCAGATGAGACACTGAAAACAAAACAAAGCAAAAAAGACGGCTTTGCTCAGTCCGGCGGGGGGGCTGATGGAGCTTCAGCGCGCACTGACTCTTTTTGTCAGGGAGACCCAGAAGTACCTCCACCTGGCTGAGCAGTGAGCGGCCCAAAGGTGCAATGCAAAAATTGAGATATTGTCTTAAATTAGTGTGACTGTGATCCATCTGCACATTTGAACTGGGTATTTGGTTTTCACATCTGAGCTCAGTATTTTGGTTTGCATATTCATATTTGGTACCAAAAGAATCTTGTTTGGGGAGATAATTACAACATGGGAATCGGTTCCACTGCTAAAATTCCACCTTGCTCCCCCTTAGGATGCATCCTTACATATTAGAGTAATTGCTTATAGTGTTAGAAAAGCATTTAAATTGTTAAAATGCTATGATAGATGTGAATTTAGAAGAGGTTGTATTTAAAAGTTGCTAGAATATTAACTGATTTAGATTTAGGAAAATAGAATAATGGATTGATGTTTATTATACTGGTTTATACTGTTTTTTTGACATCTCTAAATTGTAAAAGGTAAATGGAGCTAAGGAATGTAACTATTGTTGAGCTACTTGAAATTGCATATAAAGTGTATTATGGCTGGAATGAAATGGGAAAACGAAAGACCAAAACATCCCAGGCCTGCGTGCAGCTCATTGTAACTGAGGAGTTTTCCAGAGCCTCCCACTTCGTACCAGCCATTATGCCGGCTGCGTGACCTCGGTTATCTCTAAACTGCAGCACGAAGAGACAGAAAAACAAAAATGGAAAAACCTGGCTGCCTGCTTTTAAAGCAGTGAAAGGGGGGTTTTCTCTCCCCCCTACTGCAGCGATGTAATACTGCATGGAGCGGTCCGAGGGTGAAGTTTAAAGGCATCCTTAGCAGACCCATAGTTCTAATGAAACTGGAAAATTAAACCAAAAATTTGTTGATAGACTTATTCTGTGGTAATTAGTTGTAAGAGACTTCTTAGTAAATTCACCATGCTAGTTTTTGAGGTCATGGGAAAGAACGAAAGAAAGGCCATTTTTTGAGACCAATAGAATGCCAAATTTTGAACAAAGTTTTAATACATGAATTCTTATAGTTGCCAGAAAGTCCTATAGCTCTCGTAGGTTAAGATTTGTTAAGTAAACTAAGCTCAAATAACGTTTTCTGAGAATTCTGTTTAGTTGCATGGCCTACAAGAAGCTGCTGGGATGGTGCAGATCTGCTTGCTGCAAGTGAGAAATCTCCAAGGAAATTTCAAATGCTGTATTTCCACTAGTATTAACAGCCAATGTTTCGATAAAGCAAATTCTACACTGATAGATCTGAAACAGGACTTTGATCCGGTAAGGGAAAACAATATCCAATAAATATGACAGCCAAAATGGAGTTAGACACTTTGAGGAATGAATTTATGACAACCTTACAGGCTGACTGCATTTGATCAGACTTGCAGATTTGTCTATGAAACAACCTGTGGCTATTGTGGGACAGTATGATGAGGTTGCTAGCAAACTGATATACCGACTGTTATATACCAATTGTCACTCTGATCAAGAAAATGCAGGGAATGAATTTAAGTCTTAATAGGCCATGATCCTTTTGTCATATATGTACCATTTGTGAAATTTAATTCTGATTTTTTATTTGTAATCTATATCTTTATAAATTGCACTAGCTGGTTTTCTTAACAGCACAGCTTTTGGCATGCCTACATGTAAATTGCTGCAGAACCTGCAAGTCTTTAACATCAGGTCATAGGCCATACTTGTATTTGGTCTGATCTTACATACTTGCAAAGTTTTTGTTGGTGGTTCTGGAAAGTCTCATAAAGCTGTAGTGGTTTGGTGTGGAGATAAGAATTGGCATAATTCTGTACAAATTATTGAAGGTTCAACCCAATTAGCAGAACTAGGCACAGCTTTAAATTACTTAGAGCTTTTTAAGGAGGAACCTCTAAATTTGATTTGTGATTTTGAGTACGTAGTCAAGACCCAACGTATGTATCTTGTTCTGAACTTTTTGTTTGTTTGTTTGTTTTTATAAAAAAAAAAGGGGGGGAAGTAGGGGAAACACCACAAAACCAATTGTCAAAAGCATTGTATGTGATGAAATACTTTGCAAGTATGACCCAAAACCATGCTAAATCAGAAAGAACCTACATTAGTTATGGTCAAATCACTAGTCAATGGAAAAGGCCTCATCAATTGATAACCTGGGGAAAAGGTTATGTTTGTGTCATTACAGGCCGAGGATTGAAGTGGATTCAACAAAGATTCAGCGGATGCAGATGAACAGGAGGGAGATAAGTTGTGAGGACTGTTTCACATGTAAACCTAATTCAGTGTTACAGATGCTCGCAGACCTGGTGGTCTAGAAGCCTATTAGCAAGCAGGTGGTGTACCTTCTGTGGAGAATGGCAATTTGAACAATCAGCAGGAGATCCAAAAGGGTGATATTATGATTAGATAGTTGATGCATAGATAAGGTAAAATTATGAGATATCTCTACCGTAGTAATCTAAGTTTAGCAACTGATAAAGTTTTAGAAGGGATATTAAGGTTAAGCTATTGACCTTTTAAATAGGTTAAGATAACTTCTAAGATATTAATTCAATTATTAGTATATGCTGATGATATTAAGTATGTTACCCTATAAACTGCACAGTTATAAATCTTTTAGGAATTTAAGAGAATATTTTGTAGTAACTTGTCTGGTCATTTTGAATCTATTAAGATAGTGTGTTGATAAGGTTGTTATAATGGAATTAAGGCTTTAAGAATAGTCAGGTAGTAGTTTGATCTTATTAAGTAAGGTTTAACTGCATTATATGTAATTGTAATTATGTTGTTAATCACGTGTTCTGTGTTGCAGTATATTTCAAAAATGATGCACCGTGCGGATTAAGGAACCTGACTAATTCAGGAAAAGAAAGGGGGAAGTGTGGAGGGGTCTTGATAGATAAAGATTTGTTGCTGAATTAGTCAGGCTCAAAGGAATCTCAAGGCCGCTTGGAGAAGCAGAGTCTGCTGTGAGAAAGAGGGGCGTTCCTCAATCAGCGGGGTCCTGGCGTGGCGTGAATCATCGGATGTATCATCAGTGAGACTCCAGAGCATGGACAGCCCACGATACTCATTTAATGAATCCACGCTTGGAGCGTGGACGCGTGATTAGAATATAGTTACGTATATAAGGAGACTTGTTTCTGTAATAAATGGCTTAGCGTGATTCACATTGAATCGACTGGTTCTGCTGAGTCCTTATCTCGCTCTAACATTTCCTTGCACAATCATGAGTGTATTTTCCTCCCGTGCTTCCACATAAGCACGTGTAATATTCCGTGCACATTTGCACGTGTAAGTAAATTAACCCTCGCAGGATTGCGAGTGTATTATAAACTTACACTCGCACAATCGCGAGTGTACACTGCCCATACTCACTACGAGTACGTGTATCCCTTTAAAATAATCCCACACCGTGTTCAGGCAAGTGTGTGCTCTTCCCGGACTCAGGGGCAGCTCCAGCATTGTTTTTGGTGAAGCCATGTGCATGCACTCTGTGGACCGCCTGTTGTATTAGTTGCTACCCCTTATTATTTTTCCTCAACTGATATCTGAACCTGTATTCAAGTCACTTTTGCAGTGCTAAACCCCTGTTTCTCACCAGTTAATGAAAGTTGTTTTGGACCCTCTTGTCCCTTAAACTAACCTCGGGGTGCCTCCGTGACAACACTACACTGAATTCTAAACAATGTAGACTTGTATTAATTTTCCAAACATTAACATAATGTATTTTCCAGTAAAAACATAGGCTGTGTTGTAAATCCAAAGTGAGTAATGCCATGGTTTGCACAGTTCTGATGTGAATATTGGTGTTTGTGCCCAGCAACACATTGTATTTCATATTGAACGTGCCAGAATATTTCCGGTATGACTGTGTTGTACAGATAACGTCAGATAGTTTTTAGATCATGCGGGTTCAAGGTTTGCACAGCTGAACGTGCTGCCATGGGCTGCATCTGTCTGTCTAGAGCCGGTAACATGTATGTTTGTATAGCTTGCTGTGTGATTTCTGTTTCTTGCAATAAAAATTGTTTGGAGTGTAGTTTTTGCCATTTTCACATTGTGTCACTCAGCTCTTGTTTTTCAATGCTTTTTTTTTTTTGCCTAATGGTTTTTGAAAAAGTTATCAAAAACCACTGAGAAACCGTTATTGTTAAACTTGGTGCTGTTTCTTACTTCTGACTTGGGGGTTCAAAGAAATACCCAAACCAATACATCCCATATGTTTGGAGGGCACTTCTGTGCAGCTAAAAGATTCCTTTTCTTGTCATTAAATATTTGGGTATTTGTTCCTAAAACTGTGTAACAGAAGTGATATTGTTGGGGCACCTCTGAGTATATGTTTGTCTTGAATAGATGCCATGAATTTAGACACTGTTGCTCCACAAAGTGATATTCTGAAGATCTGCACTTGATCTTTCCACTTCATCTGATGAAGCAGTGGAGTTTAATAGTTTGTCTGCAAATGAAACTACCTAAAAGGCAGTGTACAGGGAACCTGCAGCAGGGAGCTCCTGATTCCCAGCTGACTCCTCCAAAGGTCTCTCTCAAAAGTGGACAAAAGTCAACAAAAGCTGCAGCCCCTCTCTCCTGGGGTACTGCGGTGGGCACCCGCCCTGGGACCACAGGAAGGTCCAGGATCCTTGTCCTGAGCGGTCAGGGCATCGCTGGCAGGTGGGCAGGGAAATGGAGGTAGGCTGGGGATGCAGAGACTGGCTGGGACGTGGAGATGGACTGGGACACAGAGGTGGGCTAGGACACATAGATAGGCTGGGACATAGATGGCCTGGGTCACAGAGACTGGCTGGGACATGGAGGTGGGCTGGGTCATGGGAACGAGTCAGACCCAGCACAGGAGCAGGGAGGTTGGAGCAGCTCCATCCCTGGAGACATGTGCTTGTCCTGGACATGCCAGCCATAGGATACATGCCCCCAGCACAGACACGCACCCATGGGACACACAACTGGCCCACAGGGACACCAGAGACACACACACACACGTTTTGCCATCATTCCAGTTTTATTGGTGGAGCCATGGTGGTGCACTTGTGTGGCGGTGGTGGTGGCCAAGGCTCTGCTGGTTCTGCAGACGCCAGTGCTGGGGTCGGCTCAGCGGCGGCGGCGCCGTGTCCCCCGGCGGCGGCGGCTCCTCCTGTACTGCCGGCGTCGGCTCCGCCCATAGCGGCGGTGAGAGCGGCTCCGGTAGTGGCGCCGGCCGCGGCGGCGGCTGCGGCCCCGGCTGCGGCTCTTGCTTCGCCGGTACCGGGCCATGGTGGGCTGGCCACTGCCCTGTCCTGCCAGAGGATGCAGCTCTGCAACCCGGCCCTGCTTTTATAGAGGTGCCTGGGCAGGGCCCTTTGTGACATCACCAGTGACGTCACAATGTCCCACTGTGGCAGTTGCACATCCCCCCATGATCCGGAGCCTTCAACGGGGCAGTTGATGGCTCCTTAGCACCTTTTGTGCCCCACTGTGCCTGTCCCCATGTACACACTGAGGGTGGTACCAAGGCGCTCACAGTCACGTCCTCCCCTACCCCGGGCAGGGTAACTTCACCTCTACCAGCTGGGGGGACAGGAGGGGTGGGACCCTCAGTCGGTTGACAGGGTCCTCAGCAAAGAAGGTGCCCAGAGAAGCTGAGAAGCCTCTGGACCATGTTGAAATGCCCACAGACACATCTGACCAGACTATAAAGCGAGGCCCCCACCCAAGAGCCCCTTGGAGTGGTCTTCTCAGAGCAGCGGGTCTGTGAACTGGAGCCCTCCCCTTAGACTGGGACGCTGTCTAAGGAGACTGCCTGGGACTGAGAGCGCCTCACCTCCTCCTGTGCTGGGGGGTTATTTTTCTCTACTGGATATATCCTGGAATGAGTCCTTGCCTCCCCCAGGCAAGTGAGAGCCCTCGCCCAGCCCAGGTGAGTGATTGTTTCTTCAGGGCACTCATGAGTAAGAGGCCTCTAGTTTTGTTTCTTGTGAGTGAATGTGGGCACATTGTTGATCCTTGTTGTTCTTATGTTGTCGTACCCAAATAACCTCCTCAAGTGATAACTGAACCTGAATTTTATGTTGTTGGAGTGCTAAATAATTGTATAAACCCTGTTTCTAGTTTAGTTGCTATGCTTTCCCATCTAGCATAAAGTCTGTTTTGGAACTTGTTGTCTGGCTAAAACTGCCTTTTGTGGTGCCTCCGTGACCCCCACAGTGCTACCCGGGCTCCATGGCTACCGGCCATCCCACTGCAGCACCGGCCCCAGCTCACCACCACCATGTGCTGGCGGGTGCCTGGTCACTGTGGCGGTGCAGGAGATGCAGGAGGAGCCCCTGGGCTGTCCGGAGCCTCAGGGCTGCGGCAGGAGGAGGCACCACAGGGACAGAGGTGCCGGTTGCAGTGCCAGTGGCAGTGGTGCTAGTGCCAGTTTGCTTGTGTGTGTGGCTTTTACATTCCTGATTAAACTGTCAGACAGTGAGTTTTATCACTTTAAGTCTTCTGATTCTCTCCCGATCCTGCTGGATATAAAGATAAATATCTCAAAAAGCTATGTTTTCATACCAGATGGACTATGGGTGAATTCCCAAGGCCATTCCTTAATATTTAGGACCTGTGATTTATTATATTTCTGCCACTGCTTGAGTTGTGCAGCAACTCCTGGGATTCTTCAACACCTTGCTGATGATCACAGTAAAATCACAAAGAAAACTCTGCCCCAAACCCTGAAACTCATGTGCTGTCTGGACATACTTAAATTCTTCAGTTCTAATGAACAGGGATTTTCAGGGAAGGAAAAAACCTCCCTGAGGTTCGTGAAACAAGACTCACAGTGTCAGCACTCATGGAATACATTGCCAATCACAGTCCTTGCCATGGTTAAAGAAATTTGAATAAACAGCAAGCTAAATACAGGTCTCATGAAAAGTAAAGCAGAGTTTCACAATTCAATACCTAATCCCTGTGACTAAGTGGATTTTAGAATTAAAAACTGAAAAGTCTGATTCAACATACAGCTCTGAAAGCCTGATATGAATTCTGTAGAACACACGATTGTGGCACAGCCTGGAGTGATTCGCTTGGTTTTTCAATTTCACAAAGAACAAAACATGTTTATATTTACTCATGTTTAGCCCACAGTCACCCGCAATCCCCAGACCATTTCTGCAGTGTTGTTACCAATAGCTCCTCTCTCAGCACATAGTATGCTACAGTTCTTTATTTGGCAAAAATGATGTAATTCTGTCCAGCACAACCCATCATCTTTATATTTCCACCTCTCTCTGGCATTAATAATGACTAGATAAAACCAATCAGGACAGATACTGAGTGTGATAAATGACCAAGACTCCGATAATTTGCCAAACAAGAGTCTGGTCTATTTAATAGGTGAATTAAACACACACACCTTAAGTTTCTGATCGACCTCTTTTATTTCCTTGGCTAGTCCTTCTCGCACTCTGAGTCCGTGGTTGGTTGCCAATAGGGGTCTTCTCTCGCTCTGATTGGTGGTTGAAGAGTTCCTTCTTCCTCAGTGCCCGCCCCCTCACGTGTAGACTCCAGGTTGTTACTGAGGGGTCTTTTCTACCGGGCTCCCCCCCACTTCCCCCGGGCCAGCAATCTCGGGGAAGGCCACTTTCTCCTTCACGTCACTCCCTCCCACCTTTCCTATACACAAATGCATATGGTACAAAACAAGTTCCACAACTTTTTACATAAAACTTAACTATCTTTTCATTTTCTTAAGAGCCCATGCCTTATTTGGTTATATCTGTAAACAACAGCACGAATCACAGCTGCATTTCTCACAATTCCCCCTTTTTCTTTTTTATCCCCTTGATTCGTGCTTTGGCCTGAAAGCTAGCACCTCCCTAGTGGCGGCTAGGTCCAATTTTGTGTTATCTTTTAAAATCATTAATTTATACACTGTTCCTTTTGTTGTCATTTCAGGATCTATAGGCATGGCTGAGATTTGCATGCCTTGGACTACTGAATGTATTAACCAAATAAAGCATGGGATCATACACGGCATGAACAGTAAACCTAGAAATGCACATAATATCATGAACCCTATTTTCTTCCACCAGGCTCCCCCAAATAAGTTATCCCACCACTGGTTAGTGAGTACAGAACTCCATTTCTGTACTGGTACGTGTGCAACTCGTTTTATCTCTTCTGCTATTTTCATTATGGCTTCCCCATTATCATCTTTTTGCAAACAACACTCAGAAGTATTCCATTTCCCACACCTCCCCCTCTTCAGCTAAAAGATAATCTAAGGCTACCCAATTTTGGTACACTGCGGCTCTGGTTTGAGACAATTGTTTCGCTATGAGATTCAGTGCCTCAGCTGTCCGGTTGCTTGTTATTTCAATCACTGCTTGCAACCGAATAATTCAGTTTAGCATATATATTGGGGTACAGTATCCCCAGCTTCCATCTTGGGCCCAGGTGGCTGGATCAATACTAGTAATCCTTCTGGGCTTACACTCTCTCCTCTCCAAAGCCACTGTTCTGCAATTTGAGACCCCCCACATATCCAGCATGAGGTGACATTTAATTCCCAGGCTATCTTTTCCATAAGATCTATAAACAGGTTTTTCCCTACTTTTGGTAATTGGAATTCCTTGTCTTTTTGCCTTATTTCTTCATACCAATCACTGCTTTTCTGTACCAATTTCTGCTTCTCTTGCTCTCTTTTTAATTCCTGAGTGGCACTCTTAACTAAGTCCTCCTTATCTTGATCTTGCACTCGCCCTCCATCTGAATAGCCCCACATACCAGCTTGTGTAAAACGGATATTCTGTTCTCCCCTGGGGCAGGAGACAGAGCCTACGCCGAGTCCACCTTTCCCTGAGTTAGTTGCTACCCATAATTTCTGCCCTTGGATTTCACAGTTCTCCAATTTTGTTCTATCTTAACATCCAGAATTAGTATGAGTGTGATAATTTAGAACATAGTTTCACAATTTCACAGTATGTTTGGGATTGGAAGGGACCTCAAAAGATCATCTAGTCCAATCCCCCTGCTGGAGCAGGGACGCGTAGGTGAGGTCTCACAGGAACATGTCCAGGTGGGTTTTGAATATCTCCAGAGAAGGAGATTCCACAACCCCCCTGGGCAGCCTGTTCCAGTGCTCCGTCACCCTTACTGAGAAGAAGTTTTTTCTTAAATTTAAGTGGAACTTCTTGTGTTCCAGCTTGATCCCATTACCCCTTGTCCAATCATTGCTTGCCACTGAGAAGAGCTTGGCTCCATCCTCGTGGCACTCACCCTTTATATATTTATAAACATTAATAAGGTCCCCCCTCAGTCTCCTCTTCTCCAAACTAAAGAGACCCAGCTCCCTCAGCCTTTCTTCATAAGGGAGGTGCTCCACTCCCTTAATCATCTTTGTTGCCCTACGCTGGACCCTCTCCAGCAGCTCCCTGTCCTTCTTGAACTGAGGAACCCAGAACTGGACACAATATTCCAGATGTGGTCTCACCAGGGCAGAATAGAGGGGAAGGAGGACCTCTCTCGATCTACTAACCACCCCCCTTGTAATCCACCCCAGGATGCCATTGGCCTTCCTGGCCACAAGGGCACAGTGCTGGCTCATGGTCATCCTGTTGTCCACCAGGACGCCCAGATCCCTTTCCCCTACACTGCTCTCTAATACGTAATTTCCCAACCTATACTGGAACCTGGGGTTGTTCCTGCCCAGATGCAGGACTCTACACTTGCCCTTGTTAAATTTCATTAGGTTATTCCACGCCCAACTCTCCAGTTTGTCCAGGTCTCGCTGGATGGCAGCACAGCTTCCAGTGTCAGCCACTCCTCCCAGCTTAGTGTCATCAGCAAACTTGCTGATAGTACACCCTGTTCCCTCGGCTAAATCGTTAATGAATATCTTGAATAATACTGGCCCCAGCACTGACCCCTGAGGCACTCCACTAGATACTGGCCTCCAACTAGACTCCGCACCATTGACTACCACTCTCTGGCTTCTCTCCTTAAGCCAGTTTTCAACCCACCTCATTACTCTATTGTCTAGACCACACCTCCTCAACTTAGCTGTGAGGATGCTGTGGGAGACTGTGTCAAAGGCTTTACTGAAGTCAAGGTAGAGCACATCCACCGCTCTGCCATCATCCATCCACCTTGTTACATTCTCATAAAAGGCTATGAGGTTGGTCAAGCATGACCTACCCTTGGTAAAGCCATGCTGACTGCCCCTAATAACCCTCTTATCCTTGATATGCCTTGAGATGGCACCAAGGATAAGCTGTTCTATTACTTTCCCAGGGACAGAGGTGAGGCTGACCGGTCTATAATTACCCGGGTCCTCCTTCTTGCCCTTTTTGAAGACTGGAGTGACATTTGCTTTCCTCCAATCCTTCGGCACCTCTCCTGTTTCCCAAGACTTGGCAAAGATGATGGAGAGCGGTCCAGCAATGACTTCAGCCAGCTCCCTCAGCACCCGCAGATGCATCCCGTCTGGACCCATGGATTTATGGATGTTCAGACTATTTAATTGCTCCCTAACCCAGTCCTCATCAACTAAAGCAAACTTCTCCATTGACCTGGCTTCATCCGGGGTTTCAGGGGTACAGGGCTCCCCAGGACAGCCTCCGGCAGAGTAGACAGAGACAAAGAAGGCATTCAGTAATTCTGCCTTCTCTGTATCTTCTGCCACCAGGGCACCCACCCCATTCATCAGTGGGCCTACGTTGCCTCTGGTATTAGTTTTATCTGCTATGTATTTGAAAAAGTTCTTTTTGCTGTCCTTGACCCCTCTCACCAGCTGTAATTCTAAGGAGGCCTTGGCTATCCTAGCTGCCTTCCTACATCCTCTAACAGCAGCCTTATATTCTTCCCAAGTGGCCAGCCCCTTCTTCCATGACCTGTAAACTCTCCTCTTCTGCTTGAGCATACCCAACAGATCCGTATTCAATCACACAGGCCTTCTGGCTCCCTTCCTTGACTTCCTACGTGTGGGGATGCTCTGATCCTGAGTGTGGAAGAAGCAATCCCTGAATGCCACCAAGCTATCTTGGGCCCCTTTTCCTTCAAGCAGTCTTGCCCATGGGATTTCCCCCAGCAATTGCTTGAAAAGGCCAGAGTTAGCCCTGCTAAAGTCCAGGGTTGCAATTCTACTTGCTATTCTGTTCCTGCCACACAAGATGCTGAACTGCAACCCAGGCAGCCCTCAACCTTTACTGCTTTGACCAGACCCTCCTTGTTAGTGAGGATGAGATCCAGCATTGCACCTCTCCTAGTCGGCTCCTCCACCATCTGCATGAGGAAGTTCTCATCAATGCACTGGAGGAACCTCCTGGACTGTGGCTGGCTGGCTGAATGGTCCTTCCAGCAAACATCAGGGAAGTTAAAATCACCCACAACAACCAGGGCCTGTGACTGTGAGGCCACTCTCAGCTGCCCATAGAAGGCCTCATCAACTTCCTCAGCCTGATCTGGTGGCCTGTAACAGACGCCCACAACAGTGTCACCCCTGCCAGCCTGCCCCTTGATCCTGACCCATACACTCTCAACTCGCTCATCATCCACTCCTGGGCAGAATTTAGTACATTGTAGTTGCTCTCTCACATAGAGAGCAACTCCACCACCATGCCTGGCTGGCCTGTCTTTTCTGAAAAGGGCATAGCCATCCATGACCACATTCCAGTCATGTGAACTGTCCCACCATGTTTCTGTAATTGCCACCAGATCATAATCTCCCGACCGAACATAGGATTCTAACTCCTCCTGCTTATTCCCCATGCTGTGCGCACTGGTGTACAGGCATTTCAGGGAGTGAGCAGAGCACGCCAATTTCTCCCTTGGGCCATAGGAGGCCACCTGGTCCTCATCAGTTTTAGAACACTGCCCCACTGGGACAAGCCCAGCTACAACCCCATCCCCCTTCGAGCCTAGTTTAAAACTTTCCAAATGAGCCCAGCTAATTCCTGCCCCAGCATCCTTTTGCCCCTACGAGATAAACCTTTCCGTGTGACACTGTCTGGACTGGTGTCTTATAAAACCAACCATTATAAAAAAATCCAAAGCCCTGCCTGTAGCACCAGTCTTGGAGCCAACCATTTAGAGACTGAATTTTCCTATTCCATCCCACATCGTCACTTGAAGATGGAAGGAGTGAAGAGAAGATCACTTGAGCTCCTGAGTCTTTCACCATCCTTCCCAAGACCTTGAAATCATTCTTCATTCCCCTCAGACTACGGGAAGCAGCTTCCTCCCCATCTGTCTGGAAGACCAGCAGTGGGTAGTAGTTTGTCGGGTGCACCAGTTCGGGGAGCTCTCTAGCGATATCCTTGATCCGGGCTCCAGGTAGACTACAAACTTCCCTAAGATGAGGGTCAACTCTGCATATTGGGCCCTCTGTTCCTTTCAGAACGGAATTTCCTATTACAATCACCCTTCTTTCTTTCTTATCAGAGACAGTCTTAAGTTGTGAAGTCAACCGCCTCTTCCTACGTGATCTTGTAGGCAGGCTTGGCACCACCTCCTCACCTACCTCTTCTTCAAGATCCAGGGCCTCAAACCTATTACAGAGGGGCACCTGGGGAGACAAAGGAGGCAGGGAGGGGGGCTGCCCGTGACGCCGAACCGGAATACGCTTCCAACCCTCGTCGTCTTTTAGGTCCTCGACCTCTGCTCGACAGCGACAAGGGTGGGGCTGTCTCAGGACTTCCGCCTCTGTCCGAGAGGGCAGGAGGTCCATCTCCTTTTGATGGGTACCTCCCTGGGACCTTTCCGACTGGCACGTCAGGGTGTTACTCCACCAGTCGATCTCCCTTTCGCACTCCCTGATGGTCCTCAGCGTCTCAACCTCCTCCTTAAGTTTCACAACCATGTCGAGCAGGTCTTGCACCTGCTCACACCTCACACAGGTGGAGTGCTGGCCTCCCTCCCCCGGCAGCAGCAGGCTCTGGCAGTCCCTGCAGCCGGAGACCTGAACAGCCACCGTTCGGGACAGAACCTCAGTGTGCGTTGCCACAGTCTGTTTGAGACAAGCTCTCCTCCTGGAGGCAACCATGGTCGTCAGTAGTCTGGGATGCTGGCAATAAGTTAGAGGGGCTGACAAGCGACAAGTGCTCTCTGCGCCCTGCTGCACAAGCTACCACACCCGCTGCTGCAGCACAGTGTGGGTGGGACTCACCCGCTATACAAGCTGTTTGCTCCTCCCTGCACCTGGTGAGCAGCGACTAGTCACTGCCCTCCCAAAGGCTTTTTCAAGGCAAGGGGAGGGGGTGTGGTCACCGTCACCGTGGGAACGCCGCCCCCGCCACGTCAGCCGCTCTCTCGCAATGGCTGCCGGGGCTGCGGGGATCGGGACCCGCCGGGAATCACGCTGTCCCTGTACATTTCCCTCTGAGCTTCCTAATCTCGGCTGAACCTCGTGGTTGGCTGAACCCCGCCGGCTCTGGCTCTCGCTGGGCTGGCTCCGATCAGCTGACATATTGGGTTAGTCCTCCTATTCTCACGCACTCGTCGCACTTGGTACAGGGATCAGCCAGGCTAAGTTGGGAACAATAAGTCCCCACTCCTAGCAAGAGGATCAGGTCCAGGTTTCTACACCCTCTGCCTCTCTGGCCTACCAGGGTGCAGCTGACAGCCGAGTTCGTCATCTTCTCGGCAGCAAGGGTGGTTTCCCCGCCTTTCCTATTTCTGCCGTTAGCGTGGCGACTTTTTATCGTTTCCCAGCTCTTGGCCTTCACTTCCCAGGAGTTGCTGCGTAGCTGGATTTATTTAGTGCTGACTTACATACTTCACAACCCAAGCAATTTCAGAGATATAATAAATCGCAGGTCCTGAATATCAAGGAACAACCTGGAAATTCACTCATAGTCCATCTGGTACAAAAACATAGCTTTTTCTTTCCAAATCATAATTCGTAGCTTCATCGAGTACTCTTTTTGCCAACCCAACAGCACCAGCCTCTACCTGAGTTAAACAGAGCAGAGAATGAAAATCAGCAATTCCTATTATGTGTTCTGAGTAATTTATTTCTGATAGTTACAGGAGGAAAGAGCAGCCCAAGAGGGCAGGATGGTGGAACGGCAGCTCTGAGCAGCCCCAGTGAGCACAGCAGGCAACATGTTCTGTGTCATGGTCACCAGCCAGATTTCAAGGTGTTGTGGTTTAACTTGAGCCAGCAATATAAAAGCGACAGCCACTCGCTCACTGCCCCACTATAAGGCTCCATACCTCATCCACAAGCACACATCTAAGTGGTTCAGATGAAGGGTGGTGTGGCAAACGTCACCCTTTGTGTCCCCAGGTGATGGACACTGCTCATGTGCCTCTGCAGAGAGTGGCAGGAGCTGGATCCCCTTCTCGGGACAGACTCCTTCCAGGAGAGACACAGACACAGGGGGAACTCATCGGGTCTTTACAGCATTTCACTCGGCATCAGTTTTGACATATTGGGTGCTGTTCTGTGACTGCCCTTTCTGCACAAATGATCATACAAACACAACCATTTAGTAAGACATGGTCATAAAGGGCTGTTATGGACAAGAAAGCTCACCGTGAACTCTGGAGGGAGTGAGGAAGTTTATAATATGCACCAGAAAGAACCAAGAAGCTCGAGGCCTCTTCTGAAGAGAGGGAGGCCCTGAGCAGCCGTGATTGGCCATTGTAGGTGTGGGAGAGGGTCAGGGCATGTCAGGGAGAAGCAATGAGATGGCTGATGGCTTCAGTGAACCCTTCCAGCCATGTCTGAGCCCAGAAATGGAAAGCAGTTGATGTCTGCAGGTGGAGGAGGAACAGGAGGAAGATCTTCCTGGGAATACGGAAGGAAGAAAGGCTTCTCTGGGCTAATCATATATGGCAGTGACATTTCCATCCTGTGGGCATGGCTGTGCCTAGGAGATGGGGAATGGCTGCTGCTGGGGTGGCTGTGCTCAGTCATGGCCCATGAGCTGACCCTGCTCGGCTCCTCTCTTACACTGCCCATACTTGGATGGACCTCAGGAATCATCCATGACCCTGGTGGATGCATGAACCTCCTGCAGTGATGGGTATGGATCCAAATAGGGGATTCAAGCAAGTTTGGGACTGGGACATTGAGGTGACTGGTGACCATTGCCAGGTGAATGAAATAAGCTGGATGAGTTGTGAGGAGCTCACAGGCATTTCCAACTCCACAGAAAACGAGAGCCTTGCAGTTAAAGCAACAGCACTTGACATAAAACCCACCCCCAAAACACAAAACACTCACACTGACCACAGGAAAAGCCTTGAAAAACATTGGAGAAAGTTCTACCAGGTCCCAGGGGTCAGGGCTCAGCCATTCTGGTGATGAACAAGCATCAGGGGCTGACATGGCATCAGAGCCACCTCCACGTGGCCCTCACCACCTGTAACCAGAGTCTCCAAGTCTTTCCTTCACCAGCCTCCAGGGACAGGGACCTGCACTGGTTGTTTCCTTCACAGCTGTGTCAGTGATGGCCCTTCATGGGGTCCTAAACACCCTCAGAAACTTGAGTTTGCTTCTGCCTTTCACTTCATTAGACGTTTGTTCATTCTCTCAGTATCTGCAGTTCAGGATTACGACACCAGAGGGCTCACTAACATCGAAAATGCGCTTACAAGCCAAGGCTCTGTGCATCATTTTTCCAAAGGCTTCAAGTCTGATGTGGATGATTAGGGAGATTTCAGGAAAAACCAAACAGAGAGCATTTCCATATTAAATAGCAATAAAGCCAAATTTCTTCTATTTCCGTCCCTACTCGCCCTTCCCTCCCTTTACAGAACAGGTGGTATCAGCAGCCCCAGAGAGCACAGCAGGCAACATCATCTGGGTCATGGTCACCAGCCGGATTTCAAGGTGTTGTGGTTTAACTTGAGCCAGCAATATAACAGCAACATCCGCTCGCTCACTGCCCCACGATCCCCAAATAGGGGAGACAATCAAAAGGGAAGAGAGAAACTTGTATGGACATAAACACAGTTTAATAAAATAACAAAACAGCACTAATATACTGCTATTACTAATATATAGAAAATGGAAATAGAATAGAAAATAGAAGACATTTGATGCAATTCCTCACAACTCCATCTGCACCGAGCAGCCGGTCCCAGGAAGCAGCACCTGGTCCCAACAGCCGATCCCGGAGACAAGAGGGGAAAAGGCAGAAAGGCCCAGAGGCCTCTGCAAAATGGCAGTATAGCAAAAGGCTGGAATAAAGAAACTCCCAAACAGAACTGCCCTGAACAGGTCTCTGTCCTGGCTCTGAGAAAAACCCCAGCTTGAAGATCCTGACTTTCCTTAAATACACAGCATGATGCTAATGGAATATTCTCATTGACCAGTCTGGGTGTCAGTCAAGCTCTGCCCCATCCACCCCCCTTTCCCAGCTCCTCACACCCGCGGGCAGAGCTCAGACCTTGGCTTTCAGACACCAACAACTAAAAACTTTAACTTTGTCCCTGATGTTCCTCTTGTTCTCAAACTGAATCCGAACAATGACTGTGCCAGCTATGAAAAAGAAAGGTTTCTAACTGCATGGAGAAAACTGACTCACTTTCCAGGCGTCTCACCTGCACAAACCAGATTCTAAAGGCTGATGCGCTTCCCCGGGCACAAACCAGCCATGTAGCCAAAGCATGAAAACTCTGCCCCATTACTGCCACGGCTGTTACCTGAAAATGATTCACCTGTGCTGCTGGTGCTCAAGGGGGACAGAAAACAGAAGAGCATCCACCACCTCTGACTATTTCTTGGAGCTTAATCCAGCAACAACCACAATTCTCAGCTACCCAGTGCTTTACATGGAAATGCAAATGCAACAGGCAGTGCTAGAAACTGGATAACAGACATTTTGGGGTTTTTTGAGCTTGCTTTCACAAGCAGAGCAGAATTGGCTCCAACTAAATTGGTATCTGCCCTGTTCAGCTAAACATCTAGTTTGAGTTAACCAGGGGCACAGGAATTCCTTTGACTCGCTTTCTGCAGAGCAGAGAGACTCAAATGAAACGACGTATGAAAACAGCCTTGAAAAGCTTCCAAGACCAGTGTGAGCCTGGAGCCCCCCGTGCTCTGCCTTGGCCTACACCACGTCAGTCTCTGGATGAGGAGGAAAAGCCTCTGACCTTTTGCATACGGCCCAAACAAAATAACAACTACCTGAGACACTTGTACTGAATAACCCTAAAACACAAAGCTCTTTCCATGAGAATGGTTTTTATGTTGTACGTACACAAGCTGGATATGACTAAATACTTTAAAGCACCATCAGCCATTCCCTGTAATCTGCCTTTAAATCTGCTTTAAATATGAAAAGCCTTTACCTTTGCAGACCGAGTCAGGACGGTGATCTGAAAACCAAAGATGCTGTGTATCTAGTCAAGCTCTGTCAGGGTGGTTTGGCTCAGCGATCACACACAAAACAGGTGTATTTCACAATTTCTGCTCCATTTTTCCATTTTCCACAGGACATGGCTGGGCCAGGCGGTCCCTGCTCCGCGATGGCGGCTACTGCAGCACATGGTGTTGTGGCCGCCGTGCCCGGCCAGGGCCCACAGCAGCATGGGGAAAGGTGACCCGGGGCGGGGGCAGCAGCGTGGCTGAGCTTGAATGTCACCAGCATCACTGCCATGTGCAGTGGCACCACCGACCCCGCACGCCACGGTACCAGCACATTGTGACAAAACGCCTCGTCATGTGGGCGTGGCAGCCGAGCGCCCCCTAGGGGAGGTGGAGCCTGTCAGCCCTGGCCTTGTCACTGCTGGCAGTAGTAGTAGTAGTGGTAGTGACGTAGTTTAGGTCAATGAGAAATCTGTTTTTGGAGAAGCCCGTAACCCCCGGAAGTGTCTGTCCCAGATGTGGATGCCTGTCAGTGTGATGCCCCATGACAGACCACCATGGCAGCTCAGCTCCTGGGACCTGGTTGCACACACAGTCGTGTGTGCACACAGACCCCGAAACGTATGTACACATGCACCCACATAGATACACGCTCGTGCACATATACACCCATGTACACACGCACACGTCCAGACCCACCCACACGTGTATACACATGCACACGCAAACATTTGCACACACACCTATACATTCTCATACAATCACAGAATGTCAGGCTGGAAGGGACCACAAAGATCACTTGGCCCAGCCTCTCTTGATACAAACCCGGTCTAGATGAGCTGGCCCAGCACCCGGTCCAGCTGAATCTCAAAATTGTCCAACATTGGAGAATCCACCACTTCCCTGGGGATATTATTCCAATGACTGATTGTTCTCGTGGTGAAAAATTTCCCTCCTGAGCCCAGTTGGAATCTCCCCAGGAGTAACTTGTACCCATCGTCCTTCGTCTTTTTCATGGGACTCCTTGTACGAAGGGAGTCTCCATCTTTGGAGCCACCCTGGAAACACTGGAACATGGTGCTGAGGTCTCCCTGAGCCGCCTTTTCTCCAGGCTGAACAAGGCCAGTTTTCTTAGCCTTTGCTCATATGGTGGCTGCTCAGTCATTTCATCATCTTTGTGGCCCTTCTCTGGACCCTCTCCAGCCTGTCCAGCCTCAGCAGGCAAACACTTTGCTGCCCAGCATTTCCCTGTGACCACTGTGTCATTTATCACCTCTCTCACTGAGTGCAAGGACAGTGTAAAAATCAGGTGCTTTGGAAAGTTCCCCTGATCTCTGCTGATG
The DNA here is from genome assembly GCA_901699155.2 of Streptopelia turtur. Classification (NCBI taxonomy): domain Eukaryota; kingdom Metazoa; phylum Chordata; class Aves; order Columbiformes; family Columbidae; genus Streptopelia; species Streptopelia turtur. The sequence goes on from CABFKC020000021.1 coordinate 127,175, forward strand.
CTCATTCTATCTCATGTGCATCCTGAAAATACACATTGAGGCAGGAAAGCAGATCTGAGGAAGGTCCTAGCCCCGGATCAGCCAGGTGATGTAATAGCACAGCCTCCCGATGTCATAGTGCGTTTCCATGACGATCCCAGGCTGTCCCCAGGGTCACCTGGCTGCTGACACCATGTCAAGGCAACAATAAACCATGACAGATGCTCTCTGTTAATCCCTCCCCCTCCCTCTCCTGATGGAAAAGATGATAAGGAAGGAATAAGGAAGAGAGTCTTTTGAGTTGGAAAGGTTTTAAAAAGCTTTACTAATGCTACAAATAAATAGAGAAAATGATAACAAAATATACAAAACTCAATCTTAAATGTCCATATGGAGCTGGCGCCACTCCAATGGCAGCAGAGCTAGGAGCTGGCGTGGCTCCAGCAGCTGCAGGGCAGGCACCCGAAGTCATGGACGGGATTTCACAGTAAAACCAGATACTGGGTTCAAGGATGCAGGGTCTGGATTGAGGCCTAAGATCTCAGGCAGACAGTCAGGTTCCTCTCTAGATGCTGGCCATGATCGAAGATAGTGAGACCCTCATGATCTCCCTCTTTTATAGGAGGCATGACGATTATGGGATGGGATACGCAGTTGGTCAGTTTTAGTCACCTGTTCTGTACGCTCCTCCTTGCAATTATGTCTCTTTATCAGTTAACCTTGGTTACCATAGTAATAAATCTAAACGTGAACTTCTTCAGCATTCTACTGGTCATCTTATCAGCTTTCAGAGTACAGCATCTGAAAAACATGCAGGCGAAAATTCAGAAAAGTGCGGTTACCTAGAAGGCATTAGAAGAATTTAGCTGAAAGGAAAAAATCACTAAAAGAGAAACTGGTCTTGTTTTTACCAAAACCAAGACACACCACAACCTCTCTTGTCAGACCTCTGGCTGCCCTCACTGCTCGCCACGCTCTGTGATGGAGAGACAAAGCAGGCGCAGACAAGTTCATCCTCATCCCACTCGATGGCTGCGGTTGAGACAGGTGATGTCCTGAGACTCCTCCTTTTCTGCCGTAGTTCAGAGTCAGCGACGAGCTCCATTGTACCTGAGGGGATTTGCATCCCCAGGTCTTGAACAAATCCAGTGATGGGGAATCCGCAACTTCTCTGGGCAACCGCTTCTTCCAAAGCCCTGCTACTGCTCCCCTGACATCCAAGCTGTCCTAGCCTCCAGAATTCCTTGAATCTTCACTCCATATCCCAGCACTGAATTACACACCCACCACCTTCTGCTGCCTCAAATAAAAACAAGCAGCCTAATTCAATTCAGCATGACCCCACCTTACCCATGCTATTTAAGGGCTTCTTCCTAACTTTAACACGCTTATTGCCACACACACAGCCTTTTCTCTTTGTACTCCCATGTGGAGCACAAACACTTCCCTCTTCCCCTGCAGTAATGGGACCTCACTCAGGAGGTTTGTGCATCCTCCAGGCCACGGATGTTTCCTGAGGTCCACCCAAGTGTGAGGAGTGATGAAGGGGAAAAGGGCAGGTTCAGCTCCTGGGGCGTGGTTGAGCACAGACACGCCCAGCAGTGGGCATTCCCCATCTCCTAGGCTGAGGTGGGCACACAAGAATCAACCCTCATTTGCACAGGAGGGACTTTGCTTCCTGCCATGTTCCTATGTGAAACCTCCTTCTCCTACTTGTCCACCTGCAGAAATCGACTGCTTTCAATTTCCAGACTCAGAAATGGAAAATGGTTGTAAGGAACCAACAGCCATCAGCTTGTTTCTCACTGATCCACCCTGATTCTCTTTCCCAGACCTCCGTAGGACCAGTCACAGCAGCTCAAGGCCACTCTTCAGAGGAGCCTTTGAGGTTCCTGGATCATTCTAATGCTTATTAACTGTCCTCCTGGCTCCCTCCAGCACTCATGATGAGCTTTCTTGGCCATAACAGGGCCTTTGTGACCATGTCTTCTGCAGTGGTTCTCTGTTTATGATCTTCTGTGCAGAAAATGTGGTCACAGAAAAACACCAAATAAATCAAAACAGATGCTGAGTGAATTGCCAGTAAGAATCTGTCGAGGGCTAAGATTGCGGGGTGACAATAAAACCCTGGCAGATATATTGTTAACCCCCTCTCCCCCCCCACTTCCCCCTTTTTGCCCCTCTCTCTCCCCCCTTCCCACTCAGGACAGGCGATCGGGAGGGAAAGAAGGACAGAGAGAAGAGAGTTGGAAAAATTAAAGATGTTTTACTAATGCTACTAATAAGAATAGAGAAAATAACACAAAATATACAAAACCAATCTTGAAAGTCTCAGCAACTGCAGATCCGGCACCCAAAGTCCTGGATTAGACTCTGCAGCCAACTGGAGCTGGATTCAGTCTGTCACTGGGCCTCAGTTTGCAGGGACGACTAGCAAGGTCCTCTCCTAATGTCTGCCATAAGCAGAAGGGAAAAGGCAAAAAGGGGCGAGATCCTCGTGATCTCCCACTTTTATATGAAGTAGTCACGTGAATGGAATGTTATACACAGTTGGTCAGTTTCTTGGTCAGCGGTTTCTCGTTGTCCCTCTCGCGAGATGTCCATCCGTGCTTATTAATAAGTTTGCATTCCATTTCTAGGTTTACCAAAACATGTAACTGGTTCTCCAGGAAAATGCAGTTAATATGAAGGCTTTAGCTGAGAGGCAAAATTCACTAAAAGAGAAACTTGTTTTTAACAAAACCAGGACAGAACCAGGCTCTGCTTTCCTTGCAGGGAGTCCATCCTTGCAAGGGGATCCAACCTCTGCTGTTCTGGAGAAGTTAACCAGCAGTGTCCATGCCACCTGGGGACACAAAGGGTGCCTTTTCAAGCCTGTCTTTTGTCTGAGCCATGTTAGATATGTACTTGTGGACTGGGTGTTATGCTTTATATAGCAAATAGTCATTTATTGCCGTTGCCCAAAATGGCTACCACAAATGCAGATCTTTTTGCTGCAGATATTTATACCTGAGCAATTTAATGCTTTTTCTGTTGTTGTAGATACTGATATTCTTGGGGAAATCACAAAAACACTTGAAGGACAATGGAAGGATTACCATCTTCTTGGCCCTCCAGTGCACTGGCTCCTCTTTGCCAATGCCTCACTGTCACTGCACAGGGTCTAAATCTGGTGAAGTATTCTGGATATAGTGTAAAAGGTGCTGAGCAGAGGGGGAGAATCACTTCTTCTGGCTGTGCTCCTGCTCTTATTGCCCAGGAGGCTGTTGGCCACCTTTGCTGCTGGTTCCTGCTTTCCCTAGTGGAACTCAGGGACTACCAGAGCCACTTCCACAGGGCTGCTGCCCAGCCACGCAGCCCCGGCCTCTGCCACTGCAGCCTGGAATTCCCCTGCCCAGTTTTTGGGTCTTTTTAGATGTATGCAAGATTTGCTTTCTCCAGTCATGATGACCTTCCAAAATGCATCAGAGAAGCCCTGCTATGACATCAGCCTGGTCTCTCAACATCCCTGGATTCCTCCCATCTGGTCCAATGAACTATTAAGGGTTGAGCTTTCCTCAATAACCTCTGACTTGATCTCCATCCACTTCTGCATTTGTCTGGGATTCTGCCTTGTAGGCACATGGAACTGGGAGAACTTCATGCAAAGGCAAAAGCCAAGAGTACCTCACACCTTAGCAAATTCAGCAGTGGTCACACATTATCTTCATTTCTCCTTTAACTGTTCCTGAAGTAGTAACAGCTCATCATTGTGCCCATGAACTCCCTTGCAAATGTCAACTCTACAACAGCTCTGGCTTCCCTAAAACCAACCACACTTCTGAATTCCTTCTTTGTTTCAAGTCCCTGCATCTACCTCCTGTATGCTTCCTTTTTTCTATGGAGTTTCTTCATGAGTTTCCTGTTTTGCATAGCTGCTCTCCCGAGATGTCTGCTTGTTCTCGTGAGTGTTGCTATGGACAGTCTCATACTTAAAAGACACTGACCTTGAAGACCAGTTCTACTGAGCTCTGCTGCTCTTCCCATTAGCATGGGATCCCCACTAAGAGTCCCATTAATGGGCCAAAGGTTGCATCTGCAGTTGTGGTGGCTTGACCGTGGATGATCTCCAGGTGCCCACCAAAGCTGTTCTATCACTCCCCCTTCTCAGCTGGTCAGGGGAGAGAAAATAAATCAAAAGGCTTGTGGGTTTAGATAAGGACAGCGAGATCACTCACCACTCACCATCACAGGCAAAAGAGACTCGACTCAAGGAAATTAATTTAGTTTATTGCCAGTGAAATCAGAATAGGGTAATGAGAATCAAACCCAAATCTTAAAACACCTTCCCTCTACCTCTTACCTCTTCCAGAGCTTAACTTTACTCCCAATTTTCTCTGCCTCCTCCCCTCCAGTGGTGCAGGGGGAAAGGGAATGGTGTTGAAATCAGTTCATTACCATTGTTTCTGATGCTCCTTCCTCCTCAGGGAGAGGACTCCTTGCACTCTTCCCCTACTCCATCATGGGGTCCCACCCATGGGAGACGGTCCTCCACAATCTTCTCCAACAGGAGTCTTTCCCATGGGCTGCAACTCTTAATGAACTGCTCCAGCATGGGTGCCCCACAGCGTTGCAAGTCCTGCCAGCAGTCCTGCTCCAGTGTGGGCTTTTCTCCTCCAATCCCTAACATTCTGTGATTCACAGCTCCTGCTGGAAGCCTGCTCCAGTGTGGGCTTCCCACAAAGTCACAGCCTCCTTTGGTGAAGTGGGCTTCCACCTGCTCCACCTGCTTCGATGTGGCATCTTCCATGGGCTGCAGGTAGATCTCTGCTCCACCATGGATCTCAGTGGGCTGCAGGAGACAGCCAGCCTTACCATGGTCTGCACCACGGGCTGCAGGAGAATCTCTGCTCCAGCGCCTGGGGCATCTTATCCTCTTCCTCCTTCACTGACCTTGGTGTCTGCAGAGTTGTTGCTTTGACATATTCTCACTTCTCTCAGTGGCTGCTGTTCCACAGCAGGTTTTGGGTTTTTTTCCCCTTCTTAAATAGGTTATCACAGAAGCGCTTCCACTATTGTTGCTGATGGGCTTGGCCTTGGCCAGCAGTGGATCTATCTTGGAGATGATTTGCTATAGTTCTGTCAGACACAGGGGAATCTTCTAGCAGCTTCTCACAGAAGCCACCCTTGTAGCCCCACCCTACTGAAACCTTGCCATGCAAACCCAACACAGCAGTCTGCTGATCTCCTTCCCCCTGGGAGGTCAGACCCTCCTCTTTCACGGTCACAACACCCGAGACTGATGCTGCTTTTCACATCCATGACCAGCTCTTCCTTCTTCGTGAGTAACAGACTTTTCTTCAGAGCAGACTCATGCTGGTCTGAAGGGCAGAAGAAATGAGGTGCCCACAAAGAGAGCAAACGCTGATCTCCCCAAGGCCAGAGAGAAACAGATCTGGGCTGCACAGTCTGAGCCAGAGAGGGGTTTGCTGTCTGTTGTGTCTCGGCAGCCCTGAGGGTCTGTGGTGAAGGTGAAGCTGATCTTGGGAAGGAACAGATGATTTTGAAAATGTCCTTGGGTGCTCTACAAGCACAGTGGGGCCTGATCCACGATTGTATGATCAAGGGGATGGTTAAATGATGTGGGAGAGAGGAACCAGTAGATTTTAAGAGGGAATGTATGTGAGTGGTCACCCTGGTGTGAGGTGTTTTGCATTCATGCCCTGCCCAGCATCTACTGGATAGAGGTGAGACACACCTTACACCCCTGCAGTGGTGTGTCTCAGTCACTGGCCCAAAGGCACCAAATCTGTCTGGGATGTCCTGAGTGTTGCCTGTCACACAACTGGTCTGAATTGGGACAGAGTTTCTCTGCAGGACCTATGTTGTCAGCTACATGCAGTTGTGCTGGAGAGCCCTGTCACCTCCATAGCACTACAGGCCTGTATTTGGACATCAAATTGAGATCCAGGAACCCTGAATCTCATTTGGCAGTGGAAGGAGGTAGGTGAGACAACTGCCATCATACTCAAAGGAGATGTAGAAAACACAGCTGGTGGTGAAGAGAATGAGAGAGGCTGAGCTCTCCTTATGGTACAAGACTCCATTTGCTCAGCTAAATACCTCTTCAGTCTGCTCTGAAAATAATTAATGGAAATAAGCTATTACCCTGAAAGCGGGCATCTGCTGTCATTTCACCTGGCCAATGGACTTCCCCACCAGCCTCCAAGAAGATGCACCCAGATGCTGCCCTGTCTCTCAGCATTGCTCCACTAGACACTGCAGCCAGCTCCATGTATCTTGGACCACCTCTGGAATTCACGTATCACCAGGTGTTTGTTTTTGAACAACTCACTGCTGCCCTCCATCTCTATTGTTTAACTTGGAGCTCATACAAGGGTATTTTGGACACACCCAGATTGAAGGAAGAGGATTCCCACCTCCTGTGGGTTTGTAGCAGCTGTTAGGAAATAGGCTGCCTTAGCTTTCTAAGTTATTTGGTATACAGGATCAGAGTTCGTTCAGCTAGAAGATAAAGGAGCTTATGATCATCAGCAGGAACTGCATCCCTAGAGATGGGTAAAGGAATGGAAGGGCGCATCTAAAGAAGACAAAAACTGAAGAATGTTTTGGTTATTTCCAAGGACATATTTTACTTCCCAGCTGCAGGTGCAAAATAGCAACTGAAGGACAGAATTTAGGTTGATTTTTAGTCTGGTCAGTGAAAAAACAAACAGCTACCCTCAGAGATAAGAAATGACCTGCCTGGCAATAATGAAGAGATCCAATTGATACCTAAAATCAGCAATTAGTAATAAAATAAATCTATATGAATAAGTGTAATAGATTTTAGGCACTTGCTAAATTAATAAGGGTCACTGATGTTAGGTGTTAGGCACTTGTTAGTCATTAAGTCACAAGAATGGTATTTGTTAAGATAAGCAGGAGAAGGGTAGGAGACGATGCCCTCGCTCTCAGAAGATAAGGTGGTGACACCAGCACAAGCAGGTTACAAGCCAAATAACAAAGGATTGTATTGCATATGTGAAGGATTTATTGGAAATATAATGAATATGTATGATCTGGATGGATATCACCTGTGCCTGGGGTTAGCGGGGCACCAATAAGGAATGCTTGCTTTTAAAACCACAAATTTTGGTTTTAGAAGTTTATTTAATTCATGGATTTATGGTATCACAATGAAGAACAGGAAGACCTCAGACTCTAATTCTACAATTAGCCCAAATTGCTGTGTGAGGAGTAGGAATCTTGGATTGCAAGGGTATAACCGCTCAGGGTTTTCTTTGCTTGGGGTCCCTCTTTTGGAGGTCCCATATTGAGCTGCTCTCTACATTGTACCTTATTTAAGAAGAATTTCTGGAATTCATGTCTGAGTCTCTGCTTCAGGAAACCTAGGGAGAAAAACTTTCCTTAACATAAGCATGGGAGGGAACTTAGTCCCCTTCTAGCCCCAGGAGTATAAACCCAGGATGAGATGCTGCAATTTACTAAGCTGGATCCCTTCCCTTAGCTGCAGTAAAGGAGATCCCCCCCTGACCCTCGCAGGGTGTCCTGACTAATGGTGGGACAGTGAAAAGATGATTTCTAGACGTCAGTATAATTCGGATGGGAGAAATGACACAACTGGAAATAAGTGTGGTTCCCCAGGTGAGGGAGGGAGCATCAGTGATTCCTTCAGCCTGTTTCACAGCAGGATCCCCTGGAGCCCCAGGGACACCTGGAGGGAGCCCAGAGGGGACAGAGAAAGGGACATCATGGGCTGCTCCTGTGCTGCTGAGCTGGGCTGGGCTCCTGGGACACAGGGAGCTCATGGCAGCGGCAGCGCTGCAGAGAGACAGCTCTGCCCAGAAGCAGCTCCTCTGCACATGCAGCAGGGCTGAGGGCTCTGCCTGCAGCACCGAGGGCAGAGCAGCGGGAAAACAAGAATTAAAAGGTAGTCTGGATTTGGAAGATACTGAGAGCTCACTGGAAGCAAAATCTGCACAGCTCTTGACATGGTAAGTCCATGGCTGCAGAGCTCTGCAGATGGGGTTGCCAGAGTGGTCACATAAAACTGGTGCATTCCATGGCTGATAGGATATGGCAGGACAGTTCTCACAGTTTCTGCAGTGTGGAGAACATGCTTGAGAGCAGGGTGTTTCTGAGGGGTCTTTTCAAAAGGAAGGTTAAAGTAGGGGCTACCTGAAGGGGGAAGGCACTTTCTGGAGTCTGTGCTTCCAGTTTGCTGCTGTGACAAGTGAGTAGGTTGCATGGTGATGCAGTTGTCAGGTTTGTACGGGGGACTGTGACTCCTGGAACATTGCACTGGGAGAGCTGTAGCTCAGCGAAGAAGCTATCAAGTCCTTTCACTCACCTCAGCATACAAACATCATTTTTGTGGTGTCCTTGGGCTTATCTGAGATGTTCTATAGGACTTCCAAACACTGACATGCCCTTGTGCAGTGTCCTGTTTCCAAGATTTTTCTGCAGGGCAGAGCCGAGCACACAGCAGGTAGGATGGGGTCTGTGAGCCCTGACAGAAAGGAGTCCTGGGGACAAAGAAGCAGCTTTTGGCAGGGACAGCTTCCGCAGCAGAGACATGGGCAGGGAAGAACAGGGAGCTGTTACCAGAAATGCCCTTGGAGGGGGTTTTGGGCAGCTCCCTGCCATCCCTGCAGTTCAGATGCCTTCCCTGGAGCAACCCCTGGTCACCTCTCCCACCCAGCAGAGCCTCTGCCATCAAGACCACAGGGTCCATGTCATGAGTCACCAGCAGCCAAACCCTCAGCAAAGGAGACTGTCCTGCATGTCCATCTGTCCCCCTCTGCCCTTGCCTCCTTTGGCAGAAGCAACGTGTTATTTCTCTTTTTTCTCCACCTGCCCACACTGCTGTTGTTGTTCAGAGGCTCTTTGGGGATGGAGCTTCCAGATGAATCTCAGACACTCACCTTGTGGGTCCTCCCATGCGGATGTGTCCATGGGAGGAAAGTGACCGGGCCACCTCCTTTCCTGTGGGGCTCTGGACCCCACAGGGTTCATGGGTGGGGAAAAAGCTGATTCTCACTCCAGGCACCCCATGTGCAGGACATCCAAAGGGACACAGCTCTCCATTGTAGTTGTTGCAACACCAGGGAACACAGTGCAGAAGCTGTGGAGACACTAAGGCTACAGAAATATCACTGTATGACTGCATTTGGGAAACTGGAATGAGGTCTCAGTGTCCTTGGATGGAAAGGGAGTCTGGAGACAGGGTGAGGACACTGGAGATCTGCACTTGGAAACTGGGCTCCTCTGCTCTCAGCAGGGTGCAGTTTCTTCTAAGAGGAACATCCAGGGGTGACTGCCCTCTGTCCTCTAGCTCAAAGAGCTGCCAGAACAGGGCAGCTGAGACCAGGACTGACGGACAGACCAGACCTTCTCACTCTGCACTAAGGGACAGTCCCATTTCCTTGCAAGTCCCACAAGGTTTCTCTATGAGAACAGCAGAAATGCCAAAGGTTTCTGCCTTAAAAGCATTACTCATGGGTGGTGGGGAAATGACAACAGAAGACACAATAAAAAATCCTCACAGCTCTGGTCTGCAGTCACGTGAAGTGGGAGTGACAATGCTGAAAACCACTTTGACATCAAAAGTGATTTAATCTGAGATCAGCCCATGTTCCTATGTGCCTTTTGTTGTAGGGCAGGACTGAGTCTTGCAGAGCCCACAGCAGAGCCCCTGCTCCCTGGGGCACCCTCAGCCAGCATCCATCAAAGCTCATGACAAGGACCTGCCAAAAGCCTTCCTGAAACTGGAGAGTGAGTTGGGGAACGGGAGGTCTGTGAGAACTAGCACAGGTTTTGCTCAGACAAATTGTACCCTGATCTGTCACTCTCTTTTCCTCTGTGAACAGGTCCCCATGCCCAGGGGCAGATGTCCAACAGCAGCTCCATCACCCAGTTCCTCCTCCTGCCGTTCGCAGGCACACGGGAGCTGCAGCTCTTGCACTTCCGGCTCTTCCTGGGCATCTACCTGGCTGCCTTCCTGGGCAACGGCCTCATCATCACCACCATAGCCTGGGACCAGCACCTCCGCACCCCCATGTACTTCTTCCTGCTCAACCTCACCCTCCTTGACCTGGGCTGCATCTCCACCATTGTTCCCAAATCCATGGTCAATTCTTTGTGGGAAACCAGGGCCATTTCATATACAGGATGTGCTGCCCAGGTCTTTCTCTTTGTCTTTTTCATTTCAGCAGAGTACTTTCTTCTCACCATCATGTCCTATGACCGCTACATTGCCATCTGCAAACCCCTGCACTACGGGACCCTCTTGGGCAGCAGAACTTGTGTCCACATGGCAGCAGCTGCCTGGACCAGTGGGTTTCTCCATGCTCTGCTGCACATGGCCAGTACATTTTCACTATCGCTCTGCTATGGCAATGTTGTGGACCAGTTCTTCTGTGAAAGCCTCCAGATCCTCAAGCTCTCCTGCTCACATTCCTACCTCAGTGAGTTTGGGGTTATTGTGATTAGTCTCTTAGCAGTATTTGTGTGTTTTGTTCTCATCATGCTGTCCTATGTGCAGATCTTCAGGGCTGTGCTGAGGATCCCCTCTGAGCAGGGTCGGCACAAAGCCTTTTCCACCTGCCTCCCTCACCTGACGGTGGTCTCCCTGTTTGTCAGCACTGGTTCATTTGCCTACCTGAAACCCCCCTCCATCTCCTCCCCATCCCTGGACCTGGCAGTGCCATTTCTGTACTCGGTGGTGCCTCCAGCCATGAACCCCCTCATCTACAGCATGAGGAACCAGAAGCTCAAGGATGCCCTGAGGAAAATTGTAGATAGATGCTTTTCAAAAGCAATAAACTGTCCATCTTCTGCACATCACTCATGATATAACTCATGACAGGCCCAGCTTATTTTTGTATATTTCATATATCTTGATTTTTTTTTTTCCATTTTTTTTTGTTTTTGTCACTGAAGGGAGGTTTGTTTGATTTTGGTTTTTTTTAGCTGTGATAATATTACCCACAAAGAAATGTCATTTTTCATCCCACTTCTAATTCCCCATTGACCTTTATAGTTTGAATTATAATAGACTGTCTAAACAACAGTCTGTGCTCTCTGTGTACTTAAACAAAATAAAGGACCCTGCATGGAATTGTTTCTCAGGCATCTTTCCTCTGAGACCTTTGTGAAGCTGAGTTCAAAGTGCCTGTGTGCAGAGGTGAAGGGAAAAAGATCCCAGCACAGTAGCTCTGCCAGAGAGCACCAGCCTTGTTCTTCCCTAAGTTCTCTCCTTCTACTTCCCCACTGACCTTCTCAGCCCTTGTGTGGGTACAAGTCACCTCTGAGCTCCCTCCATGGCCACCTAAGAGCTTGTGTGGGAGGTGGTCACAGTGACACTGATCAGCATCGGCTGGGTCTGTCTCTCAACCTGACCACTATGTCCCTGCAGAGTCACCACAGCCTGGGCATCACAGCTCACTCACTGCACAGAGCAAAAGCCCCAGCTCGGGGGCTGTGGGGAGTGTGGGAACAGGGTGCAGGAACAGCTGGCCAGGCCAGTGCAGATGTGCTCTCCTTGGGGAAAGGCTCTGTGGGGAGATGGGATGTCCCAGGAGAAGAGCAGGGCAGTCTGTGTGTGTAAGAGAGACATGGAAATAATCTGTCATGCTGCCAGGTGCCAGCTTGGGCAGTTGTCTCTTGTAACCACCATTTTGATCATTGTCCTCTCATCACAGCTGAGAGTTTCTTCTTCCTTCCATGGAAGGACACTGAATGACTAGGTCAGAAGTCCAGGTGTGCACTGAGGCGAGACATGAGCATGCACATTGTGTGTTGGGGGAGACAAACCCAAAGGAGCAGAAATGTCACCAGCTGTTTCTGTGGGTGCCATGGAGGCCCATAGGACAGTGTATTGAGATCACTTTATGTTGAGAGTAACTTCCCCAACAAACTACCTCAAGGCAGAACTGGGATGTGTTTTCTTGAACTGAGGTCCCTGTGTCCTCCCTGGAGACCTACTACAGCTCCACCACCCAGCCCCACTTGCTTGCCACCTTTGTGACTGATGATAGCAGATGTGGGTCATGATGTGAGTAGGAGTTAGGCTGGATGGTTAATCCTAGATGACGTTGGTGGTGTGGAGTCCTCCTGGCAGCCAGTCACTGTTGGAATCCCTCTGTGACCAACACTTGAGAGAACACTGTTGAACATCTTCATTATCTCCCTGCATGATGAGATGGAGCTCACCTTCAGCTCCTTTGTGTATAATGGCAAACTGGAGGTAGCCCTTGAGCTACCCCATCTAATTCACCCTGCCTCACACAAGAGAGGCAGACAAGATGACAGACATGTCATTTCCAGGCAGACAAGATGACAGACATGTCATTTCCAACCTGAGTTATTCTATGATGAAAGAAAACTTTGCCTTGGAGAGCTCTTTGAAAACAGAATAGGGAGAGGAAGGAGAAAAGACAATGAGGCAGTAGGGAGAGAAAATGCTGCACTCTAAATACAGAAGAAAATTTATTTTGATAAGTGGCTGCCTAAGATTATTCACATAGATCAAAAGAGTATAATCAGCTTTCTGTTTCACGACCTTGATACTGTTAATAAAAACCACAAACAAACAAACAAACAACAAACAAACAACAAACAAACAACAAACAAACAACAAACAAACAAAACAACAACAACAACAAAACAAAAAAAAACCAAAGAAAACCCAAAAACAAAAAAACAACCAACCAACCAAAAAAAAACAATCAAAAAAATCATTGAAGTTCTTTAAAAAAACTAGCCATGATGGCAACTTTTTCAGTGATTTCACTGAGTTCCTTTCTGCAGAGGTTTCAACTTTTTCCTTCTCCTAACGGCTACCACTGAATGATAGCTCTCACCTCTAAAGGAATCCACTACTCTAACCCTTATCCTCAAACCTACTTCTAAACCAAAGTGCAAACACATAACCTTTTACCCTTACCCTACCACTCATACTAATTCTTAGTCCTTACCCCTAGCATGAAAATGCTAGCCTTAAGCCAAGGCCTGACCCCAGCCCTAAAAAAACCCTAACACTCAAAGACAGTCTATACCCTAAATACTAACGAGACACCCTCAGCAGAGTTCCAAACTTTCCTGCTAAGCCCTTACCTTATCCCTAATCCAGGTAGACAAACTCTAGACCAGAAACCCCTACCTGAAAACCTAACTCCCAAAGCCCTCCTTCCCATGTTTTAACCCCTCAACTTCAGTCCCTTTCCTAACCTGGATTTAGGTTGGTTGGCACCTTGGTGGCAGGACAGGAATCATGAGATCCCAGAGCAGTCTCATCATGTAGGAAAAGGAATGTGAGGTGACCTGTATCTGATCATCTCCTGACCACAAGGAGGAGATGGGTGATAATGCTGTCGTGAGCTCAACCATACCTTAGGCAACTCCTACTCCAGCAGGCAGCATAGGACTGTGAACGTGACTGTCAGTTCTGTCTCTGGAGTTGAACGGCATGTGGCTTGGAAGATTCTGGTGAAGTTACTTTTGCCTGGTCAGCTGGTGCAGCTAGTCTTGCAGATCTCATCTGTAGAAGGGCTATCCCATTTTGCTCCTCTTATCACTTTCGGTGTTTTCTTACATGGAAAAAAATTCAAGTCGTTCATATGTGAATTTGTGGTTGCAGTTTTAGAGAGAGATAAGGACACGCAGATGGCCTAATAGTCGTTATCAGGTGAGAGCTCCCTGCAGACTTCTCTGTTACAATCCAGTTAATTCTTCCACCCAGGGATCCATTCAGCACAACACAGCCTGAAGGCCAAGCTGTACATGGAGCACAGCCCTGGGTCTACTCAAGTTTACTGCTGTGTGGATCTCTAACTCCTCCATGTACAATGGTATTCTGGTCAGGATCGCTGGACCTCCTGATGAAGGTTAGGTAGAAAATAGGGTCTTATTTGAACAACTAGAGGAAGAGTCACAACTTTAGGCCCTGGTAATCAATGGGGGCTTTGAAGACCATGGACCTCTGCTAGGAGTCCTTGGCTGAAGGGCAGGTGGAAGGTAATCCCTAACCCAAGGTGGTGAAAATGTTCTCCTGGATATATTTTTCACAAGAGGACAAGGTAGGACTTTGCGAAGATGTGGAGGACAGCTGTGTCTACAGTGTGGGTGTGGTGGGGTGGTGGGGTAGAAAACCCCAAGGGAAGCGAGCAAGACAAATTGTAGCAGTGCTGAGCAGAGAAGGATGACCTCCCTCAACCCTCTGGCAGTGCTGAGTCAAGGGGGATGAGAAGGACTCCCTTGTTTGGTTGGCCACACTCCTACTAATGCAGTCCAGGATGCCATTGTGCACCATTACTTTGAAGGTGCAAAGCCAGGAGAGTACGGGGCTGTGGGGTGTATTAGAAAGGGTGTTGGGGTGTATTACAGGGAGGGTGGTCAGTAGGTCCAGAGAGATTCTCCTCCCCCTCTACTCTGCCCTGGTGAGACCACAACTGGAATATTGTGTCCAGTTGTGGCCCCTCAGTTCCAGCAGGACAGGGAACTGCTGGAGAGAGTCCAGCGCAGAGCAACAAAGATGCTGAAGGGAGTGGACCATCTCCCATGTGAGGAAAGGCTGAGGGAGCTGGGGCTCTTTAGCTTGGAGGAGACTGAGGGGTGACCTCATTAATGGTCATCAATATATAAAGGGTGAGTGTCAGGAGGATGAAGCCAGGCTCTTCTCGGTGACAACCAATGATAGGACAAGGGGCAATGGGTTCAAACTGGAACACAAGAGGTTCCACTTAAATTTGAGAAGAAACTTCTTCCCAGTGAGGGTGCCAGAGCCTGGACCAGGCTGCCCAGGGAGGTTGTGGAGTCTCCTGCTCTGCAGACATTCCAACCCGCCTGGACACCTTCCTGTGTAACCTCATCTGGGTGTTCCTGCTCTGGCGGGGGGATTGCACTGGATGAGCTTTCAAGGTCTCTTCCAATCCCTGACATTCTGTGATTCTGTGATAATAACAGCCTTTCCATATCTTCTTGGACATCAGCAAGATATCGTCCCTGGCTTGAGTTTGGCTTCCTTTGTATTCTCATTAGACCTTTCTTAGCTTTTGACCATGGAGTTTCCTTCCTTGGTCAACTATTCCATTGATCTAATACCTCCTTCTGTTATCTGGAGTGCCTTGTAATTCCTGATATTCTGATGTTGTCAGGGGCACTACAAATCTGGTAGGCCATCTGTACACACACGTTAATAGCTGTCCAAAGAGAGGTTCATTCCGGGGGAACCTGGAGAAACTCTGGGATTTGTCAATAAAAGCCTCATGAAATTTTAGAAGGAGAAGTTGCCAGTTCTTTACTGGGGGCAGAATAACCCCACACATGAGGGCAGGCTAGGACCTGAACAGCCTAGGAGCGATTCTGAGAAGAAGGGGCTGGGTATTACGAGGGATGCCATACGAGCCAGTGGTGCATGCTCACCATGAGTAAGGCCAAGGGCATGTGGGGCTGCGTTAGGAAGAGTGTGACAAAGCAAACAAGGGAATTATCGTCCCCCTTGAATCAGTGCTCCAGTGGCCACATCTGGGCTAGTGTGTCTGGGTGTGGGACTCCCTGTTCTAGAGGAATGGAGAGGAACTAGAGAGGTTCCAGAGATCTGCAAGGATGGGGCTTGGGGCCTTTGAGAGAGGCTGAGAAACCTGGGCTTCTTGAGCCTGGTGAAGTGGAGGCTCAGGGCACTGTAGCAGTAGCCTGCAACTGCTTGAAGGGTGGTTTCAGAGATAATGGAGCTTTTCTTGGTAGTAGGAAGAGAGGGAAACCTCCACAAAGTACAACTTGGAAGGTTGGAGGTTCAGAAAAAGACATCTCAGTCCAAGGGCAGTGCTGTGGTACAAGAGGTCACCCAGAGGAAGTCTGGATCAGCCCATGGCTTTGTGCTTCAAGGAAAGAGCAGAGAGGGTGGAGAGACATCAGTGAAAGTATGGAAATGCTGGGATGAGAGCTAGGTAGGAAAGCAAGATGGATGTCAACAGCCTGAAGGGACAAAGGTGCCTGAGGGGGACAGTATCAGCAAACATGAAGTAGACATGGCCAAGGGTGGGGCTGAAAGGCCACACAGGACCAAAGTCTTTGTCCCCCTGGCTATGACAACTGTACCTGTCTCTGAGACCTACCAGGATAAACTCTGTTTTGAGACTCTGCACTTTGATTTCTCGTTGCCCCTTTTTGGGGAAGCCAGGAGGGGTTGTACAGCTTCCTACACTTGGCCTTGCTCAAACTCACACCCCGCTGCTCCAGGAAGAGCCTGAGCCAGGCATGAGGGATCTGCCTTCCCAGGGCCTGGGGTCAGGGTTTGGCCTTTAGGCTGGTAAAACAAATCAAGGATTTTCTCCATAGCAGAATGACCTGTACAGTGAACTTTCCTACCTGCAATCACAACCTTCAATTATCTTCTCTAACGAGTCCATGGAGAGTCTTTGTCAATAATGACCCTCAGTGGGGTCAATCAATGCTTCAAGGTACTTTGAGTTGCGCTTCTGACTTCCACCTCTTGAGCAATTTGTTCAGTCTCCTCTCAGTATCTGTAGTTCATGGACTAAGAGCCAAATACACCATGGGGCTCATTAAAATACAGAAAGTATTAATGAACTATTTCCCTTCCTATAATTTTCTTCAAGTCTTCAAGACTAATTTGAGCTGTTTCATAATGTAACAAAGAAGGAAGATTTCAAAATGCACCTAGCAGAAATTATTCTGTATTTTGAAGGGCATATTATGTTCCTTTTCAGTTCAGTGAAGAGGTGATAGTAGCGTTCTCTGGTTGATAATGATCCAGAATGTCTCCTCAGTAGGTCTGGACAGGTAGGAAAAGCAGTCCCTTGAGGTCCAACATGGTATGGACAATGTTCCTCCTCATCTGCCCAACCTCACCCTTTCTCTCGTTGCCCCCTGGGAGTTGTTCTCGCTTTTCTTTACATCAGATTTGTCCACATTTCTCTGCAGCTGGATGTTACAGCTCCTTTGCATCATCTCCCAAATGCTCTTCCTAGAAAACTGGCTGCACAGAGGCACCAAATGATTTTTCCTAATACAAACAAAGAAAAGTGAAGCACAATTAAGCTTCAAAAATAATAAAACACACTCCTCCACCAGAAGTTAAGTACAAGCTGCCTCTAATGAGGTTGTCTTTCAACAAGGGATAATCTTATGAGAAATGTTTTAGGTAAGCAGATAAAAGAATAAAGACATAAACATAATTAAAGAGTTGACTAAGGAGACAATTAGACTACTGCAAAACAGGCAAACATTTAACTACCTGAAGTTCAAAACAGCAGCTGGCAAGTTGAGAGCAATCTGAATGAATAAAGAATAAGAGAAGGAGAAAACTGGAGAATAATGAAAAGGGCCTTTGTCTAGAGAGTCTGCAACTGAAAATGGGACTTTAGAAACAGTCATTATATCAGGACAGGTGAAAATATGTGAAATCACAGAAATTAAATACACCATATAACAGGGACAATAGTGACAAGGATGTTGCAGGAGATCAACACATCTTTGGAATATCCCTTTTGAAGGGTCACAGGATTGGTAGAGGTCTCTTGTGAGTGAGAAAAACCCAATGTTGCAGCCAAAAGTGCCTGCCAGGGGACCACAAGCTGCACAAGAACACTTTGGTGAGGAGTGACCTGTCCAATGAGTCCTCTTGGGTGACATTTCTGGGCACCTACTAGAGAAAAATGTGTCCGAAAGCCATCAGCGTGGACTTAACAAGGGTAATTAATGTCTCACAAACTTGATTGCCTTCATGATGAAGTAACTGCATTTCTGCGTGAGGGCAGAACAGTGGATGTCATTTACCTCAGCTTCAGCAAGGCTCTTGGCATGGTGTCCCTCAATGTTCTTGTACCCAAGGTAGGCCATTACAGTTGGATGGGTTGACAAACAGATGGGTGAAAAACAGTTGGATATGAGGCTGACAGAGCAGTGGTGAAGGGGTCTCATGCCCAACCTCGAGAACACTGGGACTTACTGGGGGCTTGTGGGGCAGCACAGGGGACTCTGCTGAGACCTGGGCAGTTTAATACTTTGATAATCTGTGACCTTGAAGAGACAACTCCCACCACATTTGTTGATGATGCTAAATTGGGAAACCTCATAGGCAGGAGGGCTGTCCTGTCAGGAACATCACGACGGGAAGGACAAAGGGCAGGTCCTGCACCTGGCATAGACTAACCCCTGAAAATGTTGATAACTGGGAGAGAGGTCAGTGGAGGGCTGCTAAGATGCTCAGGGACTGGGACACTTGCTGGGAGGAGAAACTGAGGGAAAGGGCCTTGTTCAGCCTGGAGAAGAGAAGGCTTTGGGCACCTTGTAACAGCCTCTCTGTCCCTGCGGGGAGGTTTTTGCAGAAGGTGAAGCCGGTCTTGTCACGGCCATGCTCGGCAGGAGGATAATAGACAATAGTCAGATGTTGAAATAAGGAAGGTTCAGGCTGCAGATAAGCAAAATATCCTTCTCAGTGAAGGCATCAAAGTATTGGAGCAGCTTCTCCAGCTTTGTTGTCTCTGTCCTTGGATGTTTTCCAGCCCCCACATGGTAAAGCCTTGAGCAACGTGGTCTCACTCCACAGCTGAATGTGCTGTGAGGAGGAGGTCAGACCTGAGACCTCCTGAACTCCCATTCAGGAGAGTGGAAACCCGAATGGTGTTGTGGTGTCTTCCCTTCTGAGTCTTCCCCTGATGACAGCAGGGAATGTTCTCAGGTTCCCCATGACCATGGAAGTCAGTCAGTATAGTCAGACCAGCTGGAGCTTGCTTGTCCTCTTGTGATGCTCAGCAATAAAAGCCATGAGAAGGGCCGAGGTGTACAGGAGGGATTCATAATTAAGGCATTTGCCTTCTGAAGCAACTGCTACATGAACCGACGCCCGGTTTCCTGGGAAAGGGTTGGACATCACCTGCTGATGGCAAGCAGAGAATAAATCCTTTTGCTTCCACAGGCAATCTGTGCTTTTCTTTATTAAACTGCCTTTAACTCAAACAATGAGTTTTTCTTCCCCATGTCCTCTCGAGCAGGGGAGTGATTGTGTGGTTTAGTGGAAATAAAATGTGGCAGCCAGGTTAACCCACTACATTCCTTTCTGTGCCCAACGTGGGGCATGAGACAAGGGCAGTTTTGTATTAATGGTGCTACAGTTATAGTAGCTATTTGGTGGAGAGTGTCTGCGCAGGTCACTGAGTTTTCTGTCTGTGCTACTTATCTCCTGATTTTGCTGAGCTTGGGAACATGTTAATACAAATAAAGTCTACGCTCTTTGCCCTGGTATTGATGTCTTTACTGTGTTGGGGTAGGTATTCTATCTTGTGGAGAGGATAAGGGAACACATCTCCCTCTTCCCTTAGAATCACAGAATGGTTTGGATTGGAAGAGACCTTAAAGACCATCTAGTTCCAGCCCCCCTGACCCACATCTTCCTCTAGAAAAGGTTGCTCAGATCTCATTGTGTTGGTTTGACTGAAACTGAGTTAATTTTCTTCATGCAGTTAGAAACTTTTTTTGCGCATGGTCATTGTTTGGATTTAGTTTGGGAAAAATCAGATAACACCCCGGGACGGAGATAACGTTTTTCTCCAAGTAACTTTCCAGTGGTTTTGAAGTGGAACAAAGAGAATACAAGAGCCTATTATCTTAGTTGCTGTCTGGGAGCCAAGGTCTTTCTGAGCTCTGTGCCCACAGGTGCGAAGCAGCTGGGAAGGGAGGCATGGATGGGACAGAGCTTGACTGACAGCCAGACTGACCAATGAGAATATTCCATGACATTAGCATCAGGCTTCAAGATGAAGGAGGGCAGGGTTTCCTGGATGCAGAGATTGAGACCTGTTTCAGTTCTACTGTGTTTCAGTGGAGTTCCATTTGGGAGTTTGTTTTGGTTTGACCTTTTGCCATTTTACCATTTTGCAATGACCTCTGGGCCTTTCTGCACTTTTCCCTCTTCCCCTGGGATCAGGTGTTCACGACCAGGATGCTCTCTCTCTTTATTGGACCGGCTGCTTGATGCAGGCAGAGCTTGTGAGGCATTGAATTGAGTTTCTTATTTTATATTCCATTTTCCATTTTATATGTGTTATTAGCTGTGGTGGTATATTAGTATTATTTTGTTATTTTATTAAACCGTGTTTATCTCAATCCAGGAGTTTCTCCCTTCACTTTTGATTCTCTCCCCGATTTGGGGGTGGGAGGGTGGGAGTGAGTGAGCAGCTATCGTGGTTGTGATTGCTAGCTCGGGTTAAACCATGACAAGGGGCTAAACAGAAATGTTTTCACAGTCTGTGTTTTCACAAGAACATCACCAAAACCCATTTTACCTCTTCTTGCATGTCTTTTGGCAAAGTCTCTCTCCCTTCCCCCAAATCTCCCATCTCTCTTGCACAGGTTCTGTCATGACATACCCAGCTCTTTAAGCAATCTTGGATGAATCTCATCAGGCCTCATCGACTTGCAGGGATCCAGCTGGAGTCACAGGGGTTGATTCCTTTCATGTGGGAGAGCAGCAGGAATGTGTGGAGCTCTGCCTGGGGACAGACAATGTCAGCTGAACGTTGAGGAGTCAGCATGAGAGGGCAGAACAACATGGGCAGTGTTGTGGTGACTGGACACCAGGTACAGACTCACTGGTGAGGAAGAGGAATGAGATAAGGCCTCCTTCAGACAAATGAAAGAAGCCTCATGTTTCCAGGGGCATGTCATCGTGGCAGACCTGAGATATCCCAATATCTGCAAGGAACCAGCCATCCAGGAGGGTTTGGAGCTCATTGACAACATCTTCCTGATACGGGTGACTGAGGAGTCAGTGAGATGAGGTCCCCTGTGGGACTTCACACTTACAAACCAGAAAGAGTTGGTCAGGATGGAACAGTCAGGGATGGGAAAGTGGAGCTGAGGCAATGTGCTTTCCAAGTATTGCCTCAGGGATACACAGAATCATAGAATGTCCGGATTTGGAAGGACCCACAGGATCATTGAGTCCAATTCCTGTCCCTGCACAGTTCACACCATGTGCCTGAGGACATTGTCCAGTCTCTTCTTGAACATTGTCAGGCTTAGGGCCGTGACAGCATCCAGCATTCCAGCGTCCAGCACCCTCTGGGTGAAGAAGCTTTTCTTCATGTCCAACTGGCCCTCCCCTGGCACATCTTCCTGCAATTCCCTGTGACTTATAGACATTAATAAGGTCCCCCTTAGCCTCCTCTTCTCCAAACTAAAGAGCCCCAGCTCCCTCAGCCTTTCTTCATAAGGGAGATGCTCCACTCCCTTAATCATCTTTGTTGCCCTATGCTGGACGCTCTCCAGCAGTTCCCTGTCCTTCTTGAACTGAGGGGCCCAGAACTGGGTGCAATACTCCAGATGGGGTCTCACCAGGGCGGAGTAGAGGGTAAGGAGAACTTCTCTCGATCTACTAACCAAGTGAGCACAAATGCCATCAGCTGTTCCTTGGGATTCCATGAAGGCCTGTGGGACAGACTGTGTCTTGAGGTCACTTCACGTTGGGAGTAACATCCCATGGGAAATCATCCACTGGGATCTTCTTCCTTGAACTGTGAGCCCTGTGTCCATTCCTCATGATGTGGGACATGTCAGATGAGTGCAGAGCAGGGGGACACACAACAGGGCTGAGGTGCCTCTCGTCCTTTGGGATGGGCAACAGGAGGCCAGAGGGACACTGTGACTCCTGCCTCTGTGTAAAAAGGACAGACTCTGTCTCTGAACATCCCTGCATGCATAAGGAGCCCATGAGGACAGTTCAGATGTGGATGCCTGACAGACCCTGACATTTCTGTATCTGACTCCAGGAACAAACCCCACTGGCCCAGGCAGATCAATCTCACGTGCTCCTGTCTGCTACATCATCCTTACCTGTGATTCTGGATTGTGGTCTCAAATGTGCCAAAGCAATCAGGGACGTTCTGAGGTCTTTGAAAGAGGTAATTGTCAAACCTGTCTTCAAGAAGGGCAAGAATGAGAACTGTGAGAATTACAGGCTGGTCAGTCCGTCTCCTTCCCTGGGAAGGGAATGGGACAAGTCTTCCTGCAGCCAGTTACCGGGGAATCCCTCAGGGACCAACACTTGGGCCAACACTGTTGAACGTCATTATTCTCCCCCTGAATGATGTGACACAGTGAACCTTCAGCTCCTTAGTGGATGGTGCAAAGCTGGGCAGAGGCCTTGGACAACCTCACCTGGGTCACCCTGCCCTGAGCAGGACAGTGAGACAAGATGATGGTCTAACAGGAGTGACTCTGTGATTCAAGGAATCTTTCCCTTGGGAAGGTTTTGGAAGACAGAATAGGGGGAAGAACAAGAAAAAAAAATATGAAAGAAGTAGAGGAGGAGACCTAAAAGGTGTCGAATAAACAGAGTAGTTCCTGTGAAGAATGTTTCTCTACTCAAATTGTTAGCAGGAAATCTATAACCAGCTCCCCAAACTCCCTGTTCTGCTCATTGGCCCCTGGGATTTCCAGCACATTTCTTTACATCAGATTCTGCACTGAAGTTTGCACTGATTGTTACAGCTTCTTCGCAGGAATTGCTTCATGTTTCCTTAGAGAACTGGATGTAAACAGGCACCGGGGAATTTTTAATAACAGGAAACAAAAAGAGGAGAAAACAAAAAAGAAAACACAATAGAACTTAATAATGTTTCTCAGTTCTATGGTTAAATTAAGCAGTTTCCAGCGAGGTCCGTTGCCATAATTGAAGAGTTGCCTGTAGGGAGTATGAGAGCAACTGCTGAAAGACTTTACCTGCCTGAAGCTCAAAGCAGAGTGAGAGCTGAGAGGCTCTGAAGGAGCCAAGAGTGAGAGGTGAAGAACCTCTGGGGAGTGATGGAAAGTGCAAATGTCCAGCCAGGCTTCTGAAGAGATGAGTTCAGACACGGTGAGCTGGGGAAGGACAGGTGGAAACTCCTGGATGTCCAGGGGATGAAATACACGTAGTGATAGGCAGAGTTCTGGCACTGCAAGCACAGGGAAAGGCCAACGGTTCATCTCCCACAGTCCATACACATTCTGAAAATTCATGTTTTGGCAGGAGAGAAATTCCACAGACATTTTATTGGAAATATTGAATTATTTCATCTGATTAAAAAAGAGATTGTGGGGATTTTTGTTCTTTTTGTAGTTGTTGTTGTGTTGGTTTGGTTTTCAGTTTTGAGGGCAGTTCTCAGGTTTTTGGGCTGAGCTCCATGTTCTTACTATAAGCACCCAGTGCAAACCTTGAGAGGCTCCATGTGCCTGAGGTGTTTGCTGGGACGGGCAGGTATCAGACCAGACTGACAGAGTGATGGTGCTTTCATCATTTACAATTAGTATTCAACGCTTGTGCATCTAATTAGATCAATTTCAGGACTGTAGGTGAAGAGGCAGATATGTGAAGAGCACTTAGAAGATGTGGTAGAAGAATATTTCAGTTGATAATAGAGAAACATAGAATTATTTCAGTTGGAAGAGACCCTCAGGACCATTTAGTCCAACCACAATCTAAATCTAGAACTAAACCGTGTACCTAAGAACCTCGTCTAAACAACTTATAAACCCCTGCAGGAATGGTGACTCCACCACTGCCATAGGAAGCCTGTTCCACCACATGACAACGCTTTCCAGGAAGAATTGTTTTCCTAATATTCAATCTAAACCGCCCCTGGCACAACTTGGAGCCATTTCCTCTCATCCTATCACTTGCTACTTGGGAGAAGAGACCAACCCCCTCCATGTTCAACCTCCTTTCAGGCAGTATGGACAGCGAGAAGGTCTCCCCTCAGCCTCCTGTTCTCCAGGCTGAACCCACCAGTTCCCTCAGCTGCTCCTCATCACACTTGTGCTCCAGACCCTCACCAGCTCCGTTCCCTGCTCTGTATTCTCTCTGGTGCCTCAATGTCCTTCTTATGATGAAGGGCTCAAAACTGAACATAGGATTCAAGATGCGACCTCATCAGCACTGAGAACAGTGGCACAATCACGCTAGTCCTGCTGACCACACCATTCCTGATACAAGCCAGGATGCTGGTGGCCCTTTTGGCCATCTGGGCACACACAGCTCATGTTCAGCTTCTGTCGATCAACACGCCCTGATCTTTTTCCACCAGGCAATTTTCCAGCCTCTCTTCAATGAGCCTGGGGTTGCTGTGACCCAAGTGCAGGACACGGCACTTGGTGTGGTCAAACCTCATACAAATGGCCTCAGCCCAATGATCCAGTGGGCCCAGATCCCTCTGCATGGCCTTCCCACCCTCCAGCAGATCAACACTCCCACCCAACTTGGTGTCATCTGCAAATTTAATGAGGGTGCACATGATCCCCTTATACACATCATTGATAAAGCTTAAATAGAACTGAGTCAAATACTGAGCCCTGGGGACACCACTTGTGACCAGATGCCAACTGGATTTGGCTCTGTTCACCACAATTCTTTTGGTCCAGCCCTCCATCGCACATACACCCATCCAGGCCATGAGCTGCAGCTTCTCCAGGAGATGGTGTGGGATACGGTGTCAAAGGCTTTACTGCAGTCTAAGGACACAGCACCCACAGCCTGTGTGGCGGATTCACTCCCCACGACAGACTTTCCCTCATCTGCTCAGCCGGTCACCTTGTCACAGAAGGAGATCAGGATGGTCAAGCAGGACCTGCCTTTCATCCAGCCATGCTGATTGGGCCCGATTGCTCGTCTCGTGTGTGTGTCCTCACAGTCCTTTCTCAGCCATGTTCCTGCTGTTGGCCAATCCCCTGCAGAGGCAGAAATGACCTCACAGTCCCCTCCACAGCCATTGGTTCCTACTGGACGATGAGTTCCTGAGACACAATTGACCACATGGCAATGTACCCACCATCAACCTCCTTGTGGTCCAGTGTGTGAGCAGATCAAACTGAGCTGCTTTCATCAAATGTATTTCCTATCAAGGGTTTGAGTGGAGAAAAGTTCCTCAGGGCAGCTGCTGTATTTACTCTGGGACATTTTATATCTCTGCTTCTGCCTCTGCTTTTGTTCTCCTTCCTCTGTCTATTCTGACATGAAAGAGCTCTCTAAGGAAAAGATTCATGGAATCCTACAATAACACAGGATGGAAGAGACCCCTGAACACCATCTCTGTCCCACTGACCTTTATGGCACCCCAAGGAATATAGCTGATAGCATTTTTGCTCACTTGGGTTCATCTCACCACATGCACACAGTGGACATGCACATGATGTGTATGTTTGCAACTCATCTGCACAATGAAAATATGGACTTTTGACCTAGTATTTCATAGAATCATAGAATGTCCTGAGTTGGAAGGACTCACAAGGATCATGGAGTCCAACTCCTGTCCCCGCACAGGACACACAGTATCACAGTATCACAGTATGTTTGGGATTGGAAGGGATCTTAAAAGATCATCTAGTCCAATCCCCCTGCTGGAGCAGGAACACCCAGGTGAGGTTACACAGGAACATGTCCAGGTGGGTTTTGAATGTCTCCAGAGAAGGAGACTCCACAACTTCCCTGGGCAGCCTGTTCCAGTGCTCTGTCACCCTTACTGAGAAGAAGTTTCTTCTCAAATTTAAGTGGAACCTCTTGTGTTCCAGCTTGATCCCATTACCCCTTGTCCTATCATTGTTTGCCCCTGAGAAGAGCCTGGCTCCATCCTCATGGCACTCACCCTTTATATATTTATAAACATTAATAAGGTCCCCCCTTAGTCTCCTCTTCTCCAAACTAAAGAGACCCAGCTCCCTCAGCCTTTCTTCATAAGGGAGATGCTCCACTCCCTTAATCATCTTCGTTGCCCTACGCTAGACCCTCTCCAGCAGTTCCCTGTCCTTCTTGAACTGAGGGGCCCAGAACTGGACACAATATTCCAGGTGTGGTCTCACCAGGGCGGAGTAGAGGGGAAGGAGGACCTCTCTTGATCTACTAACCACCCCTCTTCTAATACACCCCAGGATGCCATTGGCCTTCCTGGCCACAAGGGCACAGTGCTGGCTCATGGTCATCCTGTTGTCCACCAGGACCCCCAGGTCCCTTTCCCCTACACTGCTCTTTAATATGTAATCTCCCAACCTATACTGGAACCTGGGGTTGTTCCTGCCCAGGTGCAGGACTCTACACTTGCCCTTGTTAAATTTCATCAGGTTATTCCCCGCCCAACTCTCCAGCCTGTCCAGGTCCCGCTGGATGGCAGCACAGCCCTCCGGCGTGTCAGCCACTCCTCCCAGCTTAGTGTCATCAGCAAACTTGCTGATAGTACACTCAATTCCTTCGTCCAAATCGTTAATGAATATATTGAATAATATTGGCCCCAGCACTGACCCCTGAGGCACTCCACTAGATACTGGCTTCCAACTGGACTCCGCACCATTGACTACCACTCTCTGGCTTCTCTCCCTAAGCCAGTTTGCAACCCACCTCACTACTCTATTGTCTAGACCACACCTCCTCAACTTAGCTGTGAGGATGCTGTGGGAGACTGTGTCAAAGGCTTTACTGAAGTCAAGGTAGACCACATCCACCGCTCTGCCATCATCCATCCACCTTGTTACATTCTCATAAAAGGCTATGAGGTTGGTCAAGCATGACTTACCCTTGGTAAAGCCATGCTTACTGCCCCTAATAACCCTCTTATCCTTGATATGCCTTGAGATGGCACCAAGGATAAGCTGTTCCATTACTTTCCCAGGTCCACAGTTCACCCCGTGTGTCTGAGGACGTTGTCCAGTCTCTTCTTGAACACTGTCAGGTTGGGGCCGTGACACCTCCCTGGGGAGCCTGTTCAGTGTCTAGCACCTCTGGGGGAAGAACCTTTTCGTCATGTTCAACCTGAACCTCCCCTGGCACACCCTTCTTCCATTCCCTTGGGTATTGTCATTGGTCACCAGAGAGAACAGATGAATACCTTCCCCTCCTTCTCCCCTTGTGAGGAAGCTGTAGCCACCATGAGGTCTCCTTTTAGTCTTCTCTTCAGCTCTGATGCTGAGAAACCCCTTGGTTTGCTTTCTGAAGCAGAAAGGAGGAGCCATGACCCCCAGGCAATGGGAAGGAGGATCCTGTCCCTCACACACGGCTCAGGGCTCTTCCTGGGACCGTGGGATGTGGGTGTGCAAGGCCCAGGGAAGGACAACACTGGGACAACAACTTCCAGCTTCCCCATGGGGCTGCAAGGAGACACCGAGGCCCCAATGCCATGAGGACAACATGTCTTCTCCTGGGCCTCAGTGGCCGAGACAACTGCCCTGGCCAAGGGGAAAGAGACCTGGGTTCTGTGGGTCCCTTCCAGCCTTACAGCGCCCTTTGCCATCTCCACCACAGGCTGTTCTACACGGTGCTACCCCTGCCCCTCTCTCCCTGCAGGCTGCAGACATCCATCTCACTTCCCCACCTGCTCTCACCCCAGCATTTCTGCACCTTCACTGCTGTGTCTGCACCCTCACTGGCTGCTTTTTGGAATACAAACCATGGGCTGATCCAGCTCCCTCTGGGTCACCTCTTGCACCACAGCACTGCCCTTCCAGTGACATTTCTTCCTCTTCATATCCATTCCTCACCTTCCAAGTAGACTCCTTTTTTCTCTTTCCTGCTTCTTCCCACTATCAAGAAAAGCTCGACCATCTCATAAACTGCCCTTCATGCAGGGAACCCAAACCGTTAGGCTTCTTGTGGTCTTTTACCTGACCAGAGAGAAGTCATCTCACCATGATCTTCTAAATCCCATGAGTGCTGCTGGCCTTTCAGCTTCTCTGACAGATACGACCATGTCCCTGCCGATGTCCCACCATGTTCTCAGGTGGGATGGACATGACAACCCGTCTCTCTTCCTGGGTAAGACCTGTGGGCCCTTGGGCAGAGGTTCTTTCCCAGCCATGTCCCTGCTGCTGGGCTGTCACCTCCAGAGAAAGAACTGACCTCACTGTCCCCTTCACAGCCAAATTCTTTCTGTTAGTAACAGAACCAGTTTTACAAAATGTCCCTAAAAGGATGAATCAGTTTTGTAAACTGTCCCTGAAAGTATGTTCAAGCATATCGTGTTCGAGTACACTCTTATCTTAACAACCTAGCTTTTATCTTAGCCTAAATACGCAGAGAGTGAGGAGAAGTACATGCAGTATCTCCGGAGGTTGAGCAAGTCAGCAGTTATCTAGCTATAGGAGTAGTACGCCTGTGCAGTACCCAAAGGTGAAAGGGACAGAAGTGATGAAGAATACTTACTTCATCCTGAAGACCCCCCGAAAGACCACCAGAGGACACTGCACATGATCAAAATAGTTACAAGATGTTGCAATCGATGTTGCAATCAATGTTGAGTAACCGTTACGTATCTTAATGAATATATGAATATGTATGTGAATGGACTGTATAAATACTGTGTAACTTAAACTGACCAGCGCAGCCAGCTTTGGGTGCGAACCCCTGGTTTCCCAGCGCTGAAATAAAGCACCGCATATAACTACATCCGTGGTTATGTGTCCTGATTGCTAACATTTTGGCGACCCAGATGGGACCTCGTGGGCTGCTGAGGCGGGTCGCGTCTCGATCCTGCTCCGGCTAGCACTGAGGTATTCTTGGGGAGTGCATCGGACGCGACCGACCCTCTGCTGCTCACGACGGACCTCTGACTGGTAAGAAGGTGCTTTATCTGGATTATTGGATACCCACCTGGTCTGGTTCTGGTCTGGTAGCCTGCCGGTCAGGCATCTGGTAGCCTGCTGGTCAGACACGGCAAAAGCCACGCTCGGTTGGGCAGGGAGCTCCCGGGGTATTGCCTAGGCAGCCGTCCGTCAGACAGAGGGAAACCTCTACCGGCTCGGCATCTGGTCTGGTCTGGTTATTTGTGCCGCAGGCTCGGCACCTGGTCTGGTTTGGTAATTTGTGCACACTTGGTCTGGTTATTTGTGCTGCTCAGCACCTGGTCTGTAGTTCTGGTGATTTAATCTGTATTTACTGTTGAAACGGTGATTTGATCCGTGTTTACTGTTGTTCTGGTAATGTTACCTGTGTTATCTTTCTGTGTTAGTTATCTGTATTCTTCTGTGTTGATATGTGCGATACAAAGATGTCACCATTAGATTGCCTGTTGAAACATTGGAAGGAGGGTGGATTCAGACAATCAATGAGTAAAAAGAAATTAACTGAATATTGTACTCACCGGTGGCCTGAATATGACCTGCCTAATGAAGTACAGTGGCCACCGGAGGGCACTTTAGACCATGGAACTATTGTTGAATTAATGAGGTTTTGTCAGAAGGAAGGTAGATGGGATGAGGTACAATACATGGATCTCTTTTTCTATCTTGAACAAAAACAGGACTGGAGGAAGGATTGTAGGTTAATGTTAGTCCGGAGGAGTGGTACTAATGATAAATGTATGGAATGTACGGCAGAAAAGAAATGCATGACGTGTATGGCTATAGAAAACAGTAGCAGTAACGCTTTAGAATTGGATCTGCCACGTCTTGATGTTGCACCTCCGGAAACAGAACCCTCTGCACCTAAACCCCTTAAACCCTCGGCACCTGTGCGTTTTACTGAAAGTGATACCGATTCCAGTGGTGATGAGGGGGCAGCAAGCAGTGTAAAAGGAGTAACAACACCACCAATATCCCACAGGACTAGGAACAGACAAAAGGAAGCCCAAAAGGGGGGGTGGACCATCAAAGGTAATAGCACCCCTAAGACAGGCAGTAGGATGGGGGGGAGAACCAATTTATGTAAAAGTTCTGTTCTCGCCAGGAGATTTAATGATCTGGAAACAGTCAGCTGGTCCTTACCGAGAAAACCCGGACAAGGTTGCAAGGGTAATTAAAATGATAATTAAAACGCAGAATCCTGATTGGGACGATTTGCAAGTGATTCTTGATGCATTAATGGACTCTACAGAAAAAGATATGGTTATACAGGTAGCAAGAGATAAAGTAAGGGAGGATATTCAGAATGGGACAGTGGGTGGTAATGTTGATGAAAATTTTCCAAAGGAGGACCCCCGATGGGATTATAATACTGGAGGTGGTTTATGTCCCCTCCGGAGGTATCAGGACTGGTTATTAATCGGCGTTCAGACTGCTATACCGAAACAAATGAATTGGTCAAAATTGTATAGTGTTAAGCAGGAAAAGAACGAATCCCCTTCAGCCTTTTTAGAAAGATTAAAGGAAACTGCAAAGAGATATACAGATTTAGATACTGAAACAGAACAAGCAAGGGCTCAGTTAGCTTTAATCTTCTTAGGACAATCTCAAGATGATATTCGAAAGAAATTACAGAAACTGGAGGGGGCACAATTACGGGATCTGGATGTTATGTTAGAAACAGCCTGGAAAGTTTATAATAATAGAGAAAAGGAACAGTCAAGGCGTTATCAGCAAGACCTGTTGGCCCTGGTCCAAGGACAAGGTGGGGGAGTAGGAACAGGAGTCCGTGGTAGAGGAATTAGAAACGGTCGAGGGCGTGGGTTTTGGAATGTTCAGGGAATTCCTTTGGGACCTGTTGTAAAGCTTGGTTCAAATCAATGTGCTTATTGTAAGCAGCAAGGACACTGGAAAAACGAATGCCCGAACCGTCCCGGTTCCATGAGTCGGGTACCAAATGCAGTAGGAAATGCAGTACAGACTATGGTGTTGGGGGAGTATAGTAATGACAGCTGACTATATGAAAGCACGAAAATGGATACCCAAAATAAGGAGCCCTTGGTGACAGTACAAGTGGGGGACCAGGATGTGAGATTTTTAGTGGACACAGGGGCTAACTATTCTGTGCTAAATTCCTTACAGGGAACAGTAGGTCATAAAACGACAATGATTGTTGGTGCCACAGGGAAGGAAGAAGTACGGCCATTCCTACAACCCTTAGATTTGTGTTTTGGAGGAAAGGAATTAACCCACGAGTTCTTATATGTTCCAGACTGTCCAGTCTCCCTTTTAGGACGGGATTTATTGACCAAATTGGATGCCGTAATAACATTTGAGGATGGAAACCTGGTAATGAAAATTCCAGAATCTAAGGTAGGACAAATTCTGTTATTAAAAGAAAACCTGGTAGTGAAAACACTGCAAGCAGTGGAGGAGGCTGTGATTCCTATGGTATGGGAGACTGACATACCTGGGAAATCAAAAACAGCCCAGCCTGTAAAAGTGGAACTGAAGGAAGATGCCAAGGCAGTACAGTTGAGGCAGTACCCGCTGAAACTAGAAGCTAGGTTAGGAATAGTACCTCTAATTGAAAATTCTTGAAATATGGTATTCTAGAGGAATGTGAATCAGAATATAATACTCCAATTTTTCCAGTAAAGAAACCTGATGGTAGTTATCGATTAGTCCAAGATTTGCGGGCTGTAAACCAGATCACTAAGGACATTTATCCGGTAGTTGCAAATCCATATACCTTGTTAACATCTGTGAAAGAGAAATATAAATGGTTTACTGTACTTGATCTAAAAGATGCCTTCTTCTGCATACCCCTTGACCATGAAAGCAAAAAGCTATTTGCCTTTGAATGGGAAAATCCACACAATGGGAGGAAAACTCAATTAACCTGGACACGCCTTCCACAAGGGTTCAAGAATAGCCCAACCATCTTTGGAAATCAACTAGCCAAGGAACTGGAGGAATGGACTACAAAGGTCATATCATGATCCCTCGACAATGGTATTTGTTGCTGCAATATGTAGATGATATTCTGATTGCGACTGAGACGCGAGAACTCTGCATCCAGGTAACAATTGAAATATTGAACCAATTGGGAATGAATGGGTACAAAGTATCGAAAAATAAAGCTCAGATTGCATCCGAGACTGTGATCTGTTTAGGATGCGAGCTCTCCCAAGGACAGCAAAGGCTAAGCCTGAACAGGATACATGCTATTTGTGCTATTCCAGAACCACAAAACTTACATGAGTTGAGATCTTTTTTAAGGAATAACAGGATGGTGCAGACTCTGGATTATGGACTATGGGTTGATCGCCAAACCTTTGTATGAAGCACAAAGGAATAAAACGTTCAAGTGGGGAAAGCCACAACGTGAGGCCTTCCAAAAGCTAAAACAGGCTTTGATGCAGGCATCTGCTTTGGGCCTGCCGGACTTGAGCAAAGACTTCCAGTTGTTTGTACACAAGTGACAAAGACTTGCCTTGGGAGTATTAACCCAACGACTAGGATCCTGGAAAAGACCTGTTGGCTATTTTTCCAAACAGCTAGATCCGGTAAGTGCTGGGTGGCCGGCATGCTTACGGGTGGTAGCTGCTACAGTAATGCTGATCCAGGAGGTCTCAAAATTAACTATGGGAAAAAGGATAGAAGTATTTGTATCCCATATGGTGACAACAGTATTGGAACAAAAGGGGGGGCATTGGCTTTCCCCAAGCAGAATGATGAAATACCAGGTAATTCTGACAGAACAAGATGATGTTGTTCTAAAAACTACTAACCTAATGAATCCTGCTGAGTTTTTGGGTGCAGGTACAGAAAAAGGAGACCTGGAACATGATTGTGTGGAAGTTAACGAATACACCCATACAAGTCATCCTGATTTGAGAGACACCCCGCTGGCAGATGCGTTCGGAGTTGTTCATGTGCATGGAGCCCTTTGGAAAGAGTGGGGACTGCTCTCTTCACAAGGAACAAACATTAAATACCAGAAGGAAATACTGAACTTGATTAATGCCATTCAGAAACCATCGCAAGTTGCTATAATGCACTGTAAAGCTCATCAAAGTGGAACATCGAAAATTATTGAGGGAAATCGGCTTGCTGATCAAACATCTCGGTCGGTGGCATGGCAAGTGAGAACAATGGTGGGTCTTGTCTCCCAGAAGGTAAGAGCAATTGATTTATTACCTTCAGAGCCACCTAAATATTCCATAGAAGATGAAAAACTGGCAAGCCTAGTAAGAGCCAGCAAGAATAATTCTGGGTGGTATGTAACCACCAATGGACAAGTTGTGGTGCCAACCACTATTATGAGAGGAATACTTCAGACGGAACACCAGAAGTGTCACTGGGGTGCAGAGGCATTGGTAACTTATCTAAGAAAACAAATTATGTCGGTCCAGATGTTAACAATGGCAAAGTCTATTACAGCTAAGTGTGAAATTTGCTTGAAAAATAATCCTCTAGTAAAAAGAAAATAGAAATGGGGAAAATTAAGACAGGCATGCAACCCAGGGATTATTGGCAAATAGATTACGTGGAACTCCCCGAACTCGTAGATATAGATATCTACTTATTGTGGTGGATACCTTTTCTGGATGGCCAGAAGCCTTCCCTTGTCGCACCAACCAAGCAAAAGAAACTGTGAAATGGTTATTAAAAGAAATAATGCCTAGATTTGGGGTACCAATAGGAATATCATCCGATAGGGGGCCCCATTTTGTGGCACAACTGGTAAAGGAGGTTAGCAGATGTTTAGGGATTCAGTGGGATCTGCATACTCCCTAGAGGCCCCAGTCTAGTGGACAGGTAGAGAAAATGAACCAAACTTTAAAAGACAACTTAGTAAGGTCTGTCAGGAGTCAAAGATTCAATGGCCGCAGGCCTTACCAATAGCATTGTTGCGTATCAGGATAAAACCTAAGGGCGGAATGTCAGTAAGTCCGTACGAAATTCTGTATGGCAAACCCTATGAAGCACCAAACCCAAATCCAGAGGTCCACATAAAGGGTAATCAGGACTTGTACAATTATGTGTTGTCTCTTGGCAGGACACTGAATCGACTCCGATCTGCATTAGTGTGGAGTCGACCACTGGCACTTGAAAATCCAGTACATAATATAGAACCTGGGGACACTGTGTATGTGAAAAACTGGAACGAAGAGCCTTTGAGAGAACGTTGGGACGGACCCTACCAAGTACTCTTGACCACGTTTACCGCAGTTAAAGTTGCCGGAGTAGACTCCTGGATACATTACACCTGTGTGAAGAAGGTTCCAAGAGCGTGGTCATCACATATCCTAGGTCCAACCACACTCAAGATTACATCGCAATAATGCCTGGTTTGCATTACCAAGCTTTGGTTTTGGTTATACCCTGAGTTTTTGTGCTTTTGAAAATTGGAGAGGGAAGTGCCACTCTATTCCACAAGGCCCCTGATAGACAGTGGGAAAGCTCGCCCGATGCATGAAAAAATTTATAAATGCAAAAATGAGACTATTCGAATGGAATTGCAAATTAGGCCACGAAGAGCAGTAGATAGTAATGAAAGTACCCAGGTACCACAGGTAGTACAAAGTGTACAAAATCAGGCAGAGAACCTAATGATAGGATTAATCCGAGACTTTGCACGAACACAAAATATCAGTAGCATCACTGCCTGCCTTCCCGTACCAAAATCAGCTGAGGATCCAGTACAGTGGGGAATAATCGCTACTACCTTACCAGAAATAAACAGAACTGGTAAGATAGCATGTGAATCCCACACTAGAATAGAAGAAGTCCCAACTGAACAAAGGATAAGAGAACGACAAAAATGGAAAACGCCAGGACACAGGGCAGATTGTTTTAAATTTCCTAAAGCAAGGTATATTACAATAGGATGATTCCACGATGTAGGATGGTGCTTCTATGACAAGTGGACCACTAAAATAGTTAATCAAAAGGTTGAACAGACCTACTGGGAATGCAAAGATCAGGATAACAAAAACATAACTGAATTATGGAACAATATGTGGACATTAAGTATTATACAATAATACCAATACAGTGAAGCAATTCCATGGTGCATACGGTGGTCCGATGTAACAGAACGAATGACAGTACCATGGTGGAATTGCTCACGGGTGATAACTTGTCAAACAGACATTAAAGAGATACCTTTGTCCATTGTCAAAGTAGCAGTGATTACAGGCTGCATTTGTCGGAAACAATTAGACTCACAGGAAGCCTTTAAAATTGGCATTGATAAAGACAAAATTGACTGTAAAGGAGTTATAGGCAGTATGGGACATTTAGTTTGGGCCTTAAGTGATGGGACCTGGACTACACATTTGCCAATGGGAGGACCAATTAGAGAAATTACTTTGGGGTTGCCAACACTATGTCCCATTTGGAAAAGGTCACCTTTGAAAAATAGGCAAGAACTATTACAGGTCAGACATAAACGAGAAATAAATGAGGATGATGTGTGGCATGAACCATCAAGCAGTGTTAAATTTAGCTGGGCACTAGAATCTTTCTTTGCACCAATTGCAGCCTATAGGAATAGAGAAATGATTGATAAATTGATCGGGCAAATGGATCGATTGGCTAGAATAACTAAAAAAGGTTTTCGGGATCTCAATATACAATTACAAGCTACGACTAAAATGACCTTGCAGAATAGAATGGCACTCGACATAATGTTATTAAAAGAAAATGGCGTCTGTGGATATTTGAAAGACAGAATCGATCACTGCTGCATCCATATTCCAGACGTAACTTCAGAGGTTGAGAAAGACATTTCCGAGCTGACCCAAACACAAGTGGAGCTGCAAAAGGAAAGACAAGATGCAGAACAGAGCTGGATAGGAGCTCTGTTGAATAAATTCGATTTAAATTTGGGAGGATGGGTACATTCACTACTAGAAAGTGTAGTTGTACTTGCAATTGTCATTGTTCTTCATTGTTTGTTATATGTAGGTATTAAGCGCATAATTAGTCAAACAAATGCTAGGAATAATCGCATTTTCAGTATCCTGAGTAGGAATTATGCTAATCCTATATTTGATAACCCTCCAGCTTATGAAGAGGCACGACTGGAACTATCACACCTGAAGGGAATTACCAATCAATAATCGAAGAAATTGATTGAGGTGAAAATGCATTGTCTAAGAATAGAAAAGCATTTTCAAAGGGGGGAAATGTTAGTAAGCGGACCAGTTTTACAAAATGTTCCTGGAAGGATGAATCAGTTTTGTAAACTGTCCCTGAGAGGATGTTCAAGCATATCATGTTCAAGTATACTTTATCTTAACAACCTAGCTTTTATCTTAGCCTAAAATACGTATAGAGTGAGGACACTGCACATGATCAAAATAGTTCCAAGATGTAGCAATCGATGTTGTAATCAATAGTGAGTAATCGTTACATATCTTAATGAATATATGAATATGTATGTGAATGGACTGTATAAATACTGTGTAACTTAGACTGACCAGCGAAGCCAGCTTTGGGTGCGAACCCCTGGTTTCCCAGCGCTGAAATAAAGCACCGCATATAACTACGCCCGTGGTTATGTGTCCTTGAACGCTAACAACACCAGTCACACAATCACAATTACCCGACCTGATGGTACTTACAGTCCATTTTTCCCATCAGGACCTACCCGACCCGGCGGTACTTACAGTCCACTTTCCCGTCGGGACCTTTCGTGCACTCTGGATTACAGGTAAACTGCCAGCATTCAGGGGGAGTGAGCTCAATTCTTCTCAATTCTTTTGCTTATGCTTTAATTTTGAATAACGTGGTAGCTCTCCGTACACCCGAGTCCAAGGGCCACTATTAAAGTGGGGCGCCTCCCTTGAACCTGAGGTAACACAGAGCTATCCAAGGTTATCACGTCGGGGTCACCAATTGAAATAAATAACTTACGCTTTTTCTATGGATAAACAACATTTAATCCAATTCCTTGCATTCCTTAAACACGTGTTCATTAGAGCATAAGCAAAACAGCGCTGGGTGCGCGGGGGATTCACTCCACCCAACACGCACACCTTTAAACAATAAGAAGTCTGCTTAAATACAGTAAGGTATTACATATTCATAATGACCCCAGGAACGCCTATACATATTCATAACCTTTCCCCGCTTCTGATTAAAATGAGTCTCAGATAACCATTTCCATAGACCCTCCCCTGTTGTGCCTGTGCAGTGCCACTTGGTGAATTTGAGGAGGGGTCTTTGGG